>CAWUFW010000322.1:118600-478600 GCA_963921515.1 Calotriton arnoldi | reverse complement strand
CAGAAATGCTGCCCATTTCCCTTTCATTAATACCCACCCTATGTATGTGTCCCTCTATATATAAGCATTTATTTTCACTATAGATATGTACCTATCTTTGTGTATTGCTTTGTATAAACATGCAGGATAACTGTAATAATTTTTTTTTTTAAATCATCCTTTGGTCTACATGTACTTACTTCCATTGTGCATCTATGTACCTTCCATGTACTTGGATCTGTGTCTGTTACTTTTCTCCTTAAAAAGCATATCCAATGCACTACCCTATTTCTCAGCCTATACTTCTCTCAATATATCTTCTAGCCCAACTTTCTGACTCATCTCAAACTTCTTTCTACTACTCTTTCCAATGCACTACCCTATCTCTTACCCTATACATCTATCATTATATCCTCTACACCCACTCTCTCATTTATCCCAAACCCCATACCACTACTATGTTCCCCAAAATAACCCTTTCTTGAATCTCTCCTACTCTACCCCTCCTTGCATCATCTGAAACCTCTTTTACTATACCGATCCCCCAAAACAAACCTTTCTAAACTCTTCCTCTGACTCTTCCCTCCAAAAACCCTTTTTACTCATCCAAAAGCCTCCTCCTATTGCTATGACCTAAAAAAAGAAATCCTTCACTCTTCTATCCCTCCACTATCCCCTTCAATCAAAATAACAGACTAACATGTTCACTTCTCTAATTCCATATTCCACTATACGAATTCACCACTAATCCTTTATGGGTTCCAGAGTAGCGTACTACTCGCCAACAAAGCGTTTCAACACCTCATCAGGGTTACAAACGCTATATAAATGCAAACCTTTTTCCCTTATTTACCCCTCCCCAGCCCTTCTCAATCCAAATAACTGACTAACATATCCACCACTCAAATTACTTCATATTTCACTATACTAATTTTCAACACTAATGCTTTATGGGTTCCGGAGTAGCCTGCTACTCGCCAGAAAAGCGCTTCAACACCCCATCAGGGGTAACAGGCACTATATGAATGCAAACCTTTCTTTCCCTTCTATCCCTCCGCTATCCTTCTCACTCCAAATAACTGACTAATATCCACCACTCAAAGTACTTTCATATTTCACCATACTAATTCACCACTAATCCTTTATGGGTTTCCGGAGTAGCGTGCTACTCGCCAAAAAAAAAAAGCGCTTTAAAACCCATCAGGGGTAAGAAGCGCTATATAAATAAAAACCTTTTTTCCTCTTCTATCCTTCTGCCATCCTTCCGAATCCAAATAACTGACTAACATATCCACCACTTAAAATTTACTTACATGTTTCACTATACTAATTCAACACTAATCCTCTATGGATCCCGGAGTAGCGTGCTACTTGCCGAAAAGCGCTTCGACGCCTCGTCAGGGGTAGTAAGCGCTATACAAATGCAATTACAATACAATATGTGTGTATATATATGTGTGTGTGTGTGTGTGTGTATATATGTGTGTATATATGTGTGTATATATGTGTGTATATATGTGTGTGTATATGTGTGTGTATATGTGTATATGTGTGTGTGTATATGTGTATATGTATGTGTGTGTGTGTGTGTGTATATGTGTATGTGTGTGTGTGTATTTTACGTGCTCTTGCTTGTACGAAGCGGAGTAGCGCTTGCTATGGGTCCCGCCAAGCCATAGCAAAGTGCAATGTCAGTGAGTGGGTACCCCCAGGACATTGCAGGAGCCGGCCCTGGGGGCTGGCGGTCCCAGGGCCATCTAGGGACCTCCTCCTTTGTTTCCATTAGCCCTGGTGAGGTGGTGGTTCCCAGGGCTACGGGGGCGTTCTGCTCAGCCCCGCATTTTTTTAAAATTAAAGCCCCAGTAGGTGGCGGCCCCTATGGCTGCAGGGGAGGGGTCCATGCAGCTCCTGCATTGATTTACAATAATACCACAGGGAGGTCCCCGGTGCTGGGGGATGGTCGTCAAAGAGTTCTTCTCCCCCCCCCCCCCCATTGAATAAGGAATAATTTCCAGGGAGGTTGTCGTCCCTGGGGCAGCGGGGGAGGCCATAAGGGACAACTCCTGCATTAATATTTAAAGAAGCCGCAGAGAGATGGGGATCCCTGAAGCATAAGACGACTCAGGAGGGGGGGGGGGGGCCTGTGTGCCCCCCTACTTTTTTGCATAATGCCCCTGGGAACTGGCCCGCTTGGGGGCCGATAATGAACGAAGCGTGGGAGCCCATGCTTTTGTTTTTTGAATTTTTGTCCGGACCCGCTGATCCCTCTAAAAATAAAATGCTTTTTTGGCCCTGTGTGGCCCCAGTGGGACCCCCACCAAGCGGCCAAAGGGGTCAGGGTGTTTTTACCCTGCCCACTTTTTCCTTTTTACATTTTTTTTGTGCGACTTGGTTCAACTGAGTCCCAAGATGGTGGCCAACACTAATTGGTTGAAGTCAAATTTCAGTAGGATTTTAGTCTCCCAGATAACTATTTTTTTTAACTTAAATATCTCTGAAACTACTGAATGGATTTACACCAAATCACAAAAAGCACACTTTCTGGAATAACATCTAGCTTTCTGCCAAATTTCGTGTAATTCCGTTCAGCGATTCAGGCTGTACTCATTTTGAAAAAAAGAAAAATCCCCATAGACCTAACATGAGGAAAACGCGTTTTGGGACTTTCTTCACTTACCCACTGGGGATTAATTGTTGGAACTTTTGCAGCAGCATCCATTAGGACGATATTAGGTGCACTACCAGGACCAGCAGGCATCACGGCCGACGCCCATTGGGGCGGGATCTGGACGGTATTTAATCAGGTAGTGCACATCATGGCTGCTGTTTCCTTGCCATAATAGCCTGTGATCAAGGACTTCCATATGTCCGAAACGCGTCAAGCTGGCAATCTGCATTAACTTGGGGGGGCATGCTGCCTCTGATGTTGCCCAGGAATAAACGGCTTTTAACTCCTCATGTGTGGCTCCTTTTCCTTGGGCGACCTTGTTTTTATTTATATATATATATATATCAAAATTGCAAAATAACCTGTGAGGAGTGCGGCCCGTTTTTCTGGGAAACCAGGATTTTGTTAAATATATATATAATGTATATATCACATCGGCTGGAGGAGCTTACCAGCCTGAAATTCCAAACCCAAAAGCAATGTTTAAGCGCTCACATGGGGGAAGGTGAAGCAAAGTGTTTATTCAGCGCACCAGATGTTTCGGCCTTGGTCACATGATCCCAGGTTACAAGCATTGTCTAGTTCTAGTCACTAGACTTAAAACGAGCAATGTGCTGTACAGGTTCCGTCATGGAAGGTTGTATCAATAACATGCAACAAAATGCCATCTGGCAAAAATGCCAACACATGTGCACATAAATCATGCAATAATGTAGAAAATCTAACCCATGTGGGTGTCATAGAAAATCGCATGTACACCCCCTTTGAACATCAATACCACGTACCATTATATAATAAACTGTGTCCTGGTGTCTGGGTTATTTCAGATAGGAACAAGAATTCACCCAAGTTTAAAAAATGTTTACTAAAACCTACTGTATGACAGTGTTGTAGAAAATTTATCACAAATATAATTAAATGCTCAGACTCGTTTGTTTCAATAATGTTGAATGGAAGATACCGCAGTATAATTCAACATGTTTCCAGAAAAAGCCAACTCAAACAAAATCGCTTGGGAAAAGTGAACACTATATAGTGCGGTCTTAAACTCAGTGTGTCCTGTAAGGATAACTGTGTTTCAGATAAATGTACAGAAATTTGAAGGTGAGCGGGAGAGAAGTATGGCAGCAGAAATCCACTCGCTAGTAGAAAGGACACTGAGTATCAAACAATGTTTTCTCCATCCAAAGCAGAAAAATATGCAAAATGATAAGGCTTGCATTGATGAGTGCTATGAATTTTCATCTTCAGGCCTCCCATTTAATCTGCACACTTGGAGTTATTCCTCACATGCAACCAGCAACGAATGGTTGTTTCCTCCTTGTTAAGACATGCCCATAGTCACTCGATTTAACCTACAGCCGGGCTGGATGGCACATGGGCATCTACACATTTAACTCTCATATTTAACACAAATAACCACGTCTTATTTTTCAGTTTAATATTGTTTTATTTCAGGTAGTTGCCTGTAGAGAGAAGGGGGCTTAAATGATCTTGCTAATAGCATTTTTTTACTCCTGTAGTATTTAATATGCGTTGCTGGACTTGCTATGCTGTTTTACTGACTGTCTGGATTTTATTTTTTTATTTTAGGATGCTGATATCGATGTGTTTCGTTATGCCACATTCTTCATATATTTCTCGTTGGTGCTGACACAGCTTATTCTGGCCTGCTTCCCAGAGCTACCTCCCCTCTTCTCTGAAACTGTTAATGACCCTGTAAGTGTCAAGTAAGAATGTCTGTGCAAGCTTGTCCAAAGAAATTCTTTTGATTTTGAATATTGCTTGTAAGCTTAAATTGAGTGCTGCCACACACATTTGGTACAGCGGAAGAGATGGCCAGTAAAGGCAAAAAATGTGCACACAATTCTCAAATGAGAAGTGCATTGCGTAAATAAACCTGGCTTTCTTGAAAAGTGATGTACAAGTAGCATGGAATAAATGAAGTGCAAAAAATTCAAAATAAGTGAAAATGCTAGCAAGTATTAATACCAAAGAATATGTTTGCTACAGAACAGTGATTCTTAACCTGTGGTCCACCTGGGGGTTTCATACTCAGGGGGTCCGCAACTGTTTTGCAAAATTAAATAGAAAAATTAATCAAATAAAATTAATACAATTTATACAAAAAAAGAAGCAAAGTGAAAACCTTTTGTATGTTTGATTTATGATTTAAACCATTTGTTTCAATTTTGGAGCATTTTTGTTGTATGCTTGTTTTTGTATTTTTGTGTATTCTTTTGATCTTTAAATCTTAGAAATTGCATAGGCCAGGGATCCCCCGTTTCCAATAATGACTCAGTAGTGGTCAGTGGATTCCCGTAATGATTCAGTGGGTGTCCACAGCAGTCAAAAGGTTAGGAACCGCTGCTATAGAATAATGCTCCTTAAAAGCACATAGTAGCGGCTGCAAATTGGTTTACCATCTTGGTGCTGTTTTTTTATCTATAAAAAAAACTACTGGTGTTTTCAATTGAATTAATACCTACAGCAACAATGTTAATTGGTAAAGAAAAGTACTAGACTAGTTGGGTTTAGGAAAAAAGTGCTTAATGTATACTTGGCATTTAAAACTAGCTTGATGAAAAATATTATTTACTAATAGACAATACAGCAAAGAAAAGAAATTTTTTTACAGACAAGTAATATGTACACTAGTGAGTAGTATTTGCATATTGCACACAGTTTTACTGAAAGTCTTTTTATGTAAAAAAAAAATCATGAGGTATTTTTGTAGGAAGTTTTTTAAAAACAATTTCATTTGTTTAAAGTCAAATATTGCTTTTCAGTTTTGTCTGGTGCATTAAATTTTCAAGGGGGACCTGAATTACATTGATTATGGTAGACATTTGTTTAGCAGCTTGTTTTCTGATAGTCCGTAGAAAAATGTGATGAAGTGCTCTCAAGAAACCATATGAGAAAAGCTTATAAATGTGGGAGAATGGATCCTTAGTCAAGCTGGAAGCTTGAATGAGGAAGACTGCCTGAATACCCTTTTGAAGGTTGTAGTAGATCTAGCTTGACTAAGGAAAATCAGTTCTTACAGCCCATCACATCTTACAGCTGACTGTGTATTTCCATAGACATCCCATGGTCAAGACTATAAAAGTTTAATACAAAAGTGTGGAGCTTTGTTTCTTCTTTTCAAAAGAAGATTGTTTACAACAATTACAGGTACCTTATTCTGGCCATCTTATTATAATTCCCGCTTTAAAAGGGTCCAGGATTGCCCACTGGCTGACACACTTCCGTTATCATGTGTATACTGCCTTTGACAACTATTCCCTGACTGAAACCACACCACCTATAATCAGCAAACATTGGCAATGCTTTTAGTCCTGGCCTACAACTGAGGGTGTCTCTTCAGTCCCTGGTGAGTTTAGGCACTTAATACTCTATCATGAATGTACGGTCTCATCCTTGCACTCATGCATCCATTCATTGGTGTACTGACTTATTCTGCATTCACACACTCATCCATGCACAATATAACAAGCTTAAAAAACATATGCAGGATAAAGTAAAAGAATAAAAATAGAAAAAAGAAAAGAGGTTGGTGCATACAAATGGCAGGCACATGCTTTGTATTAAAAATATAGGTAAATTAAACATAGCATTGGGTGGACATCTTGGAATGGTACTCTGCACAGTGTGTCATTGCTGTGCCAATCCAAGATGGCAGATGTTGCTTCTAAACCTACATGGTGACCATCTTGGAACGGTAGAACAATGTTACACTGTTGACTTATACCATTTGAAGTTTGCCGCTTGGGTTAGAAGCAGTGGCCCGGTGGGATGCTATGCACTGCAGATTAAGAGCTTCAGTCATCAGCCCATAGCCCTGTCTTGAGAGTAGTCAGGTGCTCAGAAACAAAATACAAAGGAGAAGGTAACAATAAAGGGGACTTTAAAACGGACTGAAGACCAATTTCTGGTAGATATGCATGTGATCAGGTAAAATGCAATCACTCATAGGTCAATAGAGCGACTGGATGAAGTGGGCTAACACAATGTCTTGTGCTATATACTGTCATGGGTTGAAACTGAATGTGAAGTAAACTTGCATAGATCAGTGGCTGAAGAGAGGTAACCCAGTTCCTATGTGTGTATTTATTAATTATATTTTTGATTGCCAGAGCTTGGCAGACAATGATAACTGTCAGGTTCAATCTAAATAATGCTTTCACACACACACAGCTAAATGCTACACATAACATCACAAATAGGTACAAAATTACAGTGGGCAAACAGTATACAAACTTTCCTAAGAGGACCTAGCTAGGATTATTGTAGAGCAAATCGTCCACCTCCAGGGTTTGTCAAAGTAGGTAACCAACACCGAAGTCCTTACCTATTGCACTGATCTATGAGATTCTGTGCAACAAATATCGGTCTACCGAGTTTACACCATTATAATAATTCACCGTTAAAGGTCTATTGGCTTCTACATAACAGTTTACAATAAAGAATTCAGGCCTACTGCCTTTATCATAACTTTTCAAAATAAACCGATATCTGACATAGCAATCAGATCTATAGGCTTCATCATTGGTTTTTCACCATAAACAATTTTGGCCTGCTGAATTGCGCATAAGCTTTCACACTTGTCAGGCATAAGATATAGTCCTACATTTAACAAATAAGCACACAAATACAGTTTGCAAAACTGTATTCAGACTCTCATGGGAGACCTTAAAAGGATAGTCTTACTGAAAATCTTCCACATCAAGGGTTTGTCAGAGAGGTAGCAAGCAAAACAATGCTTGCATTGTGCTTTAATTTGTTAGATTCAATGTATTGAAATACTTGTCAACAGACTTTGCACAGTGCAATACTAAACCATCCTAAGTGACCTATTGGTGCATGTGTTTCACAATAAATAAGTCATACCTTCTGCCTTTGTAGTAATAGTTCACGATAAACATATCATACATAGGGCAACTTGCTTATAGCATCATTGGTTTGTGACCATAGCCAATTCAGGCTTACGGTAGTGAGCATAAGATTTCCAACCAGGCATAAAGTTAATTGAAGCACACTCTTTTAGCAGCAGCAGCACACCTTCTGCTCAATCCAATGCTGCAATTAAGGGACTCAACATGTACAACACCATCTTTCATTAGTGCTTTAAAAAAAAAAAAAAACATTTTTGAGAATTTTCAAAAGTAGAAAACAAAGAATTATATCCAAGTGATCCCATCAGCTATGGGAAATTATATATCCCCTTTATGGCACATGCAGATCCCTTCTATCTGTATTAATCAGCATTCGAACCTCTAGAGCTTCTTAAAGCTCTTTTTCTGTTGATCACACAAGGTCTGGTGACAGCTATGCTAAACAAAAAAAAAAAATGACATGAGCAGTAAGATACATTGCGATTGCACACACATTCCAGGTAGCAGTGAGAGTCTAAGTGCATGTTGGCTGGATATGTTGGCGGTATTCCTGCTGTCCGTAAAAGCAACGTTGGCTTACTTTTCAGGAGGCTTAATATTGGCCTTGTCCTTGAAAAAGGAGGTCTTGCCTCCTTTTTTTTTTTTTTTCTTTTTTTTTTTTAAACTTCTAAGCGGAGATTCAATCTGATATGTTTTATGTTACGTTAGTTTAATTTATTCACGCACTAATCACCCCAGAAGGGGTATCTCGGCATAGCCCAGATCATAAACCGATAATCAAACTATTAAGCCACAAACAGCTCGGGCATAAGCAGTTTTCTGAATGTAAAATAATTAGCACATTGACGTAAGTAGAGTGGAAGCTCATTCCAATACAAAGGGGCTAAATAAGAGAAAGGCCTGCCACCTGCGCTCGACTTTCTTATTCGAAGGACTGTAAGCAGAGCTTTGTCAGATCTTAATGATAAGGCCAATAAGGAGAAAGCTTTGAAGACCAATAGCTCGGGCCTTGGCCGTTTAAAGATGTGTGTCAGACAGCAAATTTTAAAAATGATTCTTTTATGAATTGGTTACCAGTGGAGAGAGTGCAAAAGGGGAGAGGAAGCCGTCCTGGGTGGAAGATTGGTAATGAGACGTGCTGCAGTATTTTGGACCACTTGCAGTTTATTTATCACTGTCTCGTTGATGGATGCCATGAAGGCATTTCAATAATCAGGCGGCTAATGACTAACTCTTAAACTAAGGTTTTCCTTATAGAATGTAGTAGGAGAGGAAAAACTCTCGGTAACCAGCACAGCATATGAAAACAAGTTCCTGTGGTGGTCCTAACCTGCTCTTTCATATTAAGTGCTTGATCTAGGCAAACGTCCAAATCTTTTACAACCAATTTAGGAGTAGTTTGCAGATCCCAATCCCGAGGGCCACCAGTCAGGTGTCCAAAGCTGTTGGTCCTTGCCCAAAGGCATAATCTCAGCTTTATTGATGTTTAACTGGAGACAGTTTTCTGTCATCCAGGTCGCAATGGCTGTTATGCCGGTGGAAAAGCGTGCTTTTACATTGTGCAGATCTCTACCAAGTGTAATTATTAACTGCGTATTGTTTGCGTAAGACAGTGGTTCAAAACCAAAAGCCCTGTCGATTTTTAGCAAGGGGGCTATGTATATGTTAAAAAGTGGGGAGGTCAGACGAGCCCCGCGGCACCCCCTTATCTAGTTGTAAGGTTTGCTATTTATAAGAACCCATAGAAATAGTCTGGGTTCGACTAGTCAAAAGATCCTTGAACCATTTTAATGCTGTGCCATGGATTCCTATCTTCTGCAGCCTCTGCAGCATTCTGAGATGGGATACAGTGTTGAATGCTGCAGATAGGTCCAGCAGTACAAGCAATGATGGAGTATCCATGTCAGGAGAGCATTTAATTTGGTCAGTAACCGCAATTAGAAGTTGTATTGGTACTGTGCATGGGTCTAAAGCCCGATTGAGATGGATCCAACAACTTATTAGTTTCAAGATACTCCAAGTTGAATATTTCTTTATCCTTCCAATAGCTTGCCCAGTAAGGGAAGCAGAGAAATATGTTGATGGTTGGAAAGGTCCATAGGTGACAAATTGGCCTTTCTTTGAATTGGAATGACCTGTGCAGCTTTCCAATCTAAGGGAAACTTCCCCATGCTGATGGACAAGTTAAATAAGGAGAAAATAACAGGGGCAAGCTGACGAGACAAGGTCGCAGAGTTACTAGGTGGACAAATGTCTAATGGAGACTCTGAATTGGCAGCTGCCAACACTTTTCTGAATTTAATCATGTGAGAGTGACTTAAATTTGTCGAAGGCAGAAGCATGTTGGAAGCTGCAGACCTGAATAAAGCTGCCCGCTTTCTTGCTCAGCTTTTTTAGGGAAGTTCTAGTAAATTGCATACATTTTTTCTTTGAAGTGATTCACCAAGAAATCACATAAAACTTGTGATGGCTGAATCTCTATGAAACGGGCACGGGGGTTCATATAAGTATTGTGGACTTTGAATAACTCTTAGTTACTCGCCTAATTAATTTGATGGGAAAGTTATGACTTACAAGCTTTTTGTATGTTATGATCACTCGTTAAAGATGATTTATAGGCCTCTTTATCAACATGATTTTTTGACTGGGGCCACCGTCTTTCAAATTTTTTACATAGTGCTTTCTCAATTTGCACTTTTGGTGTATACCAGGGTGCGTGCGTGCCATGGTTAGTATTTGAGCAAGTTTTAGCTGGCACTTTATTATAAAATGCTGTGTTTAAAGCTAAGTGATAGTCAATTAAAGCTTTATCCATGTCTGCATCTGCAGCTTTAATCGTAAACTAAAACTCTTTAACAAAGGAGTTAGTGTCTGCTACTTTTTATTTAAAGCCTTCTTAGTATGTTCCGTCACACTTTGCAACCTGAAAGCAGATTAAGAAATAGTTGGTCCGAAGGAGCGGTTGACGGGCATCGCAAAACAGAGATGAAGAATTCGTAAAAATCAAATCTAGAGTGTGACCCGCAAGATGGGTGGGCCCTATAACTTTCTGGTTTAAACCTAACCTGGTTAAATCCGAGATAAGCTGTGCTACCTTAGTGTTAGAAGAATCTTCACCATGAAAGTTGAAAAAAATTCAGTAAGAAACTGACTAAAATCTTTTAGGTCCCAGAGGGCGATATACAAGAGCGCTTCTCCAACAATCCTGAGGAGAGACTTCAACCTTAAAACCACAGTTACTCCAGTATTAGAGCTTTCATAGATTCACATGCCTGAATCATTCCCTGTCGTCGAGATGGGAGTCCCCGGTATATAAAAAAGCAATGCTTAGATAAGTACAAAACAGAAAAGAGGCCTAGGCCCATTTCCATTTTGCAACCCATAACTCTCGTTATGTAAAAGAGACCAAACTTGTCCCTGAACCAATCCGAACCTCTCACCCTCTAGAACACTCCTGAGAGAACCTTTTGCCCCTCAGATTTTCTACCGCATGTTGTGCTAGGGAGTCTCCTTTGAGCTCTGCTCAAAAGTTTCTGATTTTATAATCTTTATTACTGCCTACTAGTCTACTCTTCTGAGAATGTCTGGAAAGGAGAAAAAGGGTTTATTTAGAGCCTGTGCCACTTGTTCCAAGAAGAGGATCTACACTGACGACCCTCATGCTGATTGTATTTACTGTCTTTATCCGGACCATCAAGCTAAAGACTGTAAGGTATGTCGTACCTTTTCAAGTAAAACCCTGAGCGATCGTGAAGGACGCCTTTTGATATGGCTTCAAAAGCTAAAGGCCAGAAAGGAGGTTATGTCCAGTGATAGTGATGAGGCATCCTCTTCTTCATCTAGGAGATCTCATAAGAGAAATCTCCTCATGCTCATTCCTCAGAGGAACGTCCTGAGAAGGCCCTCAAAAAGACCACTCGAGGGTCTTCTGGGCGCAGTCCCTCAAAATCTCCTCAAGCTAAAGAAAAGGAGAGTAAGGGGCGTGCTTCGGGGGAAAAACCTACAAAAAAGACGAGTTCTGAGCCATCAAAATCACCCCCTCAAGTCAAGCAGTCCTTCAGGAAGCCTTCCTCAATGCCTCCTGAGGTAAAAGCAGCGAAAACGGCATTGTCGACGGGATCGTCGATGAAGAAATATTTGTCGACGAAGATTGAGGTAAAGTTAATACCGAAGAAGCCTTCACTGCCTGTGACAGTCGGCTCTCCGTCGACGGCGCCACCGTTGACGACTGTTTCAACGCCCATAGCCTCAACGACGGCGTCGACGACCGCTTCGTCGACGACTGCGTCGACGGTGTCGTCGACGTCGACGACGGCGTCGACGGAGGGAGAGATAACGGACCCTAACAAGGAATGGGATGATTACCTTATTCCATCGCCTTCTTCTCCCTCTCCAGTGCCTATTGATTCTCCGCCGGAGGACATTGGCGGTTTCCATAATTTAATGGAAAGAGCTGCGAAGAGGTTTGAACTTCCGACGTCAACTTCCCAGACGGAGTGTTTCTTGTATGATTTCAAGGAGCCATACCGGAAATCAGTTCGTGCTATTCCGATCATTAGCCATGTTTAGGAAGAAGGCCTGAAGGTCATGAAGACACCGGCGACAGTCACACCGGTGCTCGCCGGACTGGAGAAGAAATATAAAGCTCCTTTGGACGCTCCAGCTTGTTTAGTGGGCCATCCCAAACCGGACTCTTCCTGTCTCAGGAAGCCCAAAAAATATGGGAATGGGCTGTTCAAAATGGAATATCCCTAAAAGCGGAACATCTTCCAGGGGATCAGAATATCAAAGCGGACACTCTGAGCAGGCTCAAATCAACCTGCCACGAGTGGGAGATCAACCAGAGATATCCTGGAAAACATCTTCCTAAGATGGGGAGAACCGACAGTGGACCTCTTCGCGACAGCTCAGAACAAAAAATGCCGGTTCTTCGCAAGCTGGCTTCACCAACGGGGGTCTTGGGGGGAATGCGTTTTTGATGGCATGGTCAGGCGTCTTTGACTACGCCTTTCCTCAGATTCCCCTCCTGCCACGCATTCTTACAAAGATCAAGAAGGAGCCGTGCAAAATGATCCTGATAGCCCCATGGTGGCCCAGACAACACTGGTTCACGGAGCTTCTTCTACTGTCGGAGGTTCACCCGATTCGACTTCAACCGATACCTTCGCTCTTGACGATGTCCCAGGGACAAGTACTTCATCCAGATCCGAAATCACTACGCTTAGCGGCCTGGCTCCTGAACACTGCGAATTTCAACATTTAGATATTTCATCGGAATGCAGAGAGATATTATCAAAGGCCAGAGCAGAGAGTACAAACAGAACATACAGGATGAAATGGAAGAGGTTCTGTTTATGGTGCCAGGAGTTTAAGATTCATCCTTTCAAGTCAGCAGCTCATGAAATTATCCCATATATTCTGCTCTTGGCAAAATCGGGTTTAGCCCATGCTTCTATTAAAGTGCATCTAGCCGCTATATCACGGTACAGAAGAACTTCCTCAGGACCATCGTTGTGGTCCGAAAGAATCATCAAACAATTCATGAAGGGGTTATTTCGAACTTTTCCTCCGATAAAGCCTCCACCACCTCTCTGGCAGTTGAACATTGTACTATCTCAATTAATGAAGCAGCCCTTCGAACCCATTCACAGGGCGGATCTAAAATTCCTATCGTGGAAAGTAGCTCTTCTCATAGCGCTTACTTCGGCCAGAAGAGTTGGGGAGATAAAGGCTCTCACTATACAGGAACCTTTCTTGCAGTTTAAGGAGGACAGGATTGTACTCCGAACTAATCCAAAATTCATACCAAAGGTGCCAACAGACTTTCAGTTGAATGAGCCGCTAATTCTTAAGAGATTTTTTCCTCAACCGGCAACAGCGGCGGAAAAAGCTCTCCACTCACTAGATATCCAGCGCTGTCTCAAGTTCTATTTGCAAAAAACAAGACCTTTCCGCAAGTCTTCACAACTTTTTGTATCTTTTAGTGCACCCAGAAAGGGTTTTCCTTTATCCAAAAGGGGAATTGCCCGATGGATTTCCAGTGCAATACAATATTGTCATCAGGCGGCTGGGAAGCCGTTGAATGCACAGGTTCGTGCTCATTCTACGAGAGCAGTGTCCACCTCCACTGCTTTGTTTGCTGGAGTACCTATCCAGGATATCTGCAGGGCGGCTACCTGGAAGAGTACGCACACCTTCACCAGACATTACTGCCTGGATGCGGCCGCTGAGAAGGATGTTGCAGTGGGACAAGCGGTACTGAGAAACCTTTTCCAGTGACGGTGAGCCTCTTTTGCATCCCTCCTTCCTTTATTTGTTACATATGCACATTTTATTGTTATATTTTGTGATATCGGCAATTTGGAAAGATTCAGTATATACGTATATAATGTGCAGTTTTTTTCAGTATATATATGATACCTGGGGTCGGGTCTTATGCACTATAAAATGTGCTATGTTTTACTGCTCGCTATTTCTGATTCAGGCATGTGAATCTATGAAAGCTCCAATACTGGAGTGAGAAAATAAGTTACTTACCTGTAACTTTAGTTCTCCAGTATTGGAAGCTTTCATAGATTCACATGCGACCCACCCTCCTCCCCTGAGAGGCTCACCTTTGGATTTTTGGCACAAATGTTATCTTGGCACAAGTGCTCGAAAATCTGAGGGGCAAAAGGTTCTCTCAGGAGTGTTCTAGAGGGTGAGAGGTTCTGATTGGTTCAGGGACAAGTTTGGTCTCTTTTACATAACGAGTTATGGGTTGCAAAATGGAAATGGGCCTAGGCCTCTTTTCTGTTTTGTACTTATCTAAGCATTGCTTTTTTATATACCGGGGACTCCCATCTCGACGACGGGGAATGATTCAGGCATGTGAATCTATGAAAGCTTCCAATACTGGAGAACTAAAGTTACAGGTAAGTAACTTGTTTTCTTCTCTGCCCAATCCACTAGTAACATATCTATGAGTTAGACTTTAACAGTTTCTTTAAATATAATGGCTAAACCACCTGCTGTTCTACCCTCTGTCATGTCTCAACATGTGTTAGCTTTCTGGGAGTGCTACCGCAATGGCTGGTAAAGTGATAGAATTCAGCCAGGTTTCGGTTAAGGAACCAATATCTGGTAAAAATGAAGATAGCAGATCTCAGATTTCCACCACGTATTTGGGAAGAGGCCTCACATTGCTTAAAAAATCTGATACTAGGGGGGGATCTGAGAGTGCAACGGCAAGGAGGAAAAGCCATAAAGGTCTATAAATGAACTAGAATGATCAGATGCTACTAGCGGGTGCTGCAATTGTAGCTCGCTAGTCCTTATTGTCCTCATGAGGACATTGAAATTTGCAATTTATACAGGTCACAGGACCATCTAGTAAATAAGTAAAATGGACTCTGCACAGAGTACTTCTAGTACAGCAGACTAAATGCTCGCTGTTTACTTTGTGTAACTCTTCCGCAAAGTAAGTAATTCTAACACGATGCATGTCCTCTGGTTTAAAAGGAGCAGGGTTACTGGCGACGACCAGGCGCAGACGAGCTTGCCTTTGGCCCGCCCGCTGCATGCATCTGCTGCAAGTTTGCGCCATCCTCCTCTTAAGTAGAGGACCAAATGGCTGGGTGGATGGATTTCCATACCCTTGGTGCACTTGTCAAAAATGTTTGAAGGTTTTATTTTTCCTTTCCTTGCAGTGGTTTAAAGTAAAAGCAAGATCCAACTGATATTGTGTTTGTATGCAGGTATTGCAGGCTTTTCAAACTAAGTTTTTTGCATTAGGCAAGTTTAAATATGCTTCTGGTTTCAGTAGGTAGCCATTTGAGGATGATCAGGACTAAAGTGATGTGGCACAGACCTGTTTTCTCCTGAGACTAACCATGAAGCTGCATTGAAGGCATCCTAGGGCTAGGTGGAGGTTGGGGATTTTGGTACTGATTTAAAAAATGTTTCCAGAATGAAAGGTTTATCTCGTCTGAGGAACTTAATCTCATACAGTGCCCTTCTGGCTGTGGAGTTTGTGTGAACGAAGGTTCAGATTTTCGCCCAACATAAAGCCTGTGAGTTTGGCAAGCTAACAATGGAGTACTTTCAATCAAAGAAACGGAGGGAATTGCTCCATGTGTTTAATGGAAAGGAGAAAAGTTGTTGAAAGTGGGATTAATTCAGTTCTAGTGGAATTTAGTTTTAGGTGTTGGATGGGCATCCTTGAATTTATGTTTGTGAGTATATGGGTGAAATATGTGAAGTAGTGCAACCCAACCTATTTTAGGCACTCGGTGATTTCTCCTAGATTGAGGGAGCAGTTGAACACTTTTGTCCTGTGGGTGGCATGGGCAGTGCTGGTAACCCTTAGGAGTTGCCAGGGATAATGTGTAGATAAAAGCAGGAAGTTTAGAGTTTTGCTCTAGTGTTAAGTTAAAGATGACCATTTCCCTGACCATTACTATTAGCATCCAGTTTCTGGCATGTGGTTTTCTGACCTGGGTCAGTTATATAGCTCAATGCTTTTTGCTTTCTTCTCGAAGAATCGGGAAACCACTTTTCTTTTAATTATACTAGAATTTGGATGGAGGGATGCCTAGGTTCAAATTCAGTTTCGCAATCTTAAAGAATTTTCTCAGATGACCTTTATGACTTTGGCCTCTAAGACACAATTCTTGCACTCCTTTCTTTCATTGCAGTGTGTTGCAAGATTCTCAATGGCCAGATTTTGTTGCCACGTGCATTTGGTTGATCTTAACAATTTATTCTCTTCATTTATTTTTCATGGGCTATCTATTAGATTTTTGGCTTGTTTCCTCTTGATTTTGAGATGAGTGAGTTTGTTAATTGGTCTCAGCCATGGTCTTGTTACAATTAATGAGCAAGGTAACGTAACGCTCTCCAGGGATACGTTGAAGATTAGAGGGCTGTAATATGTTCAGGAGAGCAGACGAGATGTACTTGCTCCCAAGCACGTTTATTTAAGTGCAGCAGAGTGACCTCATCCACAATTTTCCAAAACATTCTAATTACATTTTTTTTAAATGCTGAAATAGAAATCTTTTTGATTCAAGATAGCAGCACTCAAACGCAATGACTCTTGTTTTGGACGAAGCAGGGACAACGCAGTGACTACTTTCCTTTTGACGGAGAAGATGAAGATGCTCACGTCTTGGACAGCAGCACTCGTTCCACCCTCCTGCTTGTACACTTTTCCTCCATGAAAGCAGTGCTGCCTGCTTCCTGAACTTTGGTCGCCTCTCATGAGAGAGCTCTCACTGGTGTGCCATTTATCCACGGTCTGCTTGCATGGAATGGGCTCACTGGAGATGCTGTCACAAACTTTAAAAGGATATTCAAATAATGCTGATGCTTAGCTTTTTAATTTCTTGAAAAGCTTTACAAATAGCAAAGTCCTATCTATGAAATTTGACGATAGATGGCACTTCTTGGCAACACGCATGAGATTGAAGCGTTACAATACACTACAATAACTTACTAATACGAAATATTTTATCAGATGAACTGACCAGAATAAACTGGTACAGTGTATTTTTTGGTTCAAGTCTTACTAAGTTTGAGTACGGTGCTGCAAAGCTTGCTGAATGGATCTAACCTTTTTTATGTGATTAATCCATGTGCTTGTTGTAATATTCACCTTTGGTATTGATGTCTCCCCTGGTATGTATTCTTTCAGTCGTCACCAGTGTAACTGCTCTTGCAGTTTAAATCTTAACATTCCATTTTGTGACCAGTTCCTCCTCCATAGAGGTTACCAAGGATACCACAGGGAGCTTTCTTCTCTCAGAGATTGGATGTCTGTCTTTATATTCTCGGCCAGGTGTTTGGGTCAAATTGGTTCACCGGTTGTAACTTTTTTAACAAGGAGGGAGAAAGGGGCAAGAAAATAGTCCAACCAATTCACTGGGATCGATATTTTATTTCTAGAATGCCCTTCTTGGCAGTAAGATCAAGGGTAGAAACCTTCACGTATGGGGGTGACAGCAGATTCAGCTCAATACACATTGAAAGCCTGTGCTAAATGTTATTGAAGTTGATGCGCAAATTACCTATAATTAGGTGTGTCACTTGCTCAATAAATGGAAGATTTGACTGGGTGGTGGCATATGGAGTGAACTATGGTGAAAATTGAGCATTCAATTTTCCATCCCACTGACACTCAAAAATGGAGGAATGTTCATTCTTCAAACCCTTGGAGTGAATTGAGTTTTTGTATACGACTGCTACATCACCTCATTTTTTGTCTCTTTGGTCATATTGGTAGTCTTGGGTGTTCATCTGCCAATTTGCAGTTGTCTCATTTAAAACGAGGGCAGTGCTAGATTTTAATGTGTACTTTTCTTGAGGGTGTGTTAGGTTGGTGGTTGATGGTAGGGGAGGAAGTATTGTCTGTGGGGTGAAGCTGATGTTCAGAGTAGTATTGTTTTGGAAGCCGTCTAAACTTCTCTATTCAAGGTGGTAGGGAATTAAACAATAAGTATAGTCGGGCACGATACTGAGTGAAGTACTCGTCATATGAAGTCAGGTGTAGCAGAGTGCCCTTAGAAGGTAAGAAAGTGATGCTGTAGCTCGCTAATAGGGTTAGTATATGAATATCTAAAATGTTACACCTAAAACAACATAAAGGTGAGCGTAGTTTGACATTCTTTCTTTGAACAGCAGGGTAGCTAGAGTCCAGTCTTTGAGCTCTAAACTGGCCATTTGCAGAAGATGCCAGCATTTTCATCCAGATCAGCATGCTGATAGGACAGAGGTTTTTTTGCTGTTCCTCGTAGATCGACTTTATAAAGAAAGTGTCCTTTTCTTTTACTTGGACGGGTAGGACAGTAGTAACAAGCAGATAAAATGGTGACTTGAGGAAGCATTAGGGGCAGCTGCTTTCACAATGATGAGGGAAAGATCCAAAGGCAGTAACAGACAGAATACCTGGGTATAGGAGCAGTTACTTCAAAATCCTAATCTCTACTGAATGTAGGAAAGCTCAAAGAAGAGTTGCACCTGCAACCAACCTAGATCTTCCGTAGCTCGACACTTGCTGAAAGCTTCCAGTCTGTAAGCCATTGTTTCAAGATTGCCATACTTAAGACCCTGTCAGATGAATCCCTGGCTAGATGTATTGTCAATAAATGCTTTTGAGCAAAGGTAACTGTATGTTAACATACAACTCAGGCTGGTAAAAGAAAATGCACTGAGGGGCAAGATATGACTGAGCTTCTCATACCAAAAGGCATGAGCTGAAAGCATATGGGACCAGGATCCACGAGACAAAACAAACTAGCAGTAAATGCCACTACCATTCTGTCCAATTGTTGCCCCTCAGGTCTTTACCATGATCCTAACCCATGTGCACTTGCTGAGGGAGTTGACGTTTCACTGTTACACATACCTGGTTGACTGTATTTTTTTTAAATAGATCTTGGTTCTGGTATAGCCTTGCCACTTCAGGCCTTCTACAGATATATATATCCTTGATGAACTCTCCCATATCTTTCTTGGATCCATCCAAAAATTATTAATTTCGTAGCAGGGATTTTCGACTCTAGAGTAGCAAAGCCCTTCCCTCTCACTGAAAAGGGTTAACCTCCTTAAGCCAGACATTGTATCACTTTCCTGTCAACAAGACTTTCACAGCCTATTGGTTCCAGGTGCTTTTGGGTCTCCTAAGTGTCCTCCATCTCGGATTGACAAAGACAATTTGAATTTCCTCTTAGTCCTTGTTTCCAATCCATTCTTGAATGGGTTCAGACATATTTCCAACTCCTGGACTACATCAATGACATGTGGAAAGTCAGATATGCCCCACACACAAGTGTTGGAGAGTTAAAATCAATTTTCCTGGCAATGAACGCATTTCTACCAGTGCTGAGAGCTTGGCTGGTGACTGTCCATGAAGACAGCTAGGCTTCTAAATTTGTAATCAAGGCAGCACTCATTTACTGCAGCTGTGCAAGCGCTGTAGCTCTCAGGGACAGGACGTTGAATCAAGGCGTATTCCATCTGGTTGCCCATATTGCAGGGATCAACAAGACTAGATGAGACCACCTGAGCAAGGTGCATAAGTTGGCGAACAAGGGTCTAAGGCCAGCTGTTGTCCACCTATAAATGCTGTTGCCTCTCACCATAGCTGCAATTGTACACAGATGCTTTTGGATGGCCAAGATCTTCGAGATTTTCTGACATACTGGATGGGCCGTTGCAGGGAGAACTCGTGGTGCTCTCTGATCTAGTTGGCTTCATCCTGGCTACTCCTGATTTGGTTCTCTGACCTTCTGAGACTTCTGCAGATACTGTACTTGCTTCCATCAGAGGAGGATCCTCGTTTCCTGGAGAGACAGACTGCCACCGTCTCTGCCCCTCAATCCCCAACTTTCAGCTCGGTTTCTTAGGAGTTAAGCTTCCAATTTCTAGGTCTCTCCTTGTAGAACTTTGGGGTTCAGCCAGCTACCAGGATATTTTCCATTTGCGAACTGTAGAAGAAGAAATCCCTGAGGTTCTCTAACAGGGAATTAGTGAACAATATCCTGCTTAACCTGCTCTTAGCTGATGTCGTATACTTTTCATGACAACTTACTGAAACGGGTGTGGTGGTGAAAGACCTGCCAGACTTACCTTGTAGTTATTGCAGTTCACTGGAATATGCGTGGGGAATACTTTTCCAGGCGTAACCAGGCTGTCAAGAGCTATCTGATGAGGTTAATGTCTTTGATTCCATGGGTAAGGCATTTCACTGCCCCTTGGGAACTGAATCTGGTTCTGATCAGAGCAATGCATAAGTGTACCAAAGCGATGACATCCTTAGACATGAAACTTTGGTCTTGGAAAATCGCTTTCGTGTTGATCACATCATCAGCCCAAGTGCATAAGTGAGCTACTAGTATTTTATTTCTCAGAGCCCATAAGATGTTCCATAAAGACAGCGTGCTGCTCCAGGCTCCCCCCGCCTTCATTGGAAAGAGGTTTTTGGGATGCACTTTATCAGGAGATTTATTTTATTGTTTGTTTTTCACTTCACCATACCTACACAGCTGAGGAGATGAGGCTAGGCACTTGTGTTTAGTAGACCAACTCTTTGAAAACCCTGTGATGCCATCATTGCCCTCAAATGTAACTGAGACCACCATTGCCAGATGGATAGCGTCATTCATCATCCATTACTACATTCTGCCTGTAAATCTCGATCTGTGTCAGGGCACTCCACTATGGTTAAAGCGACGTGGGTGACATTCTCCTGCCATGTTCCTGCTGGAGATGTATGACTGGCAGCTGTGTGGGTTACGCCATACGCATTCTTTTTTTTAGCCACTTTACTTAACATTTCCACATAGGTAAGGACACACACATTGACATTGCTTTCATTTACAGTATGCAGTATATAGATATACTTGAAAGTAAACAAGGGAGAGCGAGGAATTGGGCATGGGTTGCGTCCTGTTCCCCAAATAAGTATTAATCTTAAACAATGTGGACGAACCCACTAAGTATAAAATGAGTAGTCACTGTATGTGGTGTATGTATATATATATATATATATAGACCCATTAGGTGCTTTTAAAAGACCCCTCACACACCAACCTGGTTGGTGTCATGCTTCATCATTGGGGTCCCAACCGGGCGGCCGAGCGCCCCCCGGTTGTGCTACAACGCCTGACTACAGCGGAGCAGGTGTGGTGCTTGAATGTGATGTGAGGTGATATTGTTACAATTAAAAAATATCTCTGAGAATCCTTGCCATTAACTTTTAATGTTGGCGGCTCAGGATATATAAGGAGCTAAAATGTGTGATGCAACTAATCTGAAGTTATTTATCGTTTAGTTGTCTATGTGTGGCGGTCTACATGTTTCAGCCCGTAAAAATTAGTCAAAGGGCTTTCTTCAGGACCAAGTGAGTGCAAGGTGAGTGGCAGTGAGTGAAAGATGCCACGTGAATAAATGTGCTGTACCTACACACGCGCTAAGGTGTGTGGACAAAAAAGTGTCAGTGTACTTACTGGCACTTGGAAAAAATTCCTGTAGGGAAAAAGAGGACAAGACGAAACATATATAATATCGCAACATAAAATGCAATCTTAGTGGCTAGATGTTGTAGTCATTGCCCATATGACTACTACAGTGATCTATGGCCCACGCTAAAGGCTAAAATGCAAGAACTGTTATGCATGCAGGAACAAACTTTGGTGGTCAATTAAGTTAACCGTGCGCATTGAGTAACGCTGAACAAAGAACGCCACATTGGCTGTGTGTGACCCACGGAGCCCTGTGGGTGATTGAGCTAACATCCTATGTAGCTCATAAGTATTGCGGTGCATAAAATACGCACTACGTCGCTTAGCGTGTTGTTGTTATTGTTGCTATAGCTAATATACGGATGATATACATGAAAATGACGAAGTGAAGAAAAATAAATTTAAAATTAAAGTTAAAAATTAGAATTAAAACCTGCACAAGAGTGGAAGAATAGTTAGTCTTATTTGAGAATTCTCAGGTATCGAGGCTCTGGGGGCTTAGGAACTCTATCTTAAGTCCAATCTGTGGAGAAATAGTTAGCCATAATGAGCCTGAAGGACTCGGTAGGCTTAGGTCAGTGCAATATTGGAGCACGTATGGTCTTACTTGGAAGGAGAGAGAGTCCGCTGCCAAACCTATACTGGTCCCCTGTGGCCCCGGCTGGTGGTCTGTCTCTGTGGGGGACCTGGTTAAATAGTAAGGTTTTTAAACCCAGTACGTGCAGACGTGCATGTCCTGGTTAGAACATGACTCAGCATGGGTGATTCACCGCGCACGTGCGCGCTTGTGGATGAGATGAAATGAAATAAAACTAGGCGTCCGAATCGGCGGCCATCTTGGAATGTAGTGCAAAGATATTACTGTATTATGAGAAGTAAAGTTGTTGTCTTACTGAGCTGCTCCATATCTCTGTAAAGAACCTGATAGGTAAGGTTTTTTGACCAAGTAAGTGCATACATGTCCCAGGTTGGAGCATGACTTGGCATCGCTAACTCATTGTGCATACGCGCGTGCGTGAAATTAGGCATCTAAAGTCGGCGGCCATCTTAGAGTGTTATATACTCCACTATGTGGCCTGATAGTGCTGATTTGAAATATTTTGGCAATGGCAAAAGGTACAGTTATTATCTTCCTAAGCTGTTCCTGGGAATATTATCATTGAGCCCTGTCTTGAGAGAAGAAAGGCGATAAATCCATATCTGTTCTTTCTGTAATAGTTGTTGCTGGATATTGGGCATGTTGGAATCCAATGCCTCTATGATCACCCAGTGCATGTCATTCGTTGTATGTCCTACCTCAAGGAAATGATTAGTCAGTTTAGTGGTGTTCCTTTTACATCTTATGGTGCTGCGATGTTCGCAGATTCTAGTTTTAACTTTCCTGCTTGTCATCCCAATGTAGATCAAATTGCAAGGGCACATAATGCGGTATATTGCATGTGCCGTATTGCAATTGGTATGGTGTCGCAATACCCATGTCTTGCCTGGTTCCAGTTGGAGGTTTTTTGTGGTTGTAGTGAGGTGACATACACTACAGTTGCCGCATGGGAAATGGCCGGTAACTTTGGGGAGACCCCATGCATTCAGGACGGTGTTGTCTTGCTTACGTTGTAAAGTTGGTCTAGTAGAAACCAACGCGGCCTTTATTGATTTTGCTTTTTTGTGAGATATTAGTGGGGGGTCCCACTTGAGGTTACCAGTCTTCAGGATTTTCCTGCAATATGCCGCATTATGTGCCCTTGCAATTTGACCTACATTGGGATGACAAGCAAGAAAGTTAAAACTAGAATCTGCGAACATCGCAGCACCATAAGATGTAAAAGGAACACCACTAAACTGACTAATCATTTCCTTGAGGTAGGACATACAACGAATGACATGCACTGGGTGATCATAGAGGCATTGGATTCCAACATGCCTAATATCCAGCAACAACTATTACAGAAAGAACAGAGATGGATTTATCGCCTTTCTTCTCTCAAGACAGGGCTCAATGATAATATTCCCAGGAACAGCTTATGAAGATAATAACTGTACCTTTTGCCATTGCCAAAATATTTCAAATCAGCACTATCAGGCCACATAGTGGAGTATATAACACTCCAAGATGGCCGCCGACTTTAGATGCCTAATTTCACGCACGCGCGTATGCACAATGAGTTAGCGATGTCAAGTCATGCTCCAACCTGGGACATGTATGCACGTACTTGGTCAAAAAACCTTACCTATCAGGTTCTTTACAGAGATATGGAGCAGCTCAGTAAGACAACAACTTTACTTCTCATAATACAGTAATATCTTTGCACTACATTCCAAGATGGCCGCCGATTCGGACGCCTAGTTTTATTTCATCTCATCCACAAGCGCGCACATGCGTGGTGAATCACCCATGCTGAGTCATGTTCTAACCAGGACATGCACGTCTGCACGTACTGGGTTTAAAAACCTTACTATTTAACCAGGTCCCCCACAGAGACAGACCACCAGCCGGGGCCACAGGGGACCAGTATAGGTTTGGCAGCGGACTCCTCTCTCCTTCCAAGTAAGACCATACGTGCTCCAATATTGCAATTGACCTAAGCCTACCGAGTCCTTCAGGCTCATTATGGCTAACTATTTCTCCACAGATTGGACTTAAGATAGAGTTCCTAAGCCCCCAGAGCCTCGATACCTGAGAATTCTCAAATAAGACTGTAACTATTCTTCCACTCTTGTGCATGTTTTAATTCTAATTTTTAACTTTAATTTTAAATTTATTTTTCTTCACTTCGTCATTTTCATGTATATAATCCGTATATTAGCTATAGCAACAATAACACGCTAAGCGACGTAGTGCGTATTTTATGCACCGCAATACTTATGAGCTACATAGGATGTTAGCTCAATCACCCACAGGGCTCCGTGGGTCACGCACAGCCAATGTGGCGTTCTTTGTTCAGCGTTACTCAATGCGCACGGTTAACTTAATTGACCACCAAAGTTTGCTACTGCATGCATAACAGTTCTTGCATTTTAGCCTTTAGCGTGGGCCATAGATCACTGTAGTAGTCATATGGGCAATGACTACAACATCTAGCCACTAAGATTGCATTTTATGTTGCGATATTATATATGTTTCGTCTTGTCCTTTTTTTCCCTACAGGAATTTTTTCCAAGTGCCAGTAAGTACACGGACACTTTTTTGTCCACACACCTTAGCGCGTGTGTAGGTACAGCACATTTATTCACGTGGCATCTTTCACTCACTGCCACTCACCTTGCACTCACTTGGTCCTGAAGAAAGCCCTCTGACTAATTTTTACGGGCTGAAACATGTAGACCGCCACACATAGACAACTAAACGATAAATAACTTCAGATTAGTTGCATCACACATTTTAGCTCCTTATATATCCTGAGCTGCCAACATTAAAAGTTAATGGCAAGGATTCTCAGAGATATTTTTTAATTGTAACAATATCACCTCACATCACATTTAAGCACCACACCTGCTCCGCTGTAGTCAGGCGTCGTAGCACAACCGGGGGGCGCTCGGCCGCCCGGTTGGGACCCCAATGATGAAGCATGACACCAACCAGGTTGGTGTGTGAGGGGTCTTTTAAAAGCACCTAATGGGTCTATATATATACACCACATACAGTGACTACTCATTTTATACTTAGTGGGTTCGTCCACATTGTTTAAGATTTATAGATATACTTGTACAAGATATTAGCCTGTACCCCCATTCGGCCAACATGGCGTTTTTCATTGAGGGGTCAGGCCAGTTGGAATCAGCCTCTCCTGGTCTTGTCAGGGTTGTCCAGCTGTGATGTCATTTTAGTCCAGGTGTGCTGTTTGGGAGAACTGGCCTTCAGCGTCTTAAGCGGTCCTCTTGTAAGAGCTGCGGCTCACAAAGTCTTGGACATCGTTATATTTATGCCTCCTCAAAAGCAAGATCAGAGCTGCACCACATGAGAAACAAAAGAATAAACTTTCACAGTAGAATAATTCATAGTTTGATAATTTCTGGACAATCCGGTTGTGTTTCTTCCTTTATTGCTGCGTCATGTAATATTCATAAAAACATCAGCCAATGCGTTTCGTCCAGTAAACAGTAGACTTCTTCAGGGCAGAAAAAATATTTAACGTCCCAATACAAATCCAGTTATCTCCTCCAGTGGTCGAAAATTCATTCCTCGGTGTACAAGCCAAAACGTAGCATCTGTATAGGATGAAGGTTAATGGCTACTTTCATGCAATTAGCGAGTAGAGAAAACATCCAAAGGTCGATGTGTGATGTCCAATAGTATATGGCCCTTGCATAGGGAAATAACTACCTTGCCGACTACACTACGATTGGTGTCAGCAGGGTCGGGAAAACAGACTACGGAACACAACGTCCACTTAGATGAAGCGAGCAAATATATAATAGATGTATGCCTCCTGCTCATTGTATGCGTTTAAGGTAGATAGCAAATCGACACCAAGTTCTATTAAATTTAGTGACTCTATCGAATAATAGTGCAGTGAGTGAGTTTCTCCATTGCGTATATTGACCATATCTTCCCCCACCACATATTGAGTTTGGGTTTCTTTTGTGTCCACATCTGGGCTATGCTCCAGCATGCAGGTGTGAGAAAGTGGGACAACTATTTCCCTGACAGTGTTTTTGTGGAATATAGTCTTTGTTCCTAGGAGGATAAGAAGAGGGTCACGGGGTAGGGTAACAACTGTGATAGTGTGTATTGTAAGGAGAACCTCTTCCCAAAAATTCTGAATGCATGGGCAGGAACATATGTGTAAAAAGGTATCGCGGTCGCCACAGTCCTTCCAACATGTTTCTGGGCTTCCGAACATTTTGTGTAGTCTCACTGGAGTAAGGTATCCGTGTCAGTATTTTGTAGACGTTTTTCTTGTATAGTAGACAAATGGAGGATTTTGAGGCACTCCATATAGCCTTCCAGGTCTCCTTCAAAATCTTCACCCCAGCTCACTTCCCCATTGTGTCACAAAGGCGTGTTTTTTTGATGTGTGGTTTAGTATATAAGGGTAGAGCCAGGAGATGCCTCTGTGCCTAATAGTGTATAAGGATTTGATTCGTGCTTCTTCCTGTTGGAGTGTTCTCTGAGCAAGGTCGCTCCTCACCCAGTGTAGGGCTTGTGTCAGTTTATGTATCTCGCCTAGTCAGGGTGAAGCTCTCAGTGAGCTCTCTCGTCCGTAGGTCCTCCTCATTATAAAAGTCTTTCAAGTGTGGCGGTTGGCCAAGGTTCCATGTAAGGGAGCCTGGGTAAGACATTCCAGGGAGAAAATCTGAATTATTGGCTAAGGGGGTTAGGAGGAATTGGTAAGTACTGAATGCCTGCTTGCGTTGTATGGTATGTCAATGGGTCAGTAGCTTGGACGTTTGTGGCAGGAGAGGAGGAGATAAAGTCCAAGCCATGCTTGGTAACCATAGAAGATCCTTGAGCGGTATTGAGAATGCTTGTGCTACTTATATCCATGGCTTGTTCTCAGGGTCATGATTCCAATGGAAGGAGGGTGTATATGAGCCGCTAGCAAGTCTGTCAATATATCGGGAAAACTTCATCCTTCGTTCGCAGTGCTTGGGAGAGATGCAAATGCCACCTGTGGATTCTTACCCCCCTCATACAAGGTTAAGAATTTGTCTGTGGATCATTGATTGTCTTGGTTTTGGAATTCTGTGTGGAAGGGTTTGTAATATATAGAGTAGGCGGGGCAAGAAGTATGTTTTAAGGCTGTTCAGTTGTCCCAACCAGGAAATTTCATGTTTGCTCCACCTATAGAGGTCGTTGAATACGGCCGTGATTAGTGGGGGATATTGCAATCTTGTAGTACCCCTGAGTGAGTTGGTATATTAACCCCCAAGTATTGTATTGTGGACTCCGCCCATGTGTATCCGCCTTGTTGGATGGGACCCCTTTATTGAATGTTTGTATCTGCTACCCCAGTACCCTGAGATTTGGAATAGTTAATTTTGAAGTCTGACACTTGCACGAAGCGGTCTAGTCCTGCCGGTAGTGTTCTCCGGGTCAGTTGCAAAGCATAGGATGTCATCTGGAAATAGGGCTAGCTTGTGCTCCCACTGTCATGCCGTGGATGTTGGGTATTATTCTGGATCTTTCCCACGAGAGACTCCATGTCCAGGGCAAAGATTAGTGGGGACATGGGGCATCCCTGCCGTGCCCCTCTTGTTAGGGGATGCCTAGTGTGTATTCCCCATTGATTTTGAGTTTGGTGGTGGGCTTTTTGTAGTTTGCCTGATGTACTTTTTCACCTTGGGGCCCAGGTAAGTTTTATCTAGCACCATTGACGGGTATGGCTAGTACACCCTGTCAAAGCCCTTCTCTGCATCCAAGGAGGGCCATGGGCAGTTTCCGGTGCTCCGCTGCCTCCATGAGTTCCACTGCCAGCCTTGTGGTGGTGTTAGCTTCTTTATTTTTGATAAAGCCTGATTGTTGGGTGGCGACGAAGCGAGGCCATATGTGCTGCGCCCTAGCTACTAGGATCGATGTGAATATTTCGTCATCACAGTGTAGGAGTGCAGTGGGTCTATAGGATGGGGAGAGTGTTGGAGATTTATCGGGTTTCATGAGGAGGATTATGTGGGAGCCAAGCATAGTATCAGTCACCATCTTGGACATTAAATAGTAGTTAAAGATCTGTGTAATGGGTTCGACCAACAGGGAGGAGTAGGCCTTGTAGAAGGAAGCAGGGAAGCCATCCAGGCCTGGGGCCTTTCGGGATGGCAAGCTATTGATTGCCGCCGGACTTCGTCATGTGAGATGTCCTACTCTAGAAGATGCATTTCTGCCTCCAGATTTGAGATGGTAAAATCTGAGGTATTCGTCTTGAAGACGCTCATCTAAGTCTTGTGCTTGGAATAGGGCGGGGTAGTATTGTTCAACTACCAAAAGAATTCCTGCGGTTTCCTGATGCAAGTGTTCCTCCCTGCCCTCTATCTCTGTGGTTTTGTGTTGCTACCACTAAGCTTATAGGCTGAGTTTGTCTGCCTTATCACCCTTTTCATAGTAAGTTTGGTTAACATAAAGCTGGTTCTTAGCCACCACCTCTCTTTTGAATTTGTTCTAATTCCCCTCTGAGCCAGCAGACGTCTTAGGGATCTGGTGGTGCCCCGTCATTTGTGCCGGTCCTCAGCCTGGGATATTTGGGCTACTAACTCTTGTTTCCGTTGCTTGGCTAGACATTTGAACGTTGCTGTGTGGGGTAGGGGTTCCCCTCGGAAAACTGCCTTGGCCACATCCCAGTGGGCTGAGGGGGGACACTTTGCAATTATCATTTTCTTCAAAATAGTGTTCTATGGTGTCTCTAATATGTCCCTCAAGCCTGGGTCTCTTTCGTTCTCATTGTTCTCATTCATGACCCATGGTTATGAGAATGTGCATAGTGGCACCACCCGGCTCAGCAAAAAGATCGGGTTGTGCTCTGACATTGGCTTGATATCTATGGTGGTATCTATCAACCTGGGCTGTAGGGTCTGTGAAGTCAGGAAGTAATGTATGTTTGAGTAAGTTTTATGGACATTGGAATAAAATGTGTAGTTGTGTTCACCCGGGTGGTGGTAACACCAGGTTTCTATAAGCACCAGATGGGCTATTCCCTGTGTCTGGGAAGGTGGTGGTTGAGGCTCACCATGATGAGGGTGGGAGTGGTCCAACCCAGGGCCCCAGGGTTATTGAGGCCTCTACCTATATCGCCTTCTGCAAAGTGAGATCCTTGGAAAGAGGCCAGTGAAGATGTTTTCCTTGTCTTTGTTGGGGCCGTAGATAGATATGGTCATTGGAGTGCCACTCAAGGTTCCCCCCGTATGCACACTTGACGACCCTCCCGATCGATATCTATATTGTTGATGCAGAAGGTTAGGTCAGTGCAGCGGATGATCGATACTCCCTGAGATTTGCGTAGGTATGTGGAATGGAATACCATAAGGGGTACCAGTATGAGCGGAGGCGTTTGGTGTCGGATCGGGGAGGTGGGTTTCTTGCAGTAGTGCCATGTCTGCCTCTTTCCACCGGAGTCATTGTAAGAAGGCCCAACACTTAATCTGGGAGTTCAAGCCCTGCTCATTAAGTGAATATGTGTTAAGATGTCATAGTGTTGTTCGTGTGGCTTTCTGCTTGTGGATGCGACGGAAGCAAAGCGATGAGCAGCGACTATATTTTCTTGGTTGGTGTCTTGTGTGTGTCTGCTGAGTTACTGGAATATTAGGTAATCCTAGGGAATAAACTAGGAACTGTGGTGGGGTGGAAAAACTGTTGAGGGGGACCCTGAAGGGGGGCTTTATTTGGGGATCTGACGTGTTTGCAGATCGTGTAAATCTTCAGATCTCTTCGGTGAAAGTAGGGGCAGGCTCCTAGCTCTTATGTGGGAGCCCCGATCCCCAAGTGTTTAGTGTTTGTGAGCAAAAGATAGTTACCAATAAAGAGGTATGTGTGAGACCATGGGCATCAAACAACCTGTCCGTGCCAGAGGTTTTGAATCCGGGGAGAACCTGTGGAAGGTTGTCCTCCTAAGATGTGGATGGCCTGCATTCTTTATCTCTTTGGTGCTGTTGCTTGCAGGCCTTTTTCTGAGTAGAGAGCATTGATAGGAAATGCCAGCTGCTACCCCGGTTCACATGGTCCATGCGATCTGTGTTCGGTAGGTGTTCTGCTTTCGTGGTGGGCCGCATGCCCTGCATCTTGCAGATTTGTGGGGTGTGAGCTGTAACTCTCTTGTCGCTATGTTAAAAACAGCCAGAAGGGAAATCCCCAGCAGTATGGGATTTTTTGCGTTATGCAAGTGTTTGGTTGTTTCACGAAATTCTCTCCGCCTCGCCAGTGTGTAAACTGACACATCTTGGAAGAGTGAGATCATGTCTCCCTGGAAACTATAGGTTTCAGTTGGCGAGCCGCTTGCATTAGTTTATCCTTTATGTGCAAGTAGTGGACTCTGGTGAGTACATCCGGAGGGAGGTTAGTAGTGGACCCTGGTGAGTACATCTGGAGAGAGGTTCTTCTGCTGGTGTTATGTGGAGTAGACTCAGAGTTCGATCTAGGAGGATCAGTATCATTAGTCTGTTGAAGTATGTTGGTGAGGAGGGCTTGTACTTAGGCTTCTAATTCTGCTGGGAGGATAGTCATTGCAATGCCCCATATCCTGATATTGTTCCTTCCGGAGCAGTTGTCAAGGTCGTCCATTTTATCCAGCATCATCCCATTCTAGCTTTTCAGTTTGTGCCGTGCGGTCAACGTTGTCCTGGACATGGTCAGCCACATTTGGTGCAGTGCATGGTCAGGGTCACTGAGGGCCCTGTTGAATTCTTGCCTGAGAGAAGCCAGCTCTTTGCGAAATTCTGAGAGTAGTGTTTGGATGTCCTTTTTGTTCGCTGGGGCCTGGTGAGTCAGCAGTGCTGTCAGAGGTAGATGGACACACAGCCCTGAAGGCACCACATGCTGGGTAGTTTGATCTGCCTTGCTTTTAATTATTTTAATTTTTGTTCTTAAAACTCTTTCCCAGTCATTAGCGGTATATATTTTCTACTCTGCCTTCATCTGCACGAGGCAATCACCACGTGTCAGTGTTTAGTTTCCTGATTCAATACTAGCTAGGGGGGTTGTATTCTCGTGAAGTACACTTTTAAAAACTAAATACCTTTTTAGCAAGCACTCGCCACCTGTGATCGCTCTGACTCCCCGATTGAGCAGAAGGAGCTGGGACGCGTCACTCGGCTAACTTGACTGTGTCCTGATTGCCTCCATCTTGGACGGCTTGCGCACTGCCGCGTAGCATTGAGGACGCTCCTCTACACCATTCAAAAGCAGGCTGGTGCGCCAAAGGCCAGCCCGTCTGCGCCTGTCCGTGTCACCAGGGGCCAGTACTCCTGCTCCCTTTGAGTCCTGCAGAATTACCTTATCCCTGAAACAGCTGCTAGCCCTGCGCCCAGCCTGTGCCAAAGCCTTTCTTTCGTCAATCCTTCAGCCTACAATAATAGCTGCAAACACTGCAATTTTTCTCTTAAGGACACCTGTTCCTGCAAAAACTAGTCGTCCTGTACTGTCCTCCATGCTCCCTGCTCTCCAGCAACCGTTCCCTCTTCACAGTGCCCAGAGTCAGAGCTCCCAGATGGGTGACCGTTCGTTCTTTTTTGGGCTTAAGTTGTGGAATGCTCTACCTGAATTACTTGGAGGCTGCACCTCCTTATCCATCTCACACAAGGAGCTAAAAACCTGGTTATTCTGTCTCCCTCTTGAGGCTCTGTAACATGCTCCTAAGCGCTGGGAAACCCTATGGGTAGCTACGCGCTATACCAAGAACTCAATAATAAGTGGGGGACCCCCCACCCCCGAGAGAGCAAGGTATCCGGTCTTTGGAGCAAATCTTTGGTGGCGTAGGTACGGGGAGTGTTTGTCCTGCCAGTCGCCTTTGTCGCAGGGAGGGGCGGGATCGCTCTAGTTTAGGGTCCAAGATTTTAGACCAAGGCCAGAGTAGTCGTAAATGTTCCTTATGCCACTTTTGACTGTCCATCTTTTTGGACGGAGCCGATGTTTTGGGCTTTGGATCAGCGGTAAGGGTACTCGCTGTCTGATGCTTCTGTGCTGGTTGAAGGGTGGCTGAGTCTTGTTCCTAGTCTGACTCCGAATCATGTATAGACGGTGATTCCTTCTGTCTCGCAGATTCTTCCTCTTCCTGTTGTCGACCGAAAATGTCTGGTACATTGTCTGCTTGTTTACGCTGCATCTCTTTGCATCGGGCACGTCTATCTCGAAGTGTTATCTTAGATCGAAATGACTTGCAAGCCTCACAGCTTTCCTTTTGATGATCAGGCGAGAGGTATAGATTGCAAACTGAGTGTGGGTCGGTATGGGAATATTTAGTGTGACACTTTGGATAGAAACGGAACAGTGTGTTCCATTAGTAGGTCATTCTCCGATAAAATTGTTGAAGTGTGAGAGGCTCAGCCGGGCTTGGCCCATAGGCCGAGGAGGCGAGTCAAAGACCTGCCACTTGGAAAGGATAGTCGTTCGGAACGCAAATATAAATATGAGATTGAGACCATAACATCGACTGAAGATCTACTAGCGAGCCGAAGGGAGCCCGAAAGAGTCTTGAACCGTAGCGTGAGAGATTGCATCCAAACCTGTTGGCAGAAAAAAACAATCTGGCAATGGAGTTGATGACCATGCACAGTATTACCAAGAGGAGGAGTCACACAGCCTTGTGACGACTCGAAGAAAACTTCTTGGAAGAAAAAACAACTTGTAATCATCCGAGCCCAACACCAGAGGACGGACCTATGCACAGCATGTGTATCTTCAGCACACATGCCACTGCTATAGCCTATGTCCCCCTGGTGTCAATTTGGAGGTGAGGCCCCAGATCACTAGACGGGCCATCTCTGTAGCTATGGAGTCACCACCAAGACCCCCCCCCCCACCCCCCAAGTCTCAGGTGTGTTCTTCGGTTGGGTTGCCTCCGTCGGGGATCAGGTGAGGGTCCACGCAGTGGGGATAGTAGTCTATCATGACCCAGCCTCCGTGTCCAGGGAGGTCCTGGCAGCAAGGTCAGACAGGCCAGCCTGAGGTTCCTCGCCGTCCTGGGCTGCTGCTGAGGCTGCTTGACCACAGGAGTTCCCCCATACCAACCACCAGCACTCCTCCCGGGGCAGCTCCCAGGTCCCAGTGCACCTCCGCTCACCTCTGGGCCTCCACCGAGCACGCTCGTCTGGTACAGCAGGATCCTGTTCAGTGACTTGCAGTAATCTCTTTCAACCCAGGCGTACCTCCGGACTCCCTCTCCTCCGTGCGGTTCCCTGCTGTTGCCGTGAGGTATCTCCATGAGCAGCCTCCCGTCGAGGAAGGTTGCGAGGCCTGGCGGCGCTGCCAGACAGTGCAAGACAATGGCAGCCACCAGGTTGTCATGTTGGCTAGGTCTCGATTAGCGCCTGGGTGGCTTGATCGGGGCTCTCCGTCCGCTTTTCATGTCCTCCGGACTCAAGGGGGGAGCATCTTAGCCCATGAAGGTCGCTGGTTTTATATATTCATTTAAAGAGAATAGGGGCTTGATGTGATGGCGATGTTGTAGCTCAAGGGTGATGCGTCTAGGCTGGTCTCCTCCCTGGCCATGCCCCACCACCATACACATGGTCATCACTGTACTCTCTGGGCTTCTTTAAGGAACAACACAAACTTTAGCGTTTACTTCTGCCCAGTGTTGCCTTTCTCCTGGTCCCTTTTCTTTTTTCAGTTGTTATGGTATGTATCCCATTTGGAGAAAGAGAGAGCCAGAAAATAACACTAAGATATAATCACCTTTATTGTGATTCTGTTACTCTTAGACCATAGAGTCTCTGTCATTATTGATGCCCTTCTGTTGACTCATAAGCCATTCTCTGAATTTTCTTAGTGTTGTCACCTTTTTATGTTGGTGAATTAATTTGCTCTCAACTGCATTCCTCTAAAGAGGAGAGCACTGGGTAGGATAATGAACTTTGTCAGCTTTGTAGGTGCAAAAAAGGAAAATCAGTCCTGATGACCTTTTTGGGGGGGTGGGTGTGTGTGTGTGTGTGTGTGTGTGGGGGGGGGGTGGGGGTGTGTCTCTTGAAAGTGATTCTTTTGTTGACTGGGAGCCAGTGGAGTTCTCGGAGGTGTTCGGTGATATGGCTGCCGCGGGAGATGTCGAGGACCAGTCTGGCTGCGACATTTTGAACATTCTGTAGTTTCCAGAGGAGTTTCTGGGTGACGCCAGCCTAAAGTGCGTTGCCGTAGTAGTCTGCTGCTGAGTCTGTGGGTGACCGTTTTTCCTGGATTCGGGGGGATCCATCTAAATGTCTTTCGAAGCGTGTGGAAGCGTGATGAAGAGCCCTCAAAGAAACCTGCTCCAAAAAATGACTCGTCCTGCAGGCGCAGCAGCTCCACAACCCTGGTAGGACTGCCTGCCTTCCCTAAAGACTAAGAAATCCCGAGGACAGCGGCCCTGTCAGCCAAGAAACCAACAAGAGCTCCAGTGCCCTGCTGAACTGCACAACCAAACTTCCGGACCTACCTCTGCACCAGACGCCTCCAGCCTGAGTCAAAGTGGCCCACTGGTTCCAAAAAGGTTCCCCAGTGGTCCTGAGCTTGAGTGCATTCCAGAGTGACCTCTCCTGGACTCCACGTCGACTCCTGCAGCCTCAACACGAAGGGTCCCCCAACTGTGGTCGGCTCCATTAAGTCTTCTCTGACACCCCTGCACCCGCAGCCCTCAGCCTTTGGGAGCTCGGCCGAAGGTGCCACAGAGTTCCTCAGCACCCCAACTTACTTCCAGAGCCACCCTTTCCCTTTGTCCAGCCTCCTTGTCCAAGCCTGCATCCTTTGTTCGAAATCTTTAGTCTTCATTACTTTGCATTGGGCGCCCAATACGGTTTTCTCACTCTGCACCCGTCCGCCTCTGTGCCGCTGAGGGTGTTTGATTGGTGCTGCTTCATGACACCCCCCCCCCGTGCTGGTCCTAACCCCTGGAGATTGACCCCTAACTCTAATTTTACTTACCTGCAACCGACACCTCTTTGCGTGCCCCCAGTCTCCTTTGACTAACATTGGGCCCCAGTGACCGAATTTGACCTTCTCCTGGCCGCCCCAGTGCCGAAGGTGGTGCAGTCTCTACATTCACCTGACCCTTGCCCAGTGTTAGTCCTAAAACCTGAAGACTGGATTTGTAAGTCGTGTACTTAGCTGTGAAATTGCATGATTGTTTTCCTTCCATAGGTTAACATTTAACTGTTCAAAATATGCAGTGTCCACTTTTTATACTGAAAAACTGTGATCTTGCAAAACTTATTTTACTGCTACAAAGTATCTTTGGTTCTAAGTAATAAACATACAAAAAGTAATATTTTAACAAACAATTGGTCTCGGATTAAGTCATTGAATGCTCGTAATCATTTCTTGCCTCAGTGTGTACTACAAATGCTTAACACAGCCCTCCGATAAGCCGAACTGCTCGACCACACCACCACAAGAGAGAGCATTTAGTATAATCTACTTTAGCCTCTTTAAAGCCTCTGGGGATCCACCGGACTCTGTGCACACTATACCTTACTTTGGTATAGTATATACAGAGCCAGCTTCCTACAACTGTGGAATGCTTTGCCTAAAAAAGTTCCTCCTCTGGGCTTTTCAGCTCTTACCACTTAGGCTAAGGTCTCTTCTACGAATCTGTTTAGAGACGTTCTGGTTTTGGACATATGCAAAGTTAATACTTGTGCATTTGTCCATACCTTCACCATGCACTACTGTATCGACTCTCAAATCTGCAGGGAGGGTAGTTTCTCTCATTCGGTCCTCAATTGGTTGGTGTAAAGTCCACTCGTGAGACCCACCTCCTTTGACAGAGTACTGCTTGGGTATCCATCAGAAAAACATCTTGCTTACCTTTGGTAACACACTTTCTCTTTAATACTTTCCTCACTTCCCATCATCTTCCACGTTCTGTGGGATGGACTTTAAGAAGGTAATAAGAGTCTAGGTTAGTTGGTGTATACTATAGACTTCCTCAATTTGTCAGTGACGTTCTGCATAAAAGGACATAGCATACAGGAGTAGCATCTATATGTGGCTCCATGTCTTCACTTCTGGCGGTTGGACAGACCCGCCATGAAGTCTTATGGTGTCACCTGTCAACATGTGGGAGCTTTTTTTAGCCAAATTTGAATCCAGCGTGGTAGTATTGATAAATCTGCAGTTGGTATTCACAACAGAGTGTTAGTAAATACAGGTTGTTTGGTATTAAGGTGAAACTTTTTGATTTCTAGTACTGTTTGATAGCCTAGCACTGACAAAAGCTTTAGTTATCTGTAACTTCAAATCTTCCACATAGATATATTTTATAGGTTCACATGCAGGGTCTGTTCTCCCCATTCACAGGGTTCTATATGTAGCATTCACTTTTAATGGTTTTCAAAGTTGGTGCCTAGAAAACCTGTTTATTTAGTGAAGCAACCACATCTGCTTTGTGGGTCTAAAATCATCAGAATAGACTGCCCATAATATGGTGATAAAATTAGTGTGTTTTTGTTGTTGGTGATTTGACACTTCTACAGAGGATTCCCATTCTGATGACTGGTAATAACTCAAGCATGTGAATCTCTAAAAGCCTCAGAACTGAAGTTACAGGTAAGTAACTGTCTTACTCTATAATTACAGCAGACTTTTCTCATCCTTCAGTTCACCCATTTCCCTTCTACCCCTCAAATCGTTCTTAAAGTTGTCAAACATATCAGAAGCAAGTAGTTAGCCTTGTCATACCCTCATTTAGAGCCATGAGATGTCAGCAGGAGTAACCACAAACCTTTGAAACTGGATTCCAAAATGTCGAGGTGGTTGAACGCCTCTCAGGAGATGTCGGCAGGGCTTTCATTTGATTCCATAGCTAGTTAAGTCTTTACGTTCAATCACGGTTATGCTATGTGAATCATGGCCCATGCATCATCTCCGCTGTAATACATAGTTACATGCCACTGAGAGAAGTTTGAATAAACAAAGTGAAGACCTTTCTTTTAAGTTAGCAAAACATTTCCAATAAATTGGATACAGTGACAATGCCATACCTGAACTGCTTCAGTAAAAAAAGACCCCCAGGACCCCCGATTTCCAGAGTATGCTTGTGGTTGCCCTGCCACCGATACAATAATAATAAAACCTTAGGGGCATTGGTGATACTGTCCAAGATTTGGAAATTGAGTCCCGGAGTAAGCCAACCTGTGCGCTGAGCCCCTCTAATCAAATAGTTAGGTGACTCTGGCAAATCTTTATCCTTTGTCTGGGTACCTGCTGGGAGGATCTGCCGGTTGTTTTTCTGGTGGAGATTACTGGTTGCAGATCCCCTCCCCTAGTTTTTTTGCAGCACGATCCATAAACCTTACTAGTGCACAGTTTAGATTGGTGTTCCGTGGGTCGAAGCAGGCCAATACTGCGGCTCTGCACGATCTGACCTCATTGGTGTTCCAGCCTCTCCGTAAAAGGGACCTTCTTTCCTTCAACAAACTTGGACACAGGCATAGGATATGTATTATGTCTTCCCTATGGTTCCCACAAAGCCGACAGTGTTGCTGGGCTTGGTCTCTTTTCCATTTGGGAAAATGGCAAGACAAGTTGATGACTCCCATTCTTAGTTTTAGGAAACAAAGTTTAGTGCGTGCCGTAAACGGCAGGATTAGATAGCTCTGAGGCGTCAGCTGGTCATATGATCTAAGAGTCATCCAGCCGTGACTTCTTCTTGCGAGGCTTGCCTTGTTTTCTAATGGAGTTTTTTTGCGCTTATTTTTCCTATCCTTTTGAATTCATTTTGACTGACTTGTAGGTGCCAAACTTCGTTCATGGCTAAAGTTTTTAGTCCTCTCGCCCAATATTCGTGCCCTGCTCGCCATCGTTTCGTGTGCAGGCTGGACCATAGGTGTTGCGCTAGGGTGCCTTCTTTTGACGACCTTATTTTGTGGCAGCATGTTAGGAAGCTCATCAATCTGGCCAGAGATTGGTTGCAGATGCCCAGTTCCAGCCTGATTTGGGCAGGTGATGTATGTGTAGGCAACTGGAACACAGTTCTGAAGATTTTCACAATGATTTTATCTAATTGGCCACTGTCCAGCCCTTTTAGCACCTCGCTTCTGTACGTTAGTGTGGGAATGACTTTTGCCTGTGCTGCCTGCAATGTTGGAGCAAATGTTGGGCCAAGTAGCTTCTTATGAATGGAGCTGAGTGCGAAAGATAGCGCTACTCCCTTCTTTTTTTGCTCTTCTAGAAGGGTTTTATATCTACCGTTGTTATTGAAGAGAACTCCTAGGTACTTGTGGCACTTAGATTCTGCAATGCTTTCGGAATTTAAGACCCATGCCAGCTTCTGGGGCCTTCCTGAACGTACCGCTAAAATTTTAGTTTTCTTATTATTTATCTGGAGCTCATTCTTAATTGAGTATTCGGCAGTAGCGTCCGTAAGTCTTTGTAGGCCAATCTTTGTGTTGCTTATGAGAACTACATCATCGGCGTATAGAAGATTTGACAGCTGTAAACTGGCTAGTTTAGGAGCATGAGAGTTTACCTTGTTGAGGGCTTCCGGCAAGTCCGATAAAAATAGGTTAAAAAGTGTGGGGGCCAGGACACATCCTTGTTTTAGTCCTTTCGTTGTTGCGATTGGGCGTGACAGTCTAGAGCCATCCCCAATCTTGATCCTGACCCATGTGTCCTGGTGCAGTAGCTGTATGGCTCTTAGAAGGCCATTTGGGATATTCAGTCTGGAAAGCTTCTGCCAGAGCTTGGCCCTGTTGACGTTGTCGAACGCGGCTTTGTAATCTATGAATCCCATGTAAAACGGACTGGTGCTGGATTCCGCCTGGTCTATCAGGCAGGAAAGAGTCATAAGATTGACCGAGGTGCCAGTGTCACTTGTAAAGCCAGTTTGATTCGGAGGAATTACTGAATGTTCGTCGGCCCATGCCTGAAGTGAGTTGAGCAGTATCCCAGCGAAGTACTTTGCTTCGTTGTCGATGAGGGCGACCAGTCGATAATTCCCTGGAAGTTTTTTATCCCCACTTTTAAAGATTGGCACAAGAATCGATCCTTGCCAAGAGGGCGGAATGATGTTCTTTTGTAAGATGGAAGTGAAGAGTGGAGATAACTTAGACGCCCAGAAGGCCGAATCCTCCTTGAACAAAGCCGGAGGAATGCCCCCTGGACCTGGAGCTCCATCTTTCCGACCCTTTTTAATCTGTTTTTCAATTTGGTCCTCCGGGACTATGCTTTGTTCGATGCAGCTTGAATGATTTAATCTCGCTGTTACCTTTTCAGGTGTTTGGCCTTTGTAGGGAAATTCTTCTGTGGTTAGCGTTTTAACAAATCGCTCTGAAGACGTGTTCGCCACTTTTGGAGCTTTGCTGCCCTCTTCGCCGGGACACTGATCAATAGTATTTTCTTGTCGATCGTTAAAGTGAATGTGCAAGAAAAAGTGCCACTCGGACTCCAGTATGTTTGATGAAGCAGCTTTCGGGACATTCCCTCCAAGACTATTGATGGTACGCCAGAACCTCGCAGAATTATTTGACTTAATGTCTTGATATAATTTAGCCCAAAAAGAATTCCAGTGAGCCCTGCGATGTTCTCTTTTGACTATCTTCAGATGGTTGCGGGCTTCTCTCAATTTAATTATTGTTGGTGGGTCCATTGGCTTTGTTTTTAACTCCCGCCATAGCCGGTTCATAGTTCTTTTTCGCTAATCGTATCGCGGGATTGCAAGAGTTCGACTGCTGCATCCCATTTGATTTTGCGTACGATGTTGGTTTTGCGTATCTGTCAAATTCGTTGCAAATGTTGTCCAGTTAGCAATTTGATCATCGGTTGTCCTGCTGTTGCTTTCAAAAATTTGTTTTGCCTCCGATGTTACCTGCTGAAGTTTGTTAACCGAGCACTTGATTCGTTTTAAATTGATCGTATAGCTATCAAAGGCTTGAGCCCTTGCCTCTGCATGTTGCACTAAACTAGTGCTAAGCGAGATTTCTTGAGGGCTGTGGTCACTTTCTATTCTGTTGCTGAATCCAAAACCTAATATTTGGTGCAGGAGGGAAAGGTTGACAAAGGTATAATCCATTAAGGATGCACCATTTTTCGATAAGTATGAGAGGCCAGGTGGCTTGTCGGGAAGAAAACGCCCGTTGAGGGCTTTAAGACCAAGATGTTCCAGGTTTCTTTGTAAGGAGCGTCCCTTCCGATCTTCCTTGTGCCATCCGGGAATGACCTGCGGTGGTATGACCCAAACGCTTTCCTGCGATTTAGTTAACTCATATTTCTGTAGGTCAGTCATTAGCCACATGTTGAAGTCGCCAGATAGTATTATGTCCGTGTTCGAGAGCCCAGATTTCGTTCTCAACACTAACTCTGTCACCTCGTCTGAGAAGGATTGTCTGGACACTGAATTTGGGCGAACATAGGCATTCATTAAGGTGATGGACCTGGGCTGGCCTTTGTTTGTGCTAAATGAGATTCCTACGGACTGGTGGAAATGGGAAGGGCTCGCGAGGTCCCATGAGGTGATTACATTTTTTATTGATATATAAATTGCTAGGCCACCGCTGCCTCTTCCCGAAGGTTTCAGTTTCAGGGCTGGAATGTGATGAGTTTTGAACCCTTCTATTTGCTGCGGCTCCACGAGCAATGTCTCCTGAAGTAATATCTCAAATGATCGTAAATAGGAGATTGTTTCTTTATCCCCCAATTTGCTTGATAGCCCATTAATGTTCCACGAGCAAATCCTTAATGGGCAGATGTCATGACCCATTTGGCTGTTGTGATGTCAACGGAGCAGCCGGGTTGAGTTTAGGGAGCCCGCCAGCCATGACCATGTTCCGGCCTTTTCCGGATCCCTTTTGACTGTGATCTGGTCCTCTCTTACGCTTGTTATTTTTGAGTCGGAGTGGGGAGTTTTATCACGGGCACTCCTCAAGACTGAATAGACAGCTCTTTTTTTCGATGCATGGACGCTCAAGGCCTCGGGTTTCCTGCAGAACATGTGGATAGCCAGGGTTCCCTGCCGGGTAGTATGAGTATGCCCCACTGCTTGAAGATTTCTGTGTGACGTAAGATCGTATTCATTACCTCTATCGAGCTCCAAGTGACCTTCGTGCTTTCATTTGTTTGGCCCTGGCCCGGTGCAATGAATTCTATTGATGTAATGTCCTGTGAGGTTACGACATTGGACAAGCCTATCGCTTCTATCAGTTTAAAGATGTTCCCGCGGTTTAATATGTCGCAGCTGCCTTTGGACTTGTACTCCGGGTAGAAAAGCGTGAAGGTTGGATCTCCATGGGAGGGAAGCCTTGGTTGTAACTCTGGTCTGTGGGCCCAATTTGTTGGATCTATTCCTGTCGGAAGTCCTGTTGATTGCACGTTCATTGCTCGGTGAACTGGTAAGAGAGGTGACCTGTTCCGTGCACTAGGGCTCTTTTGAGTTGTGCCACGGGCGGTTGGTACTTCGCCTCCCTTGCCCTTCTCCAATGTAGTAGAATTGCCCGCATGATTTTGATGTAAGCTGCTGATTTGAGCATAATTCACTGAATTAGAGCTACCAAGCGGATCTGTGGGCCCGATGGATCTTTGGCCCTCTACCTTTTGCAGTGGCATTGAGTCAAGAATTGCCATTTGGGTGGTCGTGGTTGGCTCCATTTTCCCCCTATGGGCCAAGTGAGCCTGATCTGCCCCGGCTTCGTCCTTTTCCTTTGCAGGTGACAGAGTGCCAGTCTTATTTTGTTTATCGCTTTCCAGTGGGGTCATTTGGGTCACTTTTTGAGTTTTTGGCTCGTCAGTTCTATTTGGGTCGTTGTGCTCTGTAGCAGCAGCTCCTCTGTAGGTATTAAACAGAGGGTAAAGGCTCAGATCTTGTTTGATCCTGCGGATCTTATTGCGGCCTTTTCGCTTCCTATGTCTTTTCCCCTTGCCAGTCTGGTCTTCCATGTCCTGATCAATTAGAGGTGGTGAAATGAACTTAGCTTTGCCCGCGGATGGGGATTTTTGTTGGTCACTCATTGAACTACCAATAGCCGATGTGTCCTGGGGTGAAGACGAGGCATTAATTTTATCACTTCGCATCCCTGGATTTGCTTCCGCCTTTGCTTTCATTACAGGACATAAGTCACTGTCACTATTGCTTGAGGGAAATGACTTTGTGTTTGTGATTTCTTTTAGGTCTACCAACAGCTTTTCCATCATTACTGGGAGCGTGCTCAGTTTCTCGATTATTGGCGAGCATTCGCATCCTGGTTGCGGATGATCTACAACCGCTTGAGCCCGTCTAATCAGGTTGTTCAAGTTTGTAATTTTGTCATCTATTTTGACTACGTACACAGCCAGTGTGTTCAAGAGGCTGATTTGTATGTCCATTTTGTTGGCTTGATAGGTCATTGCGTCAGCTGACCTTTGTAAGATGTCCAGAGCTGTGGCCCATGCCTTCTCTTGTTTAAAATCCTCCTTCTCCTCGTTTGGGGACGATGATGGTCTAGGATGGTCAAAGGCGTCCTTGCTGTATGAAGACAGCATTTTTTCCCATTCTTTCGATTCTAGATAGGAGAGATCTCTCTCTCCTCTGCGCGAGCTTCCTCCATGTATTGCAAAGGCGCAGACCCGCTAGAGTCGTGTTGTGCACGTTGGCCGGATTCTCTACCTCCATCCCCCCAGGGGGGTGAAAGCACTAATGGAGCAGGTGGTATGAAAGGTGGTATGAAAGCAGAAGTATAGATTACTTCCTCCCCCTGCGTCATATCGGATGCGCAATCCTTTATGGCAGGATTTGTTAATTGATCAGTGTTATTATTACACATTGTGATTAAGCTGACGTGGGGGGAGACAGTGTTGAAGGCTACAGGATCGCTCATTGACTCTGTTGAATTCATTTGAGGGGTCAATGTTGTTGAAGATGAGATTTGATTTAACAGCGGTATTAGCTGCAGAGTCACACCTAGGCACTGATTGTATTAAGGTGGTCTTAGTTTTGGGACTTTCCGAAGTCGTAGCTGCGAGGACCACTAGACTGCTCTGTGTTAGGATCTCCTCCCTTCTGTGGTGTTATAAGCTCATCAAATTGGTTGATAACTATCGCTTGGTTAGTTTGGAGGATTTGAGATTTACCCATCTCGTTGTCACCGCCTGAGCTGACCTTGCTGATGGTCACTGTGGGGCTCAAAGGAGTGGGTAGTCCCTTAATTTTCGTATTAGTCGAAAAGACAGCTGACCCAACGTCTTTCAGGAAGGCAAATTTTGTCGTTATTTTAGGTTGATTACTGAATGGGTTTTGGCCCACCAAGCCTGCTTCCTTCGAGTGCACAGAGAACATACGGACTGTAGAGCTTCCAGAAGCACTTGGCGACAAGTTGAGTAACCGGTCTGAGACCACGGTTGATCTCTAGATTTTCTCTCCGTTTCCTTTTCTTTTGTGGGGCTATGGACCTCTGCTTGCCTGATCTCATCCTTTACTTTGGCCGGAAAAGAGAGAGAATGAGCTAGGTAACCTGTCTAGGTTGTTTAAGATGACCATATAGGTGGTGTGGTAGCTGCCAGGAAATTGCAGGTGGGCCCAGTTCACAGTGGAGCAAGGGAGCAGAAGAGCAGGAGAAGTGGAATCGGGATGGAATTCACTGCTTGCCGTGCCCAGCCCTCACAAGCCTCATAACCCTCACAACCCTTTGAGCTTTGAGCCTTGAGATGACCACGCTCCCTCTCTTTTCACTTTGCTTGTTGGAGAATCTTTGCTGTCTTTGCTATCCTTGCATGACACTTCGTTAACGCTTCGTTGTCGCTTCCACTTTCACTTTTCCCTTTCCGCTTCTCGCTTTTCTTCCCAAGCCCTTACGTCCCAAATATTGCCACAAATCGGCCGCTAAGTTGAACTCAGTTCGTAAATACCCAAGCGAACAAGTGGCGGTAAGAAATGTTACAGGGCAGCGGGGGGAGTAGGGACTGCTGGGGCGGGCTATCTGAGAGCCAAGTGGAAGCGTGATATAACAGCGTGTAGCCAAGCAGATAGAGCGAGCTGAGCGGGTGAACTTTTGCCTACACACACCCGCAAGCAAATTCTGACCTAGCTCCAAGCTCAACTCCTGCCACCAACTCACCACTGCTCTCCAGATGATCCCCACATCGCACTCGGGTTGTTTCAAGAAAAATTACCGGCCCAACACCCGGGATGCAAAGGGGTATGAGGGACGGGCCGGAATCGTGAAGGCGCCGGTTCCGTCGGTGCAGTCCGGTGCAGCCCGGTACAGTCTGATCGCTAGCTACCACAAGAGAGGCTCCTGTCCCGGCTCCGAGTCCAGGCTCTGAGGGGCATCGAGCGAGGGGCGCAGCAGACGCCCAACGCCAAGTCTCAGGAGGGCGGTATAGCGCCCAGCACCTCCGCAGTGTGCAAGCGAGGGGGGGCCACACGCAAGAAACAGAGAGCGGAGCAGCCGGCGTCCTCCTCGCGCCTCCACACACGAGCACCGCGATTCAGCGTGAAGACCTGGAAGACCTGGACTGGAATTCAGTGAACTGCTTCAGGAAGGCCCTAGAGTTACCCGAGTAAGTTACTTTTTTTCTTTACTTGCTGTGGTTTCGATTACTTTCTTTTTGGAACACTTTGCTCACTGTGTGCTTTTCCCCTCAAACCATTTGGTGCACTTTGCAACTTGCTTTGCAGTTGTGGCTTTCTTTTTTAGGTCTTGCCTAGGCAGCGCTTGGGCTGTCTCTTCGAGACATGCTGTATTCAGGATATGGGCATAAAGCTCCGTCCACTTTCCACCCATCTTTTTAATTGGCTCCTGTCCCTGTCCTTTGCAAATTGTGGCTTTTCTTTGGTCAATAGGCTTAGTAGTCCCTCCTTAATACCACCTTGTCTCTTCTTGTAACCTCCCATGAGGACACCCCCTGTTACATGTGTTTCTCCCTAGGTTTTAATTGCAGCCTCAGAGCACTATTTTCTTAAAGGGCTTCAGGCAGGACACACGCTATGTCCTAAGCAAGGCTGGCAGTGGTTACTTTACTCACTAGCACATCTCACATTTATGAGAGACCTTCTGTAAATTTCCCTTCATCAGCTCCACACAGAGTACAACCTAATCCTGAATTAATATAATAATCACATTTCAAAGCTATTAATTGTATATATGGGCATAGCTATTTGTATGTACTCTTGGTACTGTCTTGCATGCAGTGCATTATGGGTAGGGTGGATTTACCATATCTTCTGCAGGGTGCAGTACCATAAGTGACCAAAAGAGGTCCCATGGGACCTGTTTTGGCTACATATGGTACTGCACCCTGCAACATGGCTAGGTAAAAAAACATTGGCATTTATAATGCCAATAACTCCAACTCCAACAAATGCGAGACCAATGCAATAGGTCTTGCATTTGTTAAAGTTAGAGCTGTTGGCGTTGAAAATAATGCTTTTTACTTTAGCTTTTTTATACCATTGGCAACCGTGCTATGCAAATATAATAACTCCACTGCAAATAAAAAAGCAAAAGTAAAAAACATTATTTTCAACGCCAACAGCTCTAACTTTAACAAATGCAAGACCTATTGCATTACAAATGCTTGTGTTTTCTTGGTGACGCACAAGGGATTTACTTAAACTAGTTTCCGGTCAAAAACAACTCCTTGGCAGACGTCACTCAAAACGCTTTGCGTGGAGTTACATCTGCCTGCTTTCTTTTCATGTGATAGGACTAGCCAGTGAGGGTAGTCTGACCAGGCTGTGACAGCTATGCCAGTGAGACCCAATTGATGAAGAGTTGGGAATACCTTTCTGCTGTCAGTTCATTCTGAAGGCATTGTAAATGAAGCTCCAACATTCTGGATCTTGCACAGAAACTATTTTTTTCAGGTTTTTCCTGCCATTTTCTTTTACTTTCATGCCTATGAGATGTCTCACTAGTTTGTCAGTGATGGGTTCTTTTGTTTCTTTTAGTTGAATGCTGAAAGGAGACATCACAAAATAAGTTTCTCTTTACAGCTGTGGTCCTTATAACGTAGCTCTTACCTGTGTCTCCCTCTTAATTTTCAGCTCAGGCAAATTTCTTCCTGCACTTCAGTCAGGGAGTGTTCTCTCTTATCTGATGGAGACATCTAGCCGCAGATTCCTTATCTTTGAATGTCTCCAGGCATCTGACTGGATCCAGAATATTTTTTGTGATCAGTACCTCTGCGCACCAGTAGGTGGTGTCGTTCGGCTCCGCATGGCGTCGTCAGAGCGAGAAGTGGCATCCATGTCACACATATAGATGCCTCCTCGGCGCACTGAAGTCTGTTCTTTTCATTCCGTGCCAGCCAGCGCTGATCCAAGATGAGTTACCCCTATTTCAATTTTTTTGAGGTATTTTCCTCCTCGTGTGTCGGATGTCCTCGAGGAAGACCGGTTTGAAACCATATGGCGCCATTCACCGCTGCATGTTGGTGACGGACCTGCACATCATCTGTTTGTGGTATCTGGAGCGCGACCACGACTCCAAGCCGTGCTCCCACTGCTGGGCTATGGCACCAAAGGCTTTGAGGTAGCGGTCCCTGAAGCTGCTAGCAGTCCGGCATGCGACTCCGTGGAAGTCAAGGTCTCTCTTGAGAGGAAGGCCTCTTGACCGTTCCCGGAGTCCGAAGTTCTTTTCATCCCACTCAAAATCGTCCAGGCACTCGGGTAAGAGGCACAAAAACACTAGTCGAAGCGCGCTTCGTCTTCTTGTCCGTTGGTCGATGCGACCAAGGAACATCAGGGTTCGATGCCTGGTTACACGGAACCCGAGCCTGGGCCGACTCCATGCCTCCCCAGTTTTCCTGGAGCCGGAGTGACCCCAGCTCAATGTAATAGTTTTACATTTTTGAACAGCCCGACCCATCCAGTGTGCCTTCGGGCCCCGCGGGGGCCCAATTTGGTTTAGCACCAGCATTTCCTACTCCGGCTCCGATGAACCCCCATGGATCTGGACTGGTGCCGGTTGTGGCATTACGACCTTCCCTGACACGGATGATTCCGGTGCCCACCGGCAGCGCAAGCCCCATTGTGATACCAGACGACATGGACACAGAGCCGGGGTTGACCGTTTCCGATTCAGTCGCCGACAGGACACCTGTGTTCTAGGTCGGAGCCTGAGCCCTATTCTGCAGGGCTAGGCCTCGGGGAGGAATGGAACGGGTCACTGGACCCTTTAGAATACCAGTATGAGCAGAATATGGACTGGTGTGAGAAACTGGGTGATGCCAGCGGTCTGGACACATCTCTAGACACCGACATTCTTCCTCCCCCCTACCGTGGCTACGGAGGAGGGAGCTACATATGCAATGCTGGTGCAGATGTCGTCTGAGGTCCTCGACCTTCAGTTGCACTCAGTGGTGGTCAAGAGTAACATCTTGAAGGAGATGCTGCAACCGGGAGTCACCTCCTCTGATCTCCTACTCTCGTTCAATGAAGCCCACACCAACATCCTTCTGGGGACCTGGTCAAAACCCAGCACAGGGACACCTGTGAATAGGACGATTGCCTACCGCCCTGCTTCAGGAGATCCAAATTTCCTCTCCCAACACCTTAACCCGGAGAGCTTGGTGGTCCAAGCCTCCACTTCCAGTGGCGCGTTCCCTGCCGCTCTCCCAGACACGCAATCCAAGAGGCTGGACAGCTTGGGAAAGAAAATGTTTTCTTTAACCTGCCTTGCATTGGGGTCAGTGAGCACCACATGCTTATTGGGCCGTTATTCCCACAGGATGTGGGAAATGGTTGAGTAAGTGCTGCCACAGGTCCCGGAGGAGGCCCGGGCCATTCTCTCTCAAGCAGGTACAGACTGGAGAGTCGCGGTAAAGTTCACTATACACTGTGCCTTGGACCCGACCGACTCTCTGGGCAGAGCAGTATCGTCAACTGTTGCCCTCAAACGCCCAGCCTCACTGAGAACATCTGGCTTTTCAGGGGATGTCCAAGCTTCCCTCATGGACGTGCCCTTTGATGGCACCCTTCTCTTCGGGGACAAGGCAGACTCCGCGCTGGAGTGCTATAAATACTCGTGGGCTATGGCCAAGTCCTTGAGCCTCTCGGCTGCCCCACGTCCCCAGTCTGCCTTTTGCTCCTTTCATGGCCATGGAAGGTGGCTTTCAAGCGTGCTAACCCATCCACTGAGCAAATGTAACAAAGTGGGGTTGCGTAATGAGGTTGTCATTTTTTAGATTTGAGCATTAAGGATGTTGGTGGAAAACTTGAAGTAGAACTTTTTGAAGAAGGTGGTCTAAACAATAACCCACCGAAACGCGTAGACGCAACCCCACCTTGTTAAATTTGAGTAACAATTGAGCCTAATCATTTTCAGTTTTGATAGACTCCCTGGAATTGATTCCATCAAATTAACTCCATTATGATGATTTTTAACATGTCACTTTCCCTTCTCTCATAAGTTTTGATATTAGTTCTCGTGTCATTATATGTATATATGTGCTGATATTTCTCTTTTAATTGTCTTTATATGTGTCCAAGGTTGTGTTTTTAACTTATTGATTGTGTTTTTATTAAATGAATTTTTGATAACTTTCAGAAAAGGTTTTTGTGTATTTATGGTCTACAATTGATTTACGGGTCCTGATTGAGTATATTTGTGAGCCTAAGGCTGTGTGTCTGGTTACGAAGTGGTGGCATTTGGCTTCCCTGTTAGTCATTTCCCAAGAGAAATCCTTCCTTTTTACATTCTCACAGTTTTGTACATTAAAAATGTAAAAGACCAAAACAAATGTGACGCAGTGAAAAGATGCATTCATTCATTCCACGCATGCACCGGTGATAATGCACACGTGGGTAAAAGGACTCCATAAAACAGCCCAAAGTGATTCCATTACCTAATGTTGAGAGGCAGATTGCCTCATGGTCTGTTAGGGATGGACACCTCCTGTAGTCGCACTCTTTTGAGTGTAATCAGAATTTTAATGCAATAAGAGGAGAGAGGAAAACAAAGTATCAAAAAAAGTCCGAAAACACGTTCTGTTGCCCTGGTTAGTATACCTCTCAACAATTATAAATGCGCTGTCATGTGCAGATTTCTGCTTGCTTATTATGGCATTAAACTCACTGCGTCAAGGTAGAGCGTCCACATTGGTCCTACTCTGCCCCATTCAACAGCCGACTGGTAACAGCCGACTGGTAACAACAGAATGGTCTGCTCAGCTGTTGGTATTTAAAGGAGGTGCGGGCGGTACCTCTTTTACTGATTGCCTGCAATCTGTTCTGCAAGGTTCAGCACTGAAAACTGAGCAGGATGGCTCTCCCATCTGGCTTCTCCGTGTACAGAGATTGAATCCCGGTGGTAGGCCTGCGATCACAGAAAGTGTGTTCCTGTTGAAGCCTTCCCCGGGAAATACTGGTTTGGTTATCAGCAAAACCCTGTGCCGAGTCTGGGGAGGAGGGATTTTTGCCTCCTCGGATGAAATCGGCTGAAGTGACCGCGTTCATGTGAGCGTAGCACGTCATTTCAGTAATCTGACATCGAGACTTCCATTCTAACATATTGAATTCTGGCAAATGAAGTCATTCCCAAAATGCGGTTATCTCTATGTAGAGATTGGGGCCTTATGGTCACATCATGAAGTGGGTAACATAGGGGAGTGTTTATACACATGGGCACAAACTTTTTTTATTTTTTTTATTTAGACATTTTACAGAGTTACATTAGCTCTAAGCAGTATACATCAATTTGGGCTAGGTCACGCATAGACTCTAATTTTTAAGCATAATTGACATCGCCTGTGGAGAGATGTTGCATTGCAGATGTTTAACAGCGTACTTTTAAAATGCATGCATTCACAATACTTATTGTTGGGTTCCCCAGTGTACATCTTACTCAACCCTTCTCAAATACCACAGTAGTCCAAGTACAACACAAGTAAAGGTCAAGCAAGTCTAATCAATATCATTTCCTTTCGGTTAACCTGTTTCTTTTCCGACAAGATATTGTTGGTATAATCCCCAAAAACGTTTGGGACGTTTTTGAGGGAGTAACAGTTCATTGTAAAGTTCGGACTGCGTACTACAGTATAGCATGTCTTTGGACCAGTCTGCCATTTTCGGAGCTGGCCCCTGAGCCCAACACATTGCAATTCTCCGCTTGGCAAGTAAAAAACCCATTGCTATCAAACTTCTGACCCCCTTCTTCAGATTTTTAGTGTATCCCAGCAATGCCAGCAGTGGATCTAGCGTCCGTGAGAGCCCTGTGACCTCGTTTAAGGTATGAATAATCTTCTCCCAAAATTCAGCAATCTTCGGGCAAAACCAGGCAACATGCATGAACCCAGCCATACCCGCCTTGCAGCGCTCACAGGCTGCTGTGTCCCTCAAGCCGTATCGAAATGGTCTCTCTGGCGTGTGATAGACCCTATTAAGGAACTTGAAAATGTATGAGTCGATGCCTCCCATTTAGTTAGATGCGCTGAGTTACTTCACAGCAATACCGCCAAGTGCTGTCATCTATAACTACCCCCAGGTCACTCTGACATTCTAGCCTGGCCTTGGTGGATTGCGGCGTCCTGCGTCAAGTCATAAATAGTGGATATAGTCTTAGTAGGAGATGTGGAGCGCAGAAGAAAAGAGAGGGACAATAGTGCAGGAGGTTCCTGCATGTCGTCCCCGAGCAGCGCATGCTGTGCATGTTTTACCCTGTAAAAGTGAAACTGTGAGTGGCGTGGAGTCATGCTCCTCGGCCTCAATCTCAGCCCATCCGCGAGCCCCACCTTAGGAAAATAAATCACCCATTTTTAGTAATATTAAGTATCGTTAAAGCTTGTAGTACTTCTTTTTCTTTAGTAACTGAAAGCCAGTGACACCACTTGACCGGAGTCAAGGGGGGAGTACAAAAGGGCACCTGCCTGCGTATTTAATAAATCTTGCCATGCGTGAACAGAAGAGTTGATAGAGTCCAGGATGCCGGGTTGCCTGGAAGGGGCCTGAAACAGCTTTTGGGGGAGAGGAGAAAGGTCAGCCGCCACCCTTTTGATCTGTAAATGAGGAAGATTCTGTGGGCCGTGTATCCAATAATGCGCATGGGAGCACTGCGCAGCTCTGTAATATAATTCTAAATCTAGGGCACTAAGGCCTCCCATGGAATAGGGCAATGTGAGTATATCCCATTTAACCCTAGGGTGCTTCCCCGCCCAGACCAATTTTATTAATAATGAACGGAGAACCTTGAACATATGCTTCGGGAGTACCATCGGGATGTTTTGGAACGAGAATAAAAATCTAGGGAGGACTATCATTTTCATAAGGGAAATGAGACCTATTAGTGATAATGGGAGACGAATCCACCAATTGATATCATCCTCGTCTGGAAATAGCTTTCCCGTAGTTCTCGTTGAGCACCAGCTTCGAGTTCGTATGAACCTGCACGCCTAAATAGCGCACAGGGTCGGAGGACCATTGCATTGGGTAGTCCAACTCTATTGGTGTCCTGCCTGGAGTCAGAGGAAAAATAATGGACTTAGCCCAGTTAATTCTGAGGCCAGATATTTCACCCAAACGCATCACCTCACTAAGTATAGGGGTTAGATTAGTCCCTGGTTCTCGAACGTATAAAAGCATATCGTCCGCATATGCAGATACAATGAGATTATAATTAGGAAAACAAATTCCTTTATGCCCATGATACTCTCTTGGCACACGCCAACGGCTCCGCCACAATGGCATATAGCAGCGGGGATAGTGGGCAACCTTGTCGTGTTCCTCTCGAAATCTCAATGGGAGACGTGACTGTCACCCATTCTAACCCTGGCAACTGGCATGTTATATAAGACTGTCACCAAATCGAGGAAAACCTCTCCCACCCCAACCCGTCTCAGTACTGCTTTCATAAATGCCTATTCCACTGAATCAAAAGCCTTCTCTGCATCTAGACAGCAGCGGCTTTGACACCTGGTTTTACATGCTGAATAGCCCCAAAAAACAGTACTCCAATTATGATAAAGTGCGCCCCGGAACAAAGCCCGCTTGTTCTTGTCTGACCAGGGTCGGTACTAATGGAGCCAATCTGTTCGCTAGAATTTTAGCAAATATTTTTGTACCCACATTTGAAAGTGACTGTAGCCTGTAGGACGAGCATTCACTTGGGGGCTTTCCTGGTTTCAGGAGATTTACTAATAAAGCCTCCCTCCTTGAAGGGGCATCACCCCGCTCTCCACCATCTCCTCAAACAGAGTAATCAAATGTGGTATAAGGAGTTCCTTATATGCTTTATAAAAGGTCACTGTGAGTCCGTCTTGTCCTGGTGCACTACCGTTACGCATAGCATTAAGTGCAGTGCGTATTTCATTGGGATCCAGCGGGACCATTAGGTGTTCCCTATGGTCAGTGGTAAGCCATGGCATTTGTATGTGCTCCAGGTATTCTAGTATAGCAGTGTCATCTGTCACTACTTTGGAGCTGGCTAGATCCGAGTAGTATCTGCAAAATCTGTCTGCGATCTCTGATGGTTTTCGCAACAGGCCACCATTTTCGTCCTGTAGCTCAACAACCGTTCCGGACTCTTTTGTGACGTAGCAATGCAACGAAAACTGAGCCTGGTCGTTCACCCTCCCCGCAAGTTTTAGCAGTAGCATGTTTACCCATATGCCTCACTTCCCTATCCGCAACCTCATGGTATTCCTCAAGAGTTTTTTTTTTAAGAACTTCTGAGATCCTAGCGTCACCACCCTGCAGAAGAGTCCGCTCCATAGTAACCAGTTGTCCCTCAAGTGTCGACAGCCTGTTTCCTAATGAGCGGAGGACACCCGCATGTTTGGAGATAGCCACCCCTCTAATGAAAACCTTAAAGATTTCCCATACTGTGGAGAAATGCTTGACCGTTCCAATGTTTGTATTAAAAAAAAGTCTTCTATAGCTGCTGCCATCTCCGACTTAAAAAATGTGTCTAGTAAGGAGTATGGGGGAAACCTCCATGTGAAGGTGGCAACCTTCTTTGGGGGAACTTAAATGTCCAGCAGAACAGGGGAGTGATCAGAAAAAGAGCGCGGAAGTGGTGCGCAAGCGCTCACGTGGGAAAACAGTGATCTGGAGATTAACCAATAATCAAATCTGGTGTGGATATCGTGAGGGGCTGAATAGTGGGTAAAACCTCCTGCTCCAGGGTATCTCATACGCCAGACATCTAAGAGGTCTAATTGCGAAGTGACGTCCCCAATTGCTCTAGCCGGCGTCTGGGAGGGCCTTTAGAGCGATCTAGTGACGGATCCAGTACACAGTTAAGATCGCCCCCCATATTTGAGGTGTAGTGGATTCTTTCTGCATATGTGCGGACAATGTATAATAAAACTGGATCGTCCTAGTTTGGGCCGTAAATGTTGACTACATGAGCATCCAGTCCCTGCCCATGACACCTTGAGATCACATATCTACTGTTGGGATCGATGTCTAGTCCTTCCAGTGTGATACCTGATTTTGGATTAACCCATGTAAGAACCCCCCTAGCATGTGTGGTAAACCCTGCGGCATGGAATTGACCTAGAAGTTGCTTGTGTGTGAGCATATTGCTATCGGGAAGTAGGTGTCTCTTGAAGCAACTTAATATCTACTTCATGTCTCTTAAGATAAGCTACAACTTTACGCAACTTCCTAAAGTCGTTGAGGCCCCTAATGTTCCAAGTCAGAAACCGGATTCTGTTGATAGGGTCATGTGTTAATCCGTACATTGTCATTTAGACCTTAATCTGTCTATTTGCAACCACCCCTCCAGCTGCAACATCCTCGGCGCTTGAACCTTATGTATGTATCGCATGTATACTGTAGGGTCTAAAACAAAAACATAACCCCCCCCCCCCACCACCCTCCCCGCCCACGCTATGCAAACACCAACTTAGCATAGACGGTACAATACCCTTCCGTAACAAAACATTACTCTGAGTTCCATAACAAAAAGAAAAATGACATCTTTGCCATGCAGTGGGTAACACACAGGGGTGGATGTTACCGGTGAATACACTTAGTCCTCATGTGGAACTTAACCGTCCTCCCACTATATGTTCCATCCGAGGGATGGTACCCCAATCAGTGACTAACTTGTATAGCTTACAATTTGCTTCCAGAGGTTACTCTGTACAGCTGAAAATTAAGCTGGCTTGCAGTGATAATGGCATTAATATAAATGTTCAGTACCTGTTCTGACGATTACCTTGTAAGTCCCCCATTGCTACTGTCTCCTTTCAACCCTGAATTACTATTTATTTCTAGTACTCATTATGAACTCCATACGTATGTACCTTGTTTACTATACCTAGTGTTAGTGTCAATCTTGATCATCCCGGTCTCCACTGGGCGTTCGGTCTTGCTCATCTAATTCAGGAGATTGCTTTTGCGTTTCCGACTTGCAGTATTCTTTGATGGCCCACTGCAGTAGCTTGGGATCGGTGTAGATCTTGGGCCTACCGTTCATTGTGACCTTTAGGCTGGCCGGGCATAGCATTGCGTAATCCAGGTTGTGCTCCGCAGTTTGCGCTTCATGGGTGCAAATTGCCGTCTCGCCTCCTGCACCCTCGGGGTAAAATCCGGAAAAAGCGAGGTGCCTTCAAACTTAAGTTCTTGCAGCTCTCTCGCTCGCTTCAGCGCAGCGGCTCGCCCTGTAATTTAGCAGCCGTGCTATCACAGGCCGGGGAGGGGTGCCGGGGGGTGGCCTGGGAGCCGATGAGCGCGTTCTACAATGAACACTGGGGAGAACGTGTCACGACCAAGCAGGTTCACCAGAAGCTGTTCCGTGAATGACTCCATGTTGCCAGTCGATGTAGGCCAATTATGCATATATTGTTACGCCTGGATCTCGTTTCCAAATCCTCTGCCTTGTCTTGCAGTGTTTCTGGGTATTATCAGCTTCCGTTTGGGCATCTTCAACTTCAAACACCTTTCTTTCTGCCATGTCCAGGCGTTCAGCATGCTTGTCAATCCGCTCGGTCATGCGATCCATCCAGTAGGACAAGGAATCAATCTTCCCGTCTATCGTGGTGAGGCTTTTTGCATGGCCGTCAGTATTTGGCGTATATCACCCCCTAGCTCGTCTGCTGTGTCCCCCTGTTCCGAGGCAACTGATTCTGCTCCCTCATCCCTGTTTCTCGATGTTTTGCTCTGTTCATATTGAAGTTTAGGTTGTGTTTTATCAACTTTTCCCATGGCTGCACGTTGCCCCGTCCTCGTGAAATCTGCGACCAGCGCGGGTCCTGCGGATCCTCGTGCAGAGTACTTTGCGCGTTGCAATTGATGACAGATTGCTGACGAGTCCTGTGCTGATTTTTTCCATTCAATGTCAAAGGGCCTGAATTCAGAAGAGACCTCCGTCACCGCAACGCACCTTCCACTCCTTCCTGATACAGTATTGGCCGTATGTGGCAAAGAAGCAGGACAAGGCTGCACCACGTAATTCACTCCATACTGTAGACTGTTCTAGTACGCGCCCCACTGCCTAGGAGTGCACCGCTGCTATTTCTGCGGCTGTAGCAATTAGAGTTCACTCCACGGCACTCCTAGGCTTCAGCGCCCGCTATCTCCAGCGCCCAGATCGAGCCGGTACACCCCTGCGCTCTCACTTATACCTCCCAGGGCTGCGGTGCGCAGTTATCGTTAACAGCTTTGTAGACTCCCGGGCAGTAATTCGGCACAAGCAATAGCGTCCCAAAATGTTGAATAAGGACGTGACACTACGCATCACTCACCAGGTTGGGCTGTAGTTCTGCAGAGAGCCATGCAGCGGTAGAGGCCTTCCGCACCCCCGCTCGTCCCTCAACTGTTCCTCCCAAGGGTGCGCTCGACCGCGCTCCCTCAGGGTCTCGGAGGGTTCCGCGTGGCGCCTACCACTAGGCCGCTCGCCGCGGACGGTGCAGCCGGCCAAACACAGCACTCTGTCCTGGGTCCGCCGGGAATTCCAGGCACTCCTTACTTATCTGGTGACCAACCGGGCAGGCGCCACAAGGATCACTGCTCCGGCAAGGCCCCCTCCGGCACGGCGGCTCCGCAGGTCTGCTCCACTCCACTCCACTCAGCTAGGCCACGCTTGGGACTTCCATGGATCTGCACTCAGCCGACGTTTCCGGAGACGACAAGCGCTCCCACATATAGCTCCTCATAAGCTCAACAATATGCGCTGTTTTTAAGGCGACTTCTCCCTTGGATGTAGCTGATACCTTAAGGATATTTAGGATGGTATACGGAGCTCGCTTAGGCTGCGGCCATCTTGAAGCCAGGCAAGCTCCGCCCCCCCCCCCCCCATGTGCACAAACTTGTATGAGCTGTAGAATATACAGCGAGGAATGACAATTTTGCAATGAGGGGATAAAAAGCGGTGGATTCAGTGAAGGCTCAGCGCGCTCCCTGTCATTAACTCTATTTTTGGTGCCATATGAGACCCCAGATGATATGAGCAGTAGGTTACATAGCCAAGGGCTGGACCATGTAAACAAACGGATGGTATGTGCTAGAAACAAAAACCTGCGTAGGGCAAAAGCCATGTTTTAAATCAGGCAATCTAGGGTGCTAACTGTAACAACCTCTGTTTTATATGCAATTGAAGGCAAAAATATGGGTGGAAAAGGAAACCCCCAACCATTGGCCTATCGATTTTTTTTGTTTTTTTGTTGTTGTTTTGTTTGGTTGCCCCAAGCGCTCCAAGGGATTTCATCATTCAGCCCCTGAGTGTCAGTATGGAGGCAAAACACCCAGTGCTTCTCATATTTCCACTGTACTTTGCTCATATCAGTGTGCCTTTGCTTCAGTTTTTCGTTTATGTACCATTCAATATCTGCTTTCTGTTGTTGGTCACAGTAGTGTCTGGTCAGTTTAGCATTCTCTCTTCTACATCTTATCGTGCTCCTATAATCTGTTATCCGGACCCGTATTTTCCTTGTGGTCCTATATATCTATATCTATATGGACATCTGAGGACATATATTACATGACTAGAGTTACAATTTGTCAAGTGTTAAGTCCACAGTGTGGCCAGGCCGAAATCGATCAATTTGCATTTTTTTTTTCAACTTGCATACCCCACATCCACCACAGGGTTGCTGTCCCGTCGGGGAGGGGGTATCCCATAGTCTCATTTGGGTGTTTGTTTTCTTCCTTGTCAGGCATGTGTGTACCACTGCATCCTGTAACTTTTGGCTCCTTGTAAAGGAGAACATAGGGTACATAATTTTTTTTAGATTCCTGAATTCAGAATGCCCCAATGTTTTTTCACCAGTTTTGTGACTGAATTTAAAATGGGAGGGAAAGTTGTCACACAGATAGGTCTTGAGTTCAGTGTTTTTTTTTTTTTTTGTATGTGCCCAGCAAGGCCTCCCTGTTGTTCATGGCTCTCTTTTTTTGTCCTGTTGATAGTTCTCTCTGGGTAATTCCTCTCACACTTATTTACTGTGTATTTAGCAATCTTAGTACAGTTGTGTTGAAGTCTTAGGAATTGTCCTGTAGGTAAGCCTTCCCTCAGTGCTCTGGGTGATAACTCTCAAAACGTAAAAGGCTTTTTTTGTCCATGGGTTTATATTAAACCTCTGTTTTTAGGACGCCCTCTTCCTGGTATATCTAAGTCCAGGAAGGGCATTTCTGTGTTACTCATATTCATAGTGAATCTTAGAAAAGGGTCTAAGCCATTGACCCATTTGGAAAACTCCATAGCTTCCTCCCTTGTGCCTCTCTGGCAGGGGCGTAACACAGGCCCCTGCAGCCCCAGTGGTGCGGGGGGCCTGAGCTGCAGGGAGGGGGGGGGCAACCTCGGCACAGTACTCAGGCCTTGGAGCTCCAGATTAAATCCGGAGCAGGGGCCCCTCTGTGTACCTTGCAGGGGCGCCCCTTCAACTTTTGTTACGCCACTGCTCTCTGGATCACCAGGATGTCGTCTATATATCTTTTCCACAACCTCATTTGTTTGAGGTATGGATTTTCATCACAGTAGATGTATTCTGTTTCAAAGTTGTGGACATAAAGGCATGCTAGTCTGGGAGCACAGGTACTCACCATGGACGTCCCACATGTCTGCAAAAATAAATCCCCTTCATATTCTAATACCTTTCTTGTGAGACCCATGTGAGATCAATCAAGAATGAACTCAGCAGGTGTAATTCAATCGGCCTGTCCAGGACTCAATAGTTTCTCTATCACCTCTAGTGTGGCTTCTTGAGGGATGTTCGTATATGATTCCAGGTCTAGGGTTAGTGACGGTTCTTTCTCTGTTGCAAAGGACATATCTTTTAGTTTAAGTATGTCCTTGGTGTCCTTTAAATAGGACGGCATTTTAGCTACCAAAGGTTTCAGGATATAATCACAAAATTGTGATAGTGGTTCCAAAGCCATTCCAATACCGGAGACAGTGTCGTCCCGGGTGGGGAGGAAAGGTATTTTTGTGCACTTTGAGCAGGATAAAAAAGTAGGGCATCTTGGGTTCTTTTTCAATCAGGAAAGATGCCTCCTTTTCAGTCACCCGGCCATTTTTGAGAGCTCCCTTGACCATGAAGGAAACTTCCTCCATAATGTCAGGGGTGGGATCTCTCTGTAACCTCTTATAGTGTAGGGTATTCCCTAGTAGTCTCAGACATTCAGTTATATATCTCCCTTGTCATTACCCCTTTATCCACGGGCTTTATAATCACATTGTTATCCTCTCCAAGTTCTAAATTCACGTATAGAGTATATTACTGTGAAGATGTAACAAAATGTGTTTTTATATTCTGTCTTAATTTGTTTTCAGGGGATAGCAATAGATATCCCAGTTGACTAAGTAATTGCACTTATTACCTGAGTTCCAGGAGGATAGTATTCCACCAATTACCACAGGGGATCTGATATTTCATGGACCTGAAGAAAGCAGACTACTTTCCTGGGCACAAGTAGGCTGAAACATGTTGACCTTTTTGATCACCTAATAGATGTGAAGGATAAATAAATCTGTCCGTAACACATCTCACAGATTTTACCTTTGCTTTCGTCCCATTTTGTAATAAAAGGGCACCTTTCTGGGGTTGGAGACGATTTGAATTCACCTTTTTCACAGATCCCACCATGTCTCTAATTTAAGAGACTCAACCTCCTGGTGGAGGCGAGACCTTATGATGACTATCAACTACCAGAACTTTGGTGGAGAGCACATACCACTGAAGGAAAATAGTTGAGGGTCTCAATATTCATTTCAGAAGAGACTAACTTTTGAGAATGGTGTGGATATCATGTCACCTCATGAAAGTCAGTTCTCCAGTGTCAGACGATGGAGATGCAACTGGAGGTTAACAAGGTGCTTGAACTAGGACGGGGAAGTTGGCTTGAGGAATAGCGGGCTCGGGCCTTTTGGTCCCTGGAGATGGTGTTCATGCGCAGCCAGCTGTGTGGAATGGGAGGACACCTTTTAGCACTTGGTAGATATTCATTAATTGGAAGAAGTGACAGCAGAATGTTTGGAGGAAAGGTCTGTCTTTAGCAGTGGACTATTGGAGGGCGCGAAGGCTTTAGAATTATTGATTCATCTCAAGTGAATGTTGGTGGGAAAGGCGGGTGGGAAGATTTAACCTGAGATCCAGATGTGATGAGCTCCTTAAAACTGAAAGGTATTTGTTCCTTCCTCGAAGAACAAAGTGACCTAATGATTGAAGGCCCAAAGTAAATTGAGGTTTAAAGGGCTACTGGGAAGACTAAAATGATGAAGACCTCTAGTACTGTCAGATTTTCTGCACCATTTTAAAATTCCTTGCTCTTAAACCTGGATCGTTAACTCTTTCCTGCACAGCCGCACTTCATCATTATAGGTAATCCCATAAAGGGGCAAAGATCCCAAGCTGTGCTGCTACTACTGACCAGTCGGATGCAAAACTGTTTACGAGTTTCAAGACTGCCAAATTAAAGCACTTTATGTCCCACATTACCCAGCTTGGTCAGACACGATTCATTTAAATAAAGCAATGAGTGATAACTGGAAGTAATTCTTACTTGTCATTGTCAGTAAAATGCGTATTCCCTGTAATGTGGTATTAGTCCTACTTGGCGTTAAAAAGCTTTAAGTAGTTTGGCGCTATGTTGAGAAGACGTTGTTCTCAATAACTGCGAGAAAACATAAGGGCATGTATCCTGCCGGGGTATCCGTGCCCCAAGGCAAGGGTCAAGGAGAGCTGGGTTCAAGCCGATCCCTTGTGAGGGCCACACAAAAGGGCTGTCGACTCTCCCCAGTACTATCCTGGAAGTGCCCCAAACCGGCAAGGTATTGGGATGAGGGTCAGACGACCGTTGATTACTTATAGGGATCCTCCTTACTCAGAAGCCTTAGGGAGACCCTTCTAGGTTGTCCAGCAGGTATTCCTGTTAAACTCCACGATGAGGTAGCATTTAATGCAGACACCGTTGACAATGAAATAGTAGCTGCTTAGTGGTGGAAAGAAGAGGTACCAGCAGTGTAAATTGGCTACATAAAACATGACACGCATTTACCATGAAAAAGATTACATCTGTAGCTGATGGCCTTCCAGATTTCTTTGATGACGGACTCGTGGCTGCGGTACCTGCCAGCATAGTGAGAATTTTCATGTTCCTGATAATTCAAACTGGTGCACATAATTTCCCAGGAATTAGTCAACTCCAGATACAGACCAGTGATGAAGCAGGTGGAGCATGGGTTCTAGATACGGATGTGGGAACGCACCTGCAGATATTTGGAGAAGGAGGTAGTGGTAGGGGATGTGTTGTTTGCGTGGGGTAAGAGATGGGTGGTTCTCACGAAGAACCCCGAAGACACCAGACTCTGCATCCAAGAAGGAATGAAAGACGTCGCAGCCTGGATGAGCGACAGCTGCCTAAAACTGAACTCTGAGAAGACCAAGGTCCTCGTCCTTAGACCCTCCCCTACGGCGTGGGACAGCTCCTGGTGGCCCCCTGCTCTCGGAAACGCACCCACGCCGACGGACCACGCCCGGAACCTCGGCATCATCCTAGACTCCTCCCTCACCATGACCCGCCAGATCAACGCCGTCGCCTCGACCTGCTTCAACTCCCTCCGCAACCTCCGAAAGACCTTCAAGTGGATTACCCACGAATGCAGAAAGACCGTCACCCACACACTCGCAACAAGCCGACTGGACTATGGTAACGCCCTCTACGCCGGAATCAACAAAACCCTGCTACACAAGCTCCAAACCATCCAGAACACCGTGGCCAGACTCGTCCTCGGAACCCCACGATACGAGCACATGACCACGCACCTACGAGACCTCCACTGGCTCCCCATCGAGAACAGTAACCTTCAAGCTACTCACCCACATCTACAATTCCCTTCACAACATCGGACCCAAATACCTCAACGAAAGAGTCTCCTTCCACGTACCCAAAAGGAACCTCTGCTCCGCTGACCTCGCCTTGTCAGAGACCCCACGCATCCGCAGAACCAGAGCAGGCGGAAGAGCCTTCTCCTACGTCGCAGCAAAGACCTGGAATGAGCTCCCAGTCAACATCAGACGCTCCCCCACTCTGAACACCTTCAGGAAGAGCCTCAAGACCTGGCTCTTTGACTGACCTGGAGCTGCACCCCCTTAGTGCCTTGAGACCCTCACGGGTGAGTAGCGCGCTTCATAAACCCCTGATTGATTGATTGTGTTAATTTCTGGCCCGGATTAAACAGAATACGAAACGCGCTCTGATAGACTTGCTGTAATCGGCAGACTGGATCTTGGTGGAGAGGTAGGCGTACACAAGTGGAAGGAGATAGGAAGTTTAGGGGAATGTTTTGTGGAGTAGGGTGTGGTGCGGTGGTTAGAGGGCATTGTTGATTTATTTCTTGCATAAATGAAGCAAAAACCTCCAAACCTAAAGATTGCAGTTTAAATGAGAATGGAAACTGTTTAAATTAGAAGAAATAAATAATACTGTGAAAGTATGTTTTGCAGGAAAGAAGGGTTTTTAATTTGAGAATTCTCTTGCAAGAACAAGGTTTTATAGGCCAATCATTGGGCAAACTTTTAATTTTTTTAGTATTTTCAACCGCAGTTCTGTGAATTTTGCAAAACTTTATAAACTTCATAGTCCATTTTGTAAACTTAATTTGTGAAAATGTTATTTTCTTAACCAAAGCCAAACCCAGAAAGCTTCTGGGTTTGGCTTTGGTCCTACACTGTCTTACGTTGGGTTTGATTTACCATGCACTTGAGCCTTTTATAAATTGTTGAAATGTTGTGCATGGAATGCAGTTTACCATAAAATACTTGATGACGTTTCATTAACAGAAAAAAAGGAAACTGTCAATTCGCTTAGACTAACTGATGCAATCACATCCTCCTGTGATTTAATTTGTGCATTGGTGAAACTGCAAAGCTTTTTCCTTCTGTTCTGTTTTAACCTGTTCAGCCCCAAGTGATCCTGTGATTTGGACCTCATTTCTTCTGTTATATTTTTTGGTCAAAGACCCCATTTGAAGTTTGTAAGCTTCAAGACTCGTGTACACCATTTTCACTTTCAACAGATTTTTTTGTTGTTGTTGTAACAAAGACCTCACTCTTGTCTTGCTAACACGACCCTTTATTATCTTGGTAGTTTTAATGCTTAACTCCTAATTAAACTTTATTTATTTTGGTCATCTTATGTCACTGACGGATTTACCCTTTCCTATTGGTGATCTATTGATGGATGGATTGTTTTCCCCCCTTCAGGTAGATACCATTTAGTCTGCTTCCTTGACTTGCCTTATGGAAAATCACTGGGCTAGCAATATGTGCTGCTCACCCATTTTGTAGACATTATTTCTAAGCCACGTCTTCCATATATGTTGTTGCTTCTTGTTCTGTTTTCTCCTACTAGTGTTTTATCCGCCCAACTCACACACACACACCACCCCCCCCCACAATAAGGTATTTTTCACTCCTGTTCCTTCTAAAATCCACTCAACCGTATGATATTCTCATGTCATGATGTGAAAGCTAATGAAATGTAAGTGGATATATTGATGTGGCTAGGGAGTAGGGGCTGACATGCAGAAGGGTGTCAAACACCAGACAAGTATATTTAAATCCATAACCTCTTTCTTAAAATAGCAGTGTTCTGACTGGTCAATCCGACTTGTGGCACTTTTCTGAAGATGCTTTCTTGCGTTGTGATTTGCTCTACATTGTTCTTTAAAGCAGGATGAGTTATTAAATAGGAAAAGAGCTGATTGCATGAAGCTTACTATCCTAAACATCATCTTAATTTTGTAACTGTTGTAATCTAGAGCTTCACTGTGGGATAACTACTTTTATGGTAGTGATGTGCTTGAGCTTTTTAGAATTTTACCAAAAGCTTGACTGTCACTTGCGTAAATAGCCAGAAAGAATATATATGAATACCATTACATTAAGTTTGGAATGCGCTTCAGCTTGTTACCTGTATGTTTAATAATTTGTATTAAGACTGTATTTTTTATTAATTTTATTTCTTTTTGTTTAGAATCCATGTCCAGAGAGTAGTGCTTCCTTCCTTTCTAAAATTACTTTCTGGTGGATCTCTGGGTAAGATAATTCTGCACTTTTAGATGTGGTTATTGGTTGTCGATATCGAGATTGTAGCTGACTGTGGAAATTAGAGTTTAAGCTTAAGTTATAAACGTTCTCATCACATTTGTTGCTAAGCAAAAAATTAGTTTTGGACTTGGAAATTATTATGCTTAATGTAGAATAATGTGGAAGGTTTATGGGGCAACTGACCTAGAATCCCCGTGCATTTTACCTGAGCCTCAGTTTTTATTGTCTTTTAATATTTCCATTTTGTGTTCCCTGGACTGATATTTGGTTGTGTTAAGTATGCATCTAATGTTGGGGTCCACGGACACAGTGGGGACCACAGTCATCCCTTTCCTGCCCAAACTGCAGAGAAATCCACTTTCCAACCAGGAGTCAGAGTAAACATGTAGGGAATGCACTTAGCCAGTTGAGTTATAAAAAATAATAATAATTTGAGCAGAGGACGAAACGCCAATTAAAATACAAGCACTGATACCTGTCTGGCAAATAAAGGTGGCTGTGAAAGAAGTTTCTGATAGAGACTTCTAGCTGCAGATTCCTTACCTTTGAATTTCCCAGGTGTCAGACTGGATCTGGAAACTTTTGCGTGAGCAGTACCTCTGCATGCGCCATTGGGTGGCTCCGTTTGGCTCCGCGTGACATCGCCGGTGTCAATTACATTGGTTGTGACATTGCGGTCACCTATATAGGCGCCACCCAGGCACACAAATGTCAGTTCTTTTCTTTAGGCGCAAGTTAAGCGCTGATCTGGAGAAGAGCTTACCCCTCTGTCTCTTTTTAACAGACTTTTTCCGACATTTTGTCGATGTTTTCTTGTATGTTGAGGGATGACCTCTTGACGGGTAGATTTCAAGCCGTGTGGTGCCTGTCACCACGCCATGTCTGTAACCGACCCCCATCTCATTTGCTTGTGGTCTCGAGTGTGACCACGACTCAGTCATGCTAGGACTGCTGGGCCAATGCGCCGAAGGCCTCGCGGGAGTGATCATGAAGCTCCTTGTGGCCTGGCAGTCGACGCAGTGGAGCACGACTCCTCGGAGATCCCTGTCCCGATCGAGGAAGAGAAGGTTGCGTGACCGCTCCAGGAGCCCCTCTCTTCCTCCTCTTCGTACTCTAGGTCCTCGGGACACTTGGGGAAGAGGCATAAGAAGTGCAAATTGAGTCCGGCTTCACCTAGTCTGTTGACGAAACAGGTAAGGAGCATAGACTGTTTATGCACGGTTCTGCAGAATCATTGTCGGGTTCGACTCCACGCCTCCCCCCCCCCCCCCCCACATTTCCAGGCGCCGTAGTGGCCCCGCTCAAGTGAAAGAATTATGTGAAGCCATGCGCCACATATTTGAGCGGGCCAACCTCCTCTCTGGTGCGCCATCGGGCCCCAACAGGCTCCATTCCGACTGCTCTGGCCTTGGCGCCAGTGGGGGTCTCATGGATCCGGATCCACGCCAGTAGTGCCAACGCGACCTTCCCTGGCCCTGAAGTCAGTGCCTCCGACACCAGCAGCGCCAGCCCCAGCCCCATTCTGATACCCAATGACTTGGATCGACGTTAGTCTACCTCTACTCCAGTGCAGACGGAGCCCAGAGGTTCTATGTCGTTGCCTTTTTATTTTGAAGAGGTTTCAGGCTTGGTAATAGAATGGGAGAGGTTCCTGGACCATTTGGAACACCAGTTGGATGCCCCTTGTGAGCTATTGGACTGGTATGAGGACCTTGGAGATACTCCCAGGTCCTCCAAATACTTGCATGCTCTGTCTGCCTAGTGTGGCTACGGAGGGGGGGGCATTTTACGCCATGATGTTGAGGAGGGCAGCAGAGGTCCTTGACCTGGAGCTACCCTTGTTGCAGGTCAAGACTAATCTCTTTACCGCATTGCTTCAGCCTGGGGCTTCCTCATCCGAACCCCTTTTGCCCTTTAATGAAGCACCGACAGATGTCCTTCTAGGCATGTGGTTCAAGCCTAGCACAGGGGTTCCTGTGAACAGGACAATTGCATGCCGCCATCGCCCTGCACTGGGTGATCAAAGTTTCTTCAGCCAACACCCTACCCCTGAGAGCTTGGTGGTTCAGGCAACAACGTCCAATGGCACGTTCCCTTCTCCTCCGAATAAGGAATCCAAGAGCCTGGATGCACTTGGGAAGAAGATTTTTTCTTCCTTGCATTGCGGTCGGTGAACACTGTGTGGTTATTGGGCTGTTTCTCACACACCTTATGGGAAACGGTTGCGCAAGTGCTGCCACAGGTCCCGGAGGAGGCCCGGGTCATGCTGTCCCAGTTAGTGAAGGATGGGAGAGATGCAGTAAAGTTCACCATTAGTTGTGACTTGGATACAACTGACTCGCTGGGTAGAGCGGTTTAGTAGACGGTGGCCTTGCGGCGCCACGCCTGGCTGATAACATCTGGCTTCTCTGGTGATGTCCATGCTAACCATATCGACATGCTCTTTGATGTTACTCATCTCTTTGTTGAGAAGGCAGACTCTGCTTTGGAGACTCCTTCTCAGACTCCCTTTCATTGGAGCTGTTCTGGACAAAGTGCAGTTTCGGGCTTATCCTCCTGAGCAGTGAGTCCAGGATATTTAGGCTATAATACTGATGTTTCAGCCTCTATCCTGCAATTCGGTGAGAATGACTCTGAGGCTACTGGGACTCATGGCTTCTTGCATCCTGTTGGTAAATCAAGCCAGATGGCGTATGCAGCTGCAGCAGTGGGACCTGACGTTCCAGCGGGGGAATCTCTCCGATGTGGTTCAGATCTTGGAGGGAACTACAAAAGACGTGGAGGGAACTACAAAAGTGGTGGTTGACGAACCGTGATTGTGATGGGAGTCGAGGCTCCACATCAATTTGTTGGAGCTTTGAGCGATCTGGCTAGCATTGAAAGCATTTCTTCCCTCTGTCAAGGGCTAGTTGGTGCAGGTGTTCACGGACCACATGACTGCCATGTGGTACTGCAACAAGCAGGGCGGGGTGGGGTCCTGGATCCTTTGTCAAGAGGTCTTACGCCTCTGAACATGGCTGGAACAGCATGGAATGACCCTGGTGGTTCAACACCTGGCAGGTTCTCTGAATGCCAGGGCAGACTAACTCAGCAGTCGATGCCTAGCGGAACACGAATGGTTTCTCCAGTTGGACGTGGCACTAGGTGTCTCAGCAGTGGAGAGAGCCTTGGTTAGATCTGTTCTCCGAAGAGAACGCGCAGTGTCAGCTGTTTTGCGTGCTGGAGCTTCCAAGGCGGCTATCGCTTTTCGTCGTGAGTGGAGCTCAGGCCTCCTGTACGCCTTTCTGCCCATACCACTTCTGGCCAGAGTTCTCAAGAAGATCAAAACGACCAGGCCCAAGTCATTCTTGTGGCTCCGGACTGGGCTCAGACCTTCTGAGCATGAGCATTGATCCTTCGATCAGGCTGCCTCTTCTGGAGAAACTTCTGTTGCAGCAGCAGGGGAGGGTCCTCCTCCCAAACCGGTCAACTTTCCTCCTCCCTACGTGAAGATTGAGCATCCTTCTTTAAGTATGTAATCTAATCTTGGTGGCAGGCGGCCCTCCACTAAGACGGTATTTGTCTGCCGTTGGCAAACATTTGTAAATTATTGTACAGAAAGGTGTATTGACCCTTTTTCTGCTTCTTTGTCTAATATTATTCTTTTTATTCTTACCCTTGCCCAGCAGGGCTCTGCTTTAGGTACTCTTAAGGGTTATCTTTCTGCTCTGTCCGCTTTCTTGCGGCTGCCGGACCAACCTTCCTTATTAAAATCCCCTATTGTAAATAGGTTCTTAAAAGGGCTTGTACATATGTTTCCACCTACGCCCTTTATCATGGCACAGTGGGATCTCAATCTGGTTCTCCCATATCTCATGTGCGCTCTCTTTGAGCCTTTACACAACTGTTCCCTCTGGCTGCTTACCATAAAGACAGCCTTTCTAGTGGTGATAACGTCTGCCCGCAGGGTGAGTGAATTGCAGGCTTTGTCATCCATGCCCTCCCTACCTGATAACGTTCTTGGATAAGGTCGTGCTTTGCACAGGTGCCCCATTTCTTCCAAAAGTGGTGACCCCATTCTATCTGGGTCAATCGGTCACGCTGTCCACCCTTTTTTTTTTTTTTTTTTTGCTCCCCCTCATCCCTCTAAGGAAGGGGAGCATCTCCACCGTCTGGACCCAAAAAGAGCGTTGTCGTTCTACCTTGACCGCATGAAAGAGTTCTGGGTGGACGACCAACACTTTGTGGGTTACGTGGGAGCTAAAAAAGGTTGGGCAGTGCAGAAACTAACCATTCCGCGCTAGGTCGTTATCTGCATTAAAATCTGCTACGCCCTGACTAGGAAGCAGCCTCCTGAGGGCTTAAAAGCCCATTCCACCAGGGGAAATGCTGTGACCACGGCATTGGCTTGTAGAGTGCTAGTCCTGGACATCTGCCAGGCTGCAACATGGACTTCATTGCAAACTTTTGCGAAACACTACTGCTTGGATAGTCCGGTCCGTAGGGACGGGCATTTTGCCCGTTCGGTCCTGCAGGACTTTTTAGTCTAGCAAATCTGTCCGCAGCCCACCACCAGGAAGTATGGCTTGGGTATGTATTCAAAGGTAAGGAATCTACAGCTAGAAGTCTCTATCAGATGCACAAGTTACCTTCAGTAAAGCGTTATCTGGTAGAGACAGTATCTAGCTGCAGATTCTTTGCAGCACCACCAGACTGCTTTGAAGGGCACTTTTGGTGCCCTCCTTGCGTACTCCAGCTTGAGACAGTTCAGGAACCCTTGGTTCAAAGGACATTGGAGTATCCTCCCCTCTGTCCAGCTCCTCCTCTGGGAGGGAGCCCCTAATTGTTCCAACCCTTTCCTTGGGGAACTTAAGGGCTCCCCTGTGGTTGGGTCCTCGGATTCATCATGGGACAAGACTCAACCCTGAAACTACGTTGCTCTTCAATCGTCTGGACACTTGGACTTCGACTGGAACCGAGACTGCACCAATGTAGACTCCTGCTGCTCCTGGTCTCTCTGTTCTTCAAGTCTTCTTCGTCATCTGTGTCTGTGCTTCATTCAGGTTCTTCAATAGACCTGTGGGCATCAAGGACACCCGAAGAAATATCCTTTGGAGTGAAGGAGTCACTCCCCTGCATCTGCAGGCACCGCAACACAGCTGACTGGTCTGCTGCTCCTGCTGTCCTACAGACTTCCCGAGGCCCAGCAACACAGGTGGTGGTTCTGCAGCTCCCTAGAGGCCTGACCTGTCTTCTCAGTAATTTTGAGGACAGTATCCCTTGTAGGGGCTGCTGGGACCAAAACCCCTGTGCACTGTCGACTTGCCGTTGCCAAGGCTTGTTGGCTCTGCACTCCAGAGATCTTCAGGCTACAAGAAGCTCCAGCACCTCTTCCCTCTAAGATCAGCTTCCTCACTGCATCCTCTGCACCATGGGCTTCCATGGCTTTGGTGAGCTGCTCGAGGTACTCTTGCGACTCCTGTGCCTTTGGCCTGTGGGTCCTCTCGAGGGTCTTCTCTTGCTTCAGTGGGCTCCCCTGCTTGCTCGGGTCCTGCTCTGACTCTTCTGCTGTTGGTGAGTTCCTTGGACCTTGCTGGTCCCAACGTTTGCTCCTTTTAGTCTTCCACCCCAGTAGCGGGTACCAAGGCTTGTTTGTGCTCCCACCTAACACCAACCACCTGGACATAGACATTCGATGTGGGCCATCTCGTGCATGGCTCCTGGTCTTCCTCAGCATCGCCTGGTCCTTACAGCTGCAGCAACAAGGTTACCATAGACTCTTCTGAACCCCTCGACATCGGTGGGCATTGTGCTTCCGTGCCTCCTGGTCACTTCAGAGTGGCATAGACTCTGTCCCTCTGCTTGCAGGTTCTTCACTTCATAATCAACCCTTGGATTCCACTGGACTCCTTCACAGTCTTCTCCAGAGGCATCTTCTTCAAAGTCTCCCATTGCTGTCTTCGGCAGGTTCTGATGTCACTTCACCCCTATGCACCTTGCTTCCCTGGGGCAGGTAACCTGGTTCCTGGGGCATCCACGGGTGGGGTGGCTCTCCAACCTTCTGCCTTCCAAAGGGTTTCTTCAGGGTCCTCCGGGAAGGGTCCTCCTTTAAAACTGCAACTGCTCCATTGACTTCCATTGGGCACACAGCTGTATTCTACCTCTGCACACCGCCTCCTTGGGGTTCCTGGGTACTTACCTTGGTTGGTTCCTTGTGTCGCCGGCTCCTCTGGGTCTTCTGGTCCAAGTCCTGTTCTCCTTTGCAGTTCGCATTCCACTTTCTTAATATATGGTTTGGTCTATCCCCTGGAGACCAGTGTATATTTGTGCTACTTACCTGATTATTGCAAAGTGTTGATATCTCTGGGTAGGAGATATACCAATGTGTTAGTGATATTGTGTGTAATAAGTAAGACCTATTTATATAAACACTTTGTGGTATTTTTCATCTAGCCTACACTACAGATTAAAGTTGATAAAACAAGCTGCTTTACACTCCTTGAAGATAAGCCTGAGGGTGCTCTACACAGCCACCACATTGAGAGCTTGCAAAGGTTTTCAAAGACCACTAAAATCATAAGAGTTGTCTGGATGAGTGCAAGGTGCATCACTTAAGTGTGCACCATATACTAAGGAGCTGTGACCTCTAGCTTGCTCCCTTCTACTCCTGGCACTTCCTTTCCGACCCCTGGCCTCAGAGGGGTCAAAGCTAGAGGTCACAGCTGCGACCCCGGACTTCTCCTAAATGACGTTCATGGATGTCAGGCCTTAAAAATGCGACCAAGATCAGATTAACCATTGTTCCTCTCACAATTAAGGCTCTCTATGACATGCCATAAATCCCCAAGGCTTTCTCGCTATCGATGACTACTTTAACATTAGTGGAGATTGACGTTGAACTATTTCTCCAGGGGCACCTTTGATATCGAAGTCTCTTCGAATTCTGGTGCTGTTGAGAAATTCCAACAGAATTAAAACCTTGAAGATCAAAGTATATATGGAAGAAATCTCTTTTCAATAAGAAAGTGAAGGTGTTCGAAATGTCTCTGTCCTGTCCATCGCCCCCAAAGGTTTCGCTTTCACCTGTGGTATGCTTCTCCAACAAGTAGCTTGTGAAGTACTGGTAGCTCTCCAGCTTACCTGCAAGTAGCTCGCCTGTGTGCAGCCCAGCGTACTAAATCAGATGCTTTTGCTTAGTTTAGTTAATATATTTATACCAAAATTGAAAGTGCATTTTCGAGACAAAAATGTGTTTATTTTCAGAACTCCTAAGCTGATGTTTGGGAACAAAATGGCTACATTTCTAAAATATATTAAAAGCTGATATTTGAGTGATAAATCATGTGACATTTGGGAGACTTTTGTCAAATGTTATTACATTAGTGCAAGAGACACTGCAGCTATGTCGGTTATGTATTATGCATGTAGAGGCATTCCAGACTGACGAAGCCTTTTTTACATTACTCCTGGTAACCCAGCCTAATGCAATGAGGTGGTAGCTGTTGGATATCTTGCAAATGGTGGCAATAATGTAAACTTGTCTGATGTGGTCACTTTTACACACTATTACAACACTAGTAATATTAGTCCGTCTCGATACGTTTCATTAAACATAAGTAGTTCTTATTACAGAAAAGGTTGGAGGCCCCGGCCTAATGAAAGTCTACCTTGAAGAAAAAGAAGACCTTTTCTCTGTTATTTTCCTCCTTATCTGCCAGATCACTGTTGTGTTCCAGGTGTTCTTCATTAGCTGGTCCTTCATCTCATCCAAGTTTTCAGTTTTGGCCACAACATTTAAGGTCTTCAGGGAGATGTACTTAGCCCGGTAGAAGGTCAAATATCTCAGACACCATAAGTCAACCCAAACTTCAAGGAGATCATTGCTTACAGAAAGATGCTTTCATTATTCAGGGACCTTGGAAAGATGCACAAATCTCAATGAACTATATATTCTCCAAGCACTCACAACAAATCCATCTTATATCTCACTGAACGACTATTTTGGATTATTCCTGGACATTCTGGTGGCCATTAATTTGAAGATCACAACTGTGCTTCTTCCAGATGTACAAAACACCAAGGAAGATGCCTTAAGCTGAGCAGTGCAAGAAAATCATGATCGGTTCTGACCAATGGCATGTATGTTATTTTACAGTATTAATGCTTTCCTTTTAAAACCTAATTGCAAACACTAGCATCAAAAAATTCATTATATGCGTCTAGGTACATTCATTCAGAGTAAAATGGAAATATATATATATTTTTGAACAAATTTTATTAAGGTTTTATTGATGGTACAGTGTTGCAGGGATTCTGCGCAAACACAGAACTATGCGTCGGATTATGGGACCTTAGTATATATAGGGAATGAGTCCTCCTACCACCTTAGTACCCATGAGCCCCAGACCGACTAGCTATAGTGTCTCACTTGCCCTCCTACTCACTCACAGAGGAACAAGTGATTAGACACCCCAGAACACAACACTCCCGACTCTCTCAGGAATCGCAGTTGCAAGACACACCCTTTTGCTCACACTCTAGTACTTGTCCACAATAAGATCTGACCGACACAAACAAGTTTAAAATATTTATTTTAACTAACTTGCTCTAGTATGCAGTATACGTGCCACAATAAGCAGAAAAATGCGTAACACATATACGGTCAGCATAGCAAGTAGTCCTTAAATCATAAAAGGATCTGTCATCGTGAAAGACAGCGTAGCCTAACCTCCCTCCCCTTGTGTAGAAGCAAGATGATTATATATTAGAAGATCTCTGGGCGTTATCTGCAGACCCAGTACCTCAGTCTATAGATTGTAGATCTACATCATAGCTGCAGCCATGCTCTTCTCCCTGGAAAGGTCCCTCTCCAAGTGTGTGCTGCCTATCCGTGTATTCCAATAAGACCAAAGTACGTATTCCCAAACAGCTGCATCTGTATGTTTTGTCTAGGTGCTAGGGCCTGAACAGAATAACATTGTTTGACCTTGTTCTCAATGTTCAGACTAAATCCCAGGAACCTACAAAGCGTGAAAACAGATATAGGATCTCATGTGAAAGTATCAAAAGAGGCATTTGCAAAATAAACTTGTGTAGTAACGTGTGCAAAGCAGCGGATAGTCTGCAGCGTGCTCATGCTAACTTAGAGAAGACAACAATGTCCCCATGGGCCATGTGACCACAGCATGGCCGGCGAGGCCTATACATCCACAATGAAATACAATTCAATTTTGTGCAGTACCAATATTTCAGGGCTATGACAGAAAAAACCAATGAAAACCCAGGCACAAACCAGGTAACCCCTGCTACCATACTCTTTCCCCCGCCCCCCCCGCCCCCCTCCCCGGTTTCACTGAGAATGTTGAAATGTAGCTTTGAGATGGTTTAAACTGCATGTTATTGGTGCAACCATGACTATATAGCTTAGTTTCCTGCTCAATGAGGGAGTCCGGGGATTCTGCTGAGGGCAGGTTTTTACCCCTGTATTCCGCCCACCGTTTTCATATTTTATTGTGCTTTTGTGGGCAGCCCTGTGCCTGGAATACTGCCAGTTCCATTCCCATACATCTATTTATGGCACGCTTCCATCCTCCCACCGATGGTGGAGCGGACCTCTTCCAGTGTTGAGCGACATCTCGCTTGGCCAGCGTGAGCCCCATGAATAGGAGGTATTGTTTATACTGGTTTCCTCCGATCCCATCTGTGCTGTGGAGGAGAATTAGTTTGGGCTCGAAGGGAAGCTGCCAGGATAACACCTGTGCGAGGTAAGAGGTTATCCCACGCCAGAAGGGTTGGAGTGCACTACAACTCCATATTGTATGAAGGAAGGTCCCAGCCTCCCGGCCAGAACTAAGGCACGTGGGAGATATCACCCCCATGCGCCAGAGACGGGACCTAGTAAAATATGCGCAATATTAGTATTTAAACTGAATCAAACTGTACCAGGTCGCAATGGCAGCGCCTCGAGGGCTTTCCAGGGCCTCTGTCCAATCATCGTCCGTAAGTTCCGTAATGTCACCCTCCCATGTCTTCCGTAGCTCCCCCAATGTGTTACGGCTATGTGTAACTAGGGTTTGGTAATTCTGTCGGAGCTTGTGGGCGCCTAAGCCTCCCATTAGTAGCTGCCTTCAAGTGGGTTAAATTCATGTAGATCTGCTAGCGTTTTAAATGTTTGTCAGCGCATGTCTAAATTGTAGGTGCTTATAGAACTGACTGCGATGGAGGTGGTATTCCTCCTGCTGCTGCTGAAAGGATTTGAGCACTGTCCCCTTCATAACATTGCCTAGTGTTGATAATCCTTTGAGGTACCAGGCACGAAACCAAGACAGTGCAGCCACTTGCCGAACATACGTTTCCTGCCATAGTGGGGTCGCCTATGTCAGTCGTCCTTCCCAGCCTATGTGTCGGACCGTACGTTGCCATAATTGGATGACCACCTTTGTTGCCGGGGGTAAGTGCCCCAGGCTGGCCCGACTATATAGAAGATCTAACAATGTTTGATTATCCTTCACGTCTCCCTCCACTGCGAATGCCGGGTATGCTTGGGTGTTGTACCACCATTCGTTTACATTAAGTAGATGGGAGGCCGAGTAGTAGGCAAATATATCCGCCACAGCTATCCCTCCGCAATAAGTGGATTGCGTGCATGTCCGGAGGGCGACCCTGACTCCCCGCCACCCCACAGGAAGTTATTGAGGGTTGCATTAACCTATTTAAACGAGGCTTGTGGGATATAGTGAAAATTCTGGAGTCAATATAACACCCGTGGTAATGAGACCATTTTGAAGATAGCAGACCGACCGTGTAAGGGTAAGGGCGACCAAGCCTTCACTTCGTCACGGATTCTCGGTATTAGGAGGTTTGTTATGAGCCCAGGATAGTGTCTGATTTGGTGATATATATATGCCTAGGTATTGGAAAACCCCTGAAGCATGTGTCCGATGGGACAGCCATGTGCCTGAAATATAGTTTTGTTCAGTTAGTCACATGGATTTCTGTACAGGCTTGCCATCCGTTTTGAAACCATCTCTCTTGCACGTGGAATATTGGCTTTTGTAGGTTAATGGTCCCCTTTTGTGTATTTGTACAAATGATAATTATAGCATTTATTTTTTTATTTTTTTAAAGCAGCGTTTCTGGTTGCTGTTTTCTTATATTTTAGAATGTGAGAGATCAAAAACACTCTGCTCTTATCAGCTCCACACTATTTTCCTCAGCCATGGGGCTGTCATGAGAACTCCTGTCTTTCCTGACACAAACTTTTTCAGATTTCCATGTAAATCAAGTCCTGCCTTTGTCCATCTTCTTTAAAAATTCAGGCTTTTAAGGGAGGCCAAGGTGACGCCTATTTAGGAGTATTAGGTTTGAAATCTGTTGCCTGAAACTACCCACTAAAAGCCTCTTTGCAGGATCATTTTCCGCTGGATCACTGGGGGAGCAGAGGTGGACACGGAGAGCGATTAGCCCTCTGGATGACTTAAAGGTGTGGTCTTCCTCTACAACTCTGACCCTGGGCCTGAATGCAAAGTGCTGTGGCATGGGTGCCATGACTACAGAAAGTGCAGTGGCACCGTGGAGGTGAATGCGTTGTCTGAGAGGCTCCAGTGGTGCCTTGGGATGGCGTGCTCCCTCCCATTTGCAGCAATGTGAAAGCCACATAGTTCTGCGGCTCACTAGTACACAGGCACAGTGTAATTATACATTACTGGAGCAAGGAAAGGCTGCCATCGGCTTCTGTGTTGGCCCATGGGTTAGAATAACACTCCTTGCTCATTGGCTGTGATTGCAGGTGGGGCTAATGGATGTGGAAAAACAGACCACAAAATACACAGGGGGTCATTAGTATTCCTTCGGAATAAAGAATGAACTGCAAATGAGTGTATACTAGAGCGGATGGTAGTGCACAGAATAGTGATGGCTGCAGAAATGAAGTACACATCCTACATTGGAAGATGATCACCACTCCAAGCCTACAGCAAACTTTTAATTTCTGGAACATCCCATCTCTGGAATTTCACCTCTTTGCTGCCTATCAGCTTGTTTGATATGCTGTCTTTGAGGAAATGGAAAGCCGTAGCACCACTACTTCTTGATAAGAGGCTGGACTCGTACAGCCCAAGTGTGAGGTATGTGCTGTGGAAAAAAGCAATTGCTCCACCTAGTGATGGCAATACAGCTACACCTGATAATAAATTACATGAGATTGCGGAACTGAAATGCCTTCGTTTGGCCTGAAAAAACCTTCCCTTGGGATGTGGAATGCTAGACAAGTCTTAGCAACAGGAATCTATGGATTGATTGGGGCGAATTCTTTGGCAGCAGAACACCTGTGGTGGCCATATGAAACATTTGAAAGTAAGTTCCTTTCTCTTTCACAGTGCTCTAACAGGATCTTTGTTGTGAGGGCAAAGCAGGAACCCAGGGTGAGGGTAAAAACAGATTAGCCTGAGGCTTAAACCCTATATGTTCAGTGGTAGCTCAGCTGATGAAAAAAGCCACACCGGGACAACAGCCTCCAGTTTTCAGAATTACAGTATTTAGGGAAGAAAGCTAAGAGTTCCACCTTTATTAGTACTTGATGTCACAGGGAATGAAATCTATCTGTTCTGCACTGTCAGGAATGTGCTATAGATTCTGGGTGGAAGAAGGCACACCACTTAAAATATGGTGAGTACATTTGAAGAGGAGAAAAAAATAAATTAAAAAGGATTTGGGCGCACAAATTTGGGATCCGAATAGGTGACCTGGTTCACACAGTCTCCCTATATGCAAATGATACTCTCTTCTATCTTAGATCGCCCAGGGTTTTGTTATCAAAAGCTAATGCATTACTTGGAGTTTTGGTGAGGTTGCTGGCCTCAGGGTCACAACCATACCGTTTCCCTTGGGGACGCTGACGCATTGTGTGAAGGAGCAGCTGCCTGACTAGGGTTTACGGTGGGAGGTGGACCAGTTTCGATATCTGGTAATTATGGTTGCCTCAACACCTCATAAACAAAACGCATACAATATTGGAAGGGTACTGGATGGTCCGCATTCTTCCATACGGTTCTAGAACACACCATCTTTCCATCATTAGTAGGATGGTAGTTACAAAGACTGTCCTCCAACCACGATGTCTGTATAATATGCAAAGTACTTTGTGTCCCTTGAGACCCGATACTTTCAAGCAAGTGAATAGCCTCCAGATGTGGGCTCCTAGGCGGAGCAGGGTCACATCGGAACTGTTGAAACTAGACGAGGAGGAGGGGGGACTGGGCCTTCTGGGTACAGAGTTGTACTGTGAAGCGGGCCATATTCAAACACACCTTTAAATGGCTAACTGCAGAGGGCAATTCGGGAAAGCGACTACTGAGAGGAACATGTAGTGGAGATTCTCCATCTGATTTGCTAATGAGGTGCAGCAGCTTGGGTAGCTCATACCCTTAAGTGATGCAGCAGACCGAAAGTTTGGGAAAAAAATACTGCCAGGGTTCCTAAATGACCACCATTTGCCAGAGAATTACATTTCTGGGAACTGCAGCCCTTCATATGCATACATAGGGATATGTGGAGAGGTAGGGTTGACCAGTTGCTTGGTGTTTTATATCCTGGAAAGATTTGTCACATTTTAGAAGGCACAGGACTAGTTTGGAGTAGGTTGTGGACAATTTAATAAACTTCTGGACAGAGGTCATTACAAGGTTACATAGAATGACGGGGATCCAAATACATCTTTCTCCACAACAATGCTTATTAGGCATCATTGTCCAACCATTGTTGGCAAAGATCACATTGCTATTGGTTGGATGGGTGAAGTGAACCCTACTGTTAATCTTTGGGTAAAGGAACAATGGAATGGGCCCTGTTCAGGAAATGCACATTTCAGGAGAGATGACAAGATGTTGGAAGATCTGAAGTTATGGGCAGATGTAATGTTAGAGTTCGCTCAGATGGCACCACATCATACACAATACCGAAGTTGCTAAGAACACCTAAGTATTCTGAGGTGTACTGGTTATATACATGGCCCTATGTGCTGAAGTGGTCGCCCACAACTAATGGGAGGGCTTTTTAGAAACAAAAATCTGTATTACAAACTGTTGGAGAAGCAGGTAGGGGCGTAAGTTCATGCGACAATGTTTTGTAAAATGGCAACATTTGAGGTTGTTTTTGTTTACTTTTGAAAAACAGCAAAATAGACAATTAAAAAGAAAAAACGGAAATAGGCTTTTCATTTGTGCGCACTCCTGAAGAAGTGTACCTTAGGCTTAGGAACACTAATGCAGACGGTATGATGAAGCAGGACAGGATTTTCCTAGACTGTTATCAGATGGAGGCAAAGCTATTAATAGGTATGAAATAGAAGCAAGCAGGATCGCTATGGTTAGTCAGATGGTGTCTTTCCACTGCATGTTCCTGAAATGAAAAAATTACTCATGACTTAAATGAGTGAATTTTTGCCTTCACGGATATGTGGAAAACCACAATTGATCCTCTCTTAAAGGACAAAATGAAAACCACCCAAAGAGACTGATGGTGCTATGTCTTATATACAGAGAAATAAGAAATTATACTGAAAAGCATCACTTTGTTGGTGTGCTGCCAAAGTGGTTAAAGTACCTCTGTATGTTATTATTTGACTATCGAATGGGTCTAAGCAGTGTCGGGCTCAGGATGTTGGATTGGGAACATTTAATTGGCTTTAAGGTTATTATAAATACAGAACAAGACTTTTATTGCTTGTGCACTGTATCAAGCCATTCAGGTACAGAGCATACCTGTGCTGTATGTTGAGTTTTTTTCTTCTCATTTAAAATGTTTGAAGGAGGAAAGACATCCAACCACTACAACGGAGCTATCACTCCATGCTTTGGACCAAAGAAGTCAATTTCGGTATGATATGGAGTTCATACAAGTGCCTGTTATTTACAGATTCCAATAACCGAGGATACAATTTATAAAAATAGTAAAGTTAAAAAAAGAAAACTCTGACCACTATTATCCTGAACAGGAATAGCTTCTATTAAACAATCCATAGAGGCGATGGATTTGTGTATCAGTTTGAGAAATATAGTAAACGAGCCCCTTTCTCATTCTACCAGGGTGGAAGAGATCACTATGTTCTTACTAAACTGTTGACTAAACTGTTGACTAAACTGTTGTCCACGTTTGGACTCTAGAGTGGACTACCAAGTGGAGAAGGCTTTCATAGAGGAATCTCTTTGGTTGTAATTACCCTATTCCAATCTCTTTGTACTTCGCATTGCTGACTGCTCGATTGTTTGTAGTGTTCACAGTTCTGTTCAGTATTTTACAATCCATAAAGAGGCAAAAGTTGTTAATTTGTAAGTTGATCAGAATCTCGAAATAAAATTATGAAAAGATCAACTTTCGTCCCTGCTGTCTGAAAAAGAATAACATCGTAGTGATGAGAGAAGGAAGCAGTATAGTGATCCTGTGCAGAGAAATGAGTTAAGGAAGTGTTTCTGATACCCGTTTGAACAAATAGAGGGTGAGGGGAAGGTGTGTATAGAGAGAAATATAGGTTCGAGGCATATGAGCTGTAGATTGTATACTTTAGCATAGATCGCCATCTGGTGTTGGGCTCGGATGTTTGCACTTTAATTTTGTCACGGGATAGGTGACTCCTCCTTATGATGATAGTACGCATGGGCATCGACTCCATCTTCAGATTGTTTTTTTCCGCCATGGGGTTCGGATGTAAACGGTTGCGCTCCGGGTCAGTGTTGTATTCGATTCCCCTTCGACGCGCAATCCTTCACCGCTCAACGGTATTGTTTTCGATCGCGCTCCTCGACGCGCATTTAACAAATCCTTCAACTCCTTCAATTTCGGTCGTCGACGTGGGCCGTTGGGCCTAGCCGCGCCATCAGGCCCTACAGCTAATGGAAAGAACTCCATTCAAAAAATGCCCCGTGTGGTGCCAAATTCCCACACACTGATCTCCACGAGGTCTGTAACCTTTGCCTCTCTCCAGAACATGAGGACAAAGATTGCCCGGCCTGCGCTTCATTCCGATTGAAGAAAACCATACGTGATCGCTGGGCTCGACGTCACATAATGTCTCGATCCACTACCTCGGTGCCGGACGACATCTTCGAGGCAGACCTCGATGCTCCCGAGGAACAAGAACCGGACAATGAAGACATCAGCGTCTCCGAGGCCGACGATTCAGAGGCCGAAGATCAGACGGTTACTCCAGGTCAACGAACCGTGAGTACCGACATAGACACCCCTACCACTTCTCAAAAACATAAGGCTCAGGTAACACCTTCGCCTTCCGGCTCAGCTCGACACCGTGACAAAACTTCAGACGCCCTGCCTTCGGGCTCGGCTCCGAAGTCCAAAGATAAGCCTTCAGGCGACTCTGGACCGAGCCAGCCACGCATCGGTACCGAACTACCATCACCGGTACCGAAACCCAAACATTCAGCACCGAAACACCATCAAGATAAACCCTCGGAGCCGAAACCAGGCCACAAATCTTCGGAACCGAAAAACGGCAACTCCTCTGAACCGAAAAAAGACAACTCCTCGGAACCGAAAAAAGACCATAAATCCTCGGAGCTGAAAAAGTCCTCGGACTCCACAGCTCCTCCAAAGCAAAAGGACACTAAGACTCCCCCTAAAGCTTCGGAATCGAAACCAAAACAACCAAAATCATCGGTACCGAACAAGGATACTGGATTAAAAGTCCTTTTTCAACCAGATTCAGTGGATCCTAAACAAAAAACCCTTCACATTGACCCTAAAACTGGTCATATCAAGACAATTCTATCTACAAAGAGACCTTTGGACTCCCAGAACAACTCAAAGTACCCTTAAAGAAGAGAGACATGGGGACTTCTCCAGCCAGACCCTTCTCTCCTCCAAATATCCCCACACCACTTTCTCCAGCACACTCTCCAATACTTCCATATTCACCTACACCACAAGATGATGATGATGATCACCTTGGGGGTGGGGATGAAAACCTACAACAGGATAATGATGATGAACCTACTCTCCCACCACCTGATCCTTGGGAGGATTATGATAATCCACCAGATGTCCCAGATCTCCCTGATCCAGACTCCTACCCATCCAGGCCATCCTCCCCCCCCCCCCCCGATGACAACATAGTTTTTGCACAGCTCCTAAATAGAGCTGCACAATATCATGGGGTAGAATTACACTCAGACCCACAGGAGGAAGATTTTTTGTTAGAGACTTTCACACAGTCACAAAAATCAACAAGCATTCTACCCATGTTAAAAGGTATCGTCAAAAATGCACCTGATGTTTTTAAAGACCCCGTCAGGGCTAGAGTTCTCAATCCCAGAATTGAGAAAAAATATAAACCAGCTCCCAACGATCCAGCTTATATTAAAGCACAGCTCCCTCTAGATTCCTTGGTTGTGTCAAATGCACGTAAACTAGCAAATTCCCAAACATCAGGGGATGCCCCACCTCCAGATAAAGAGTCAAAATTACTAGACGCATCTGGCAAACGCATTGCCTCACAAGCAGCCAATCACTGGCGCATTGCCAATACCCAAGCTTTACTGGCCAGGTATGATAGGGCTCATTACGATGAGCTTGAAAAGCTCATACAACATCTTCCCGATCAGTATAAGACTAAGGCTAATGACCTCATACAAGAGGGAAAATTAATTACAAACACTTCTATAAAGTGTGCTCTTGATGCAGCCGACCCAGCGTCTCGTGCAGTTAACACAAGCGTTTTACTACGCAGACACGCATGGCTACGCATATCTGGGTTTAAACAAATGTGCAGTCCACAATTCTTAATCAACCCTTTGATCAAGAACATTTATTTGGACCCACTGTAGACACATCTTTGGAAAAAAAATGGTAGAAGGACTCAAACTGCTAAGTCCATGGGAGCCCTACAGGCAACAACCAGTAGAGGTTCTTTTCGTCGCTCCTTTTATAGGGGCACCTCTAAAACTATTGGAATGGACAACACCTCATCCTCCTACAAAAACACTACTCAAACCTCCCCTAACAGAGGTTATTTCAGAGGAGGCTATAGAGGCAACATCAAGGGTAGAGGCCGCGGTAATAATACCCGCACCTCTCCTACTACAAAGCAGTGACTTCCCTCCACTTACCCCCAACCATTCCACTCGTCGGGGGAAGATTATCACAGTTCCTACCTGTCTGGAATTCCATCACCACAGACAAGTGGTTAAGACAAATTATCCAGTATGGTTACTGCCTGGAACTCACTTCAACTCCCCCATTCATACCCCCCAAACAACGTCCAATGTCCACAGAACATCTGACACTGTTAAAACAAGAGGTTCTCTCTTTATTACAAAAACACGCAATAGAACCGGTTCCCTTACCTCATCAGGGAACAGGGGTTTACTCCCTTTACTTTCTAATCCCAAAGAAGGACGGTACTCTCAGGCCAATACTAGACCTCCGACCGTTAAATCTCTACATAGTCAGACCACTTCCACATGGTCACTCTCCAACAGGTCCTCCCACTGCTCCAACAGGGCGATTTCCTTGCCACTCTAGATCTCAAGGACACTTACTTTCATATTCTCATTCACCCCGCTAACAGAGTATCTACGGTTTGTAGTGGACGGTCAGCACTATCAATTCAAAGTCCTCCCATTCGGAGTAACTACAGCACCCCGAGTCTTCACAAAATGTCTTGCGGTAGTCGCAGCTCACTTGCGAAGACAACACATTCACGTGTTTCCTTATCTCGACGACTGGCTCATAAAAGCCAAGTCTCTCTCACAATGTGTGCACAATACACACAAAACAATCCAGCTGCTCCACAACTTGGGATTCACAACAAACCTACCCAAGTCACACCTTCAACCGTCCCACCTACTTCAGTATCTAGGCACCACAATAGATACCTCAAAAGCCCTTGCATACCCCAATCGAGTCAGAATAGCCAGCATGCAAGCTCTCATATCAAGATTTCAGCCGCAACACTCCCTTCCAGCTTGAGTGTTCATGCAGCTAATAGGGATGATGGGCTCTTGATTCCTCATCGTTCCCTATGCAAGACTTCAGATGCGTCCCTTACAAGATTGTTTAGCACATCAGTGGAACCAGGCTCAAGGTCAGTTAACAGATCTGGTGTTGGTAGACAGCCGCACGCATCGCTCTCTGCAGTGGTGGAACACACAAAACCTTTCCAAAGGGCGGCTGTTCCTCGACCCGGTTCCACAGATAGTGCTAACCAGAGACTCATCGCTCACCGGCTGGGGAGCTCATCTCCAAAACCAAACCGTTCAAGGTATATGGACCCACCAACAAAAACAACTCCACATAAATCACCTGGAGTTACTGGCGATCTTTCTAGCGCTAAAGTCTTTTCAACTCTTGCTAGTAGGCAAAGCTGTCTTGATCCGTACAGACAACATGACAGCAATGTATTACATACAAAAACGGGGGGACCCACTCTTCAGCTTTCACAACTAGCGCAAAGCATATGGAGATGGGCCATTCCTCAAAACATTTACCTCCTCGCAGAACATCTACCAGGAGTACATAATCAGATCGCGGATCTGCTCAGTCGTCAAACACAGCAGATCCACGAATGGGAACTTCATCCTAAAGTTCTTCTTCCATTCTTTTGCATATGGGGTCACCCAGACATAGATCTGTTCGCCACACACCAAAACGCAAAATGCCCAAGCTTCGCCTCCAGATATCCACACCCATTGTCCAAAGGCAATGCGCTATGGATGAACTGGTCAGGCAGATTTGCATACGCTTTTCCGCCTCTCCTGCTCATTCCGTTACTGGTTCGGAAGCTTAAACAATACTCCCTCACAATGATCCTAGTTGCTCCAACATGGGCACGCCAACCATGGTTCACAACCCTGTTGGAACTTTCAGTAGTGCCTCATCAAAAGCTCCACTTCTCCCTCAAGTTCCTCACTCAGAACCATGGAGAGATAAGGCATCCAGATCCCAATCAACTCAATCTTGGGATCTGGCTCCTGAAGTCCTAGAGTTTGGCTACCTTAATCTCCCGCCAGACTGCATGAACATCATTAAAGAGGCTAGACGTCCTACTACTAGAGCATGCTATGCAGCAAAGTGGAAGCGATTTGTCATTTATTGTACAAATAACAAAATTGATCCGCTAGATGCTTCCATCCAAAATATTATCTGTTATCTTTTGCATCTACAACAATGTAACCTAGCATATACATCTATACGGCTACATCTTGCTGCGATTGCTGCTTACCTCCAAAACAGACAACATTTGTCATTGTTTCGAGTACCCGCTATTAAAGCGTTTATGGAAGGACTTAAAAGAATAATTCCACCTAGAGTTCCACCTTCTCCTGTATGGAATCTCAATATAGTCCTCACCAGACTCCTGGGTTCCCAATTTGAACCTCTGCACAAATGCGAATTACAGTTCCTTACTTGGAAAGTAGCCTTTCTGGTAGCTATCACATCACTTAAGAGTTAGTGAACTCCAGGCATTAACCATACAAGAACCATTTCTACAAATACACCATAGTAAAGTGGTTCTTAGGCCTAATCCAAAATTTCTGCCTAAAGTGGTATCTACTTTTCACCTTAATCAGTCGGTTGAACTTCCAGTATTTTTCCCTCAACCAGACTCAGTGGCAGAACGCGCTCTCCACACGCTAGACGTTAAAAGAGCGATACTCTACTACATCGAAAGAACTAAAGGTTTTAGGAAAACAAAACCACTTTTTGTAGCCTTCTCCCCACCTCACAAAGGCAATCCCATTTCAAAAACCGGAATTGCAAGGTGGATTGTTAAATGCATCCAAATATGCTATCTCAAAGCTAAACGCACATTAACTATCCCCCCTAGAGCTCATTCCACACGCAAACTAGGGGCTTCTATGGCTTTTTTGGGAAACATTCCCCTAGATGACATCTGCAAAGCAGCAACTTGGTCTACACCGCATACTTTCACTAAACACTATTGTGTAGATGTGCAAGCAAAGCAACAGGCTACTGTGGGCCAGGCTGTATTAAGAACACTTTTTCAAACTACTGCAACGGATGCAGGTTGCCACCGCTAGGGAGGAAAAAACTGCTTTATATTCTATGCTAAAGTATACAATCTACAGCTCATATGCCTCGAACGGAAAATGCTACCTGCCAGTATGCATCTGTTCTTGGCATGTAGAGCTGTATACGCCCACCGACCTCCCCGGGTACCTCTATCTTTTGCAGTATTATCTTATTTAGATACATCACATGGACATCCCTTTCTAACTCTTACTAACTCCATCATCACCCTTTATGGCGAAAAACAATCTGAAGATGGAGTCGATGCCCATGCGCACTATCATCATAAGGAGGAGTCACCTATCCCGTGACTACAAAGACTTCCTCGACAAAAACAAAGTGCAAACATCCGAGCCCAACACCAGATGGCGATCTATGCTAAAGTATACAACTCTACAGCTCTACATGCCAAGAACAGATGCATACCGGTAAGTAGCATTTTCCTTATAGATCGGGAAAGCACTGCTGAGGAAAGATTGGTGGAGTTTTCAGGTTAGAGATAGGTTTCCAACTGAGGAATATTGTGCTGCGGGGGATGCGTGATTCACCTCATAAATTTGTCAAATATCTTTTTATTAATTTTTATCTTACAATAAATTGCAATGTAATCTCGTCAAGAAGACCTAACTCAGCATTCGGTCGCTATCAGTTTTCAGCATTCCTCCAATTCTTATGGTCTAATGCTACTTGGATTCCACTCTTTGCATTATCAAGTTGAAGAACCTAATGGAACTCATGTTTACTCCCCCAACAACTCCCTCCCCTCCCACTAATCTCTAAGGGCAGGCCACTGGAGATCATTCTCCAAGAGATAAACGCCTAGTACATCTCCCATATCCTCCCCTGACGACATACTATATCCCCCCCCCCTCCCTCTGCACTAATTAAAAGGAAGAACAAGACCCCCAATTGCAGGGTAGTCGAGTGAGGCCCAGTGGGGGTGCCTATCACCTGGGGATTGCTCTCTGTGTCGAAGCTTGCTATTCAGAACTGGAAGGGATGTAATGCCCTTACTCCTAAACGGCATGCAATGAGAGGGAGCCCTCTGGAAAGGTAACTAATGAAGGAACCCCAGGCGTATTAAACATTTTTTGAATCATCCCTGAAGTTGCCACTCATTCTTTCCATCGTGACTGACTGCATAAGCGGGCATTCCGCTTTGATGAGGCTGGCGCTTCCTTCTTCCACACCGCCGCTATTGCGGTCTTCACCGTGCCCAGGCAGAGCCATAGTACATCTGTCTGCGTGCGGCTTTTCAAAGAAGTCTTAGCCCCAAGAGTGCAAATGTCTGGGATCGGATATCCTAACATATCTTTAATCTGGGCCGAAATTTCCATCCAGCAGGGGCAAATGATCGGACAATCCCACCATATGTGACAGTTGCCCAAGAGACCACAGCCCCTCCAGCAAAGGTCCGATGCATCTAGAAAACACTTTCAGTTTGATACGGTGTAGGTACCAGTCATATAGTACTTTGTAGGGGTTTTTCCTGTAGGCCTAGAGAGTGATTATGCCGGGGTATGTCTTTTCAGAGGGCTCTCCAGTTCCCTTTCTGAAATGTTGTGTCCTAGAGTGTGTTCCCAAAAGGTTACGTGGCGTGGTGGCTGAGAGGGCAGTGTGCGTAGTAATAGGGAGTATGGGAAGGAAATAGTGCCCCTGGAGGCCTTGGCTCCCTTCACAAAACCCTCCAGTTGCATGAGTTCCCTTGTCACTGCTTCCTGTGTGTCTGGGTGTAGCGCCCATTGACGCAGTTGCCGGTATCTAAATTGCTCAGCATCTGAGAGGTGGAAGTCTCGCTTGCAGTGCTCAAAGGTGAGAATGTCAAGTTGTGAAAGAGGTATGATAGTGTGGGACACCCCTCTCCCTCCATGCATCGAATGGGCCGGGCTGTGCAGCTGCGGGAAATGCTGGGTTATAGTGAATTGGGGTAAAAGTGAGGAAACGTTTCCCAAGCGGCCCTTTTGACCCCTATCAACCTAAGCTCTCAGGGCGTGCTAAGATAGGCATTAAGGGGTGCGATCCGCTTTTGGTTTCCACAGCAAATTCCATATGACCCTTCCTGCAATCGCTCCGTCCATATGAAGCCAATGCTTATTTGACTCTCTCTGGGACCATTCGGTGATAACTCTAAGTTGGGCGGCTTTATGGTTAACTGCGTTCTGTGTGTATTCAGGTAGTCCCTCTCAAGGTCAATAGATAGGCTTTGGAACAAGTAGAGGAACTTTAGTAGCACCACCATCTTAATCGCATGTATCCTACCCTGCCATGATAAATAGATAGGGGCCCATCTTTTAAGATAGTCTTTCGATTATCGTAAGAGTGGCGGGTAGTTTGCCTGAAATAGTGTAGAAATCTTAGAGGTTAGTTTGATGCCCAGATAGGTAAGCTCTTTCTTCGTCCATTGAAAGGGAGTCGCTGCCACCAGCCTCCCCATTACCTCTTTGGGAAGCGTTAAGTTAAGCAGGAAAGATTTGGACAGGTTAATGCGTAGGCCTGCTATGTCTTCAAAGAGTCTGAGTTTGCTCGGGAATGCGGTCAGAGAGTGTCTTGGGTCCGTGAAGGTTAACAAAATGTCATTTGTCAATCTTGTGTTCCACCGATCCAAAACTAATCCTCCTGATCGTCTGGTTTACCCTGATTTTCGCCGCTAGGGGCTTGATGCTGAGCGCTAAAAGGAGGGGAAGAGCGGGCATCCCTGTCTTGTCTCCTTCTCCAGCTGAAAGGGTTCTGAGCCCACTCCATTGACAAGTACTCTGGAGCAGGGCACTGCATAATTAGCCCGGATCATGGGTATGAAGGCCTCACAGCAAATCGTTTCAGGGTGTAAAATAAAAAGGACCAGTCCACTCGGACTTGTGGAAGTTCCACCGTGGTCAAGTAGTCTAGTTGGGATTTGGAGTCCGCAGCATCAGACGTGTATAACTATTTATAGAACTGCCCAAAAATGCGTGCCTTTCCTTGATCTGATGTCTCCAATGTACTCTTTTTCCCTACGTACCCTGAGTTGTTGCGCGAGGTGGGCCCCTACCTTATTGCCAAGTGTATAGGATGTTTGCTTGATCTGGAAGAGTGTCAGTTCTGCCCTATTTGCGTGTATTGCGTTGAGTTTCCCTTTCACGGCCGTCACCTTGCGCTGGAGGGGTAGTGTTGGGGTTGTTTCATGGGCTTGCTCAAGCATGCGTACTTCTGCTTCTAGAGTCAGACGATCCTTGGTCCTCTGTTTATTGAGATCCGAGAGTAACGCCACACTCTGGCCTTTCAAAACTGCATTAAACTCATCCCAGTTGTTAGTGGGAGACGTGTCGTGGGGGTTATTCAGCTGGAAAAGCTCTCCAATGGCCTCGCGCAAGTCACCCCGTGACACTCTATCTCGGAGTAGGGTGTAGAGAAAAACCAACAAGTGTATTTAGGTGTGGAGTTAGTCCATTCAAGAGAGACAACCACTGGGGCGTGATCAGAGATGATTATTGGGCAAATCTCCGCTTCCTGAATGTTTCTGGCAAAGGCCTGGCTAAGGAATATATAGTCTAGCCTGGAGTACGTCCGGTGGAAATTGGGAAAGAAACGTGCAATCCCTGTCTTTAGGGTGTTTCCCTCCGAGCGTCTAGTAAGCCTAGCTCTCGTATTGCGAGTTTTAGACCTTTGGTGAAGCTTCCTGTGGGGGTGGGTGCTGTCCTTGCCCGAATGCCATGTGATGAAGTCCCCCATGAGTATGATCTCTCCCTCTGCGAACCCCCTAGAAGCATTACCAGCGCCGATAAAAATGCTACCTCATTAGTGTTTGGTGCGTAAGTCACTGCGATGGTGCACATCCTCCCTCGAAGACTCCCCATAACCAGCACCACCCTCCCCTCTTTATCTGTTTTATAGCCTTCAGGTTGGAAGTTTAACACTAAGTGAAACAGGAGCGCGTCGCACCATTGTGTTTCGTGGAGCCGGAGGACTTGTAGATCAAGGGGTAGCTCTTATGTTTCAGCCTTTGGTCCTCTGACCTTTTTTAAGCTGCGTTTCCTGTAGAGCTACAATATCGTAGTGCCCGTCTAGGAGGTATTTCCATATCTTGTGGCGTTTAGCTGGAGCTTTAAGACCACTAACGTTCCATGTAAGTGCTGTGACTACCTTTGTAATGATTGGGGCGACCCCATCCGCTTCTTCGTCATCCCCTCCTCAAGCACATCCATCCCTCCATATCTCCAGCCCTGCCGCCTCCCACTCCTCCCCAAGGCCTCCCCTCCCTGAGAAGTAGCATTGCAAGCATTTGGTGTCCAGAGTCTCTAGTCCAAGAGTGTTGTTCCAAGTACCTTCAAACATAAAGACAAAACAGCCCCATAACAAAACCTTCAGGGACAACTGGTCCCAAAACTGTTCCACTGATGTAATCTGTGAAAATCATAGGAGGTGATTTGGTCCATTAGTGATACCATGGCTGTGGTGTTGCAACTATATTCAGGGATCCAAATATTTCTTAGTGATGGTCAACTTAGTGTTTCCCCATTTCCCGATGGTTGCCACCCGGCCTAGAAAGAGTGTAGGTAGGCCCTGGAGAGCACAGATTGTGACCGTTCTAAGTACTGCACCGCGTGGAGTCGGATAATGTCCGCTCCCCTCACCCATGAACAAGATCATTTGTGTATTGCGGGGTGAACCAGTCGGAGAGTGCGGGGAGGTCTCAAGTGCGCAGTCGATCAGCGTTTACTCCGATGTTTGGGGGCTATTGAGAAAGTCAGGGGCCCCCTCCCAGGGACCCCGCGGGGCCCATCCTCGATGTCTCGGGGTCCTCAACTGTGGGTCTGGTCTCTGACACTGGTAGGCCCAGGAGGGCCATGACTTCCCCCACTTCTGTGATGGGATCTAGTCCGTTGCAGAGTTCGAAGGCTAGCCCAAAGGGGTAGGTCCTTTGATAGTTAATATTTTCCTGTTGAATTTTGTCTGTGACCGGCCGGAACTGTTGGTGGTGGGCTAAGGTTGCTTGTGCAGTGTCCTGGTAAAATGTGCATATGGCTCCCTGGAACGTCACGGTGTCCAATTTCCTGGCTCCCTGTAGAATGGTCTCCTTCATTTTAAAGGAGTGTAGTTTGGCCAGGGCATCTGTTGGGCTCTGCTCATCTCCCACCGGCGGCCTGCCCACTCAGTGCACTCTTTCTATTTTGACCATCACTGTGGCTGTGCCCAGAATCTCAGTGAAGAACCCCATTACAAAAGCCTCCAGGTCCGGTCCCTCCGCCTCCAGGTTTCTGATCCTTATGTTATCTCTTCGAAATCTATTCTCCATGTCTTCACTTTTGAGGAGGGCTGCCTGGAGTTGCACCTGCAGAGAGTGCGTGGTGGCATTCATCTGATCTGTGCATTTTTCTCGCTCTAGGTCTTTGGTTTCGAGTTCCACCACCCTGCCCCCCACTGAGTCTACGTCTTGGCATAGTGCCACCAGTTTCTCATTCAGGTCTGCCTTTAGTGCTTCTAGAGAGGTGGACATGTCTGCTTTAAGTTCTTTCCAGAGTTCCCTTTTAAAGTCACACAGGGTTGTGACAAGGTCTTCTTTTGTAAGAGCCATTGTGTCTTCTACCCCCGATGCCTGTCGGTTATTGCTGGAGTCCGTGGCGGCAAAATAACTAGACACCCTCTTGGTTTGTTGTTTTTTCGGCGGCATAGAGGAATTTGTTGCGTAGCCAAGCAGGGGCAGGGAAGACCGACCAGAGGTCCCCCCACCGGTGCTCCCTCAGCCAGGCCGGCCCCGCCCAGGAGCAAGTATCTGGGGAGGTGAGCCCCTATTAGAACTCACCGGGGGCAGTGACCCTTGTGGTGTTGCTATAGGGCAGCCCCGTCAGTTGCTGCCACTGCTGGCTCCCAGGTCATCCGTCACGTCACTTAGCCTCAGGCCCCAGCGTGACTCTGTTGTCCCCCCAGGTAGGGCCGATGCAATCCAGTCCGGGTGAAGAGACCCGCAGACTCGCTCCTCACTATTCCCTGTGTATGCTTTGTGTGTGTGTGTGTGTGTGTGTGTGTGTGTGTGTGCTGTTTGTCCCCCCCCGCCCACCCCTCCCTGGGCCTCACACCGCAAGCTATGGCCGGTTCCAATCACCACACTCACCGCCCTGACATGGGGCTGCCAGCTGCCATCTTGGGGTCAGGCAAGTTTGTCTTCGAGTGTTCTACCCCCACTCCGTTGTCCACGGTGTGCCTTCGAAGCTCTCACTGGGTTGTGGAGCTTCCCCCGTGGGCTGTTGTCAATGTCGGCAGGAAGTCACCCGTATGCCGGCTCCCTCCATGCTGCCCTCCTCCGCTCCCTGGCGCGTACTCGGCGCCGTTCATCCACCCCGGTGCTCTCGGGGGGGAGGGGGGGGTGTGGGGGGGGTGTGTATGATGGCAGCGAGACAGCTGCATCGGGGCGCCGGTCCTGCCGCACAGTACTGGAGCGTTGGCGTTTCTCTGCCTCTGGTTCCTCTGATCGCCGGTCGGCCAGTGCTCAAGGCGAGTTGGTTCTCTTGCTGCGTGCTCGCCTAGGCCAGGCCTCATCCGTTCGTATCTGGCTTCGCCTGACCCCCTGAGACCGCCACAATCACTTGGGCATCCTCCGGTAAGCAGGGGTTCTTGGACTGTTGACATGTGGTGCAGCGATCATAGCGGTTTCCCTACAATTCCTTATCGTTGGTATTGGAGCCATCGTGAATCACTGTCATCTTGGCTGGCCACCCCCATATTCTAAATTTGTCAGGTAGTGTAGTGTCCTTTGTAGACTAGACCATTTTCTGATGGATAAGTCTAACCGCAGATTCCTCACCTTGTGAATACCCACAGGCCCAAGACTGGATATGGAGATAATTTCCAGCAATTCCCTCATGCATCGGTAGTTGGCATTGTGCGGCTGATCCATTTTGCTCCAAGTGTGATGTCAGGACGCTTACATACCTGCCAGCTCTATGCCCTGGCATCAGTTCCTTTCTTTCCGCACACTCTGATTCGGATCTGAAGATCGCTCTATCAAATTCTGTCAGACTAGAAAGATTTTTTTTTCCAATATCCTGGGGATATGGCACCTCCTACAGTGACCGGGTTCAAACCGCGCAAGGACTGCCTCAAACTGATGTCAGTGATGTACCCTCACGAGGTCTGACTCTGGTGTTAGGGCGCCAAGCACGACTCTGCGTATTGTGCCAAGATGAACCCAAAGGCCAGCGGAGACCGTGAGTCCAAGTTGTACATCGCAGAACATCAACAGCAGTTGAAAAAGGCCTGGTCCCATTCAAAGTTGAGCATGTGGATGCACTCTTGCTCCCGAGGCTGATCTTGTGAATGCTTCTCATCAAATTGAGATATTCAAGTAAGCCCAAAAAAATTGGAGAAACACATGAAGTCTAAACACTGCTTCCCTACGCCCCACAACTCCCACCGTTCAGAGTTTCATTTGGCAACCTGGGTACTTCCAGGCTGCAAATTGTCTCCCACTCCGGAACTGGTTCCGACCCTCCTTCCAATTCTGCCCAACTTCCATCACCCTGCGGCAACGCCATAGCAAATAATGGAGTTTCAGGAGACTGTGGACCGAATCCTTGGTACCTGACCAAATCTCTTGTGCCCCTTCAGGCCTCAAATATCCTACAGGGCCTCCAATCATCTACAGCCAGTGGAGTTGCCCCCTGTGTAACTGTTCCACTTGAACTCACCCTGCGGTCAGACCCGTCTTCGGGCGCAACATACATACCCCTCATGGCACCACAGCCCATGCTGCAGCCCCAAGCGCCAACATCTGCACCAACACCAGAGTGGGAGCCAATAGTCCTTTTTGATTTAGGACGTGGCACCAACCTTGCATATACACACACACTGCCCCTGAGTCACTTGCACAACGATTTTATGAATAAGTCGATGATGGCACCACATGTTTGCCTCGGGGGATCCTACCTTCCTTCCCCATCATCCTTCACCCAACAGCCTGGTGGTATAGGCTTCTACAATCCCACTGAACCCCAATGCGTTACCGATTACACCTCCACATAGGAGGCTTTCGCAAAGCAAATGTTTTGCTTGTCTAGCCTTGCTCTCAGAGCACATAATACCAGCTGTCTCCCGGGAGATACTAGCATGCGTTGTGGGGCATGATGGCGGAGATCTTGCCCGTGGTTCTAGATGTTGGACCTAACCTTCAGCGCCTCATCTAAGACCACCAAAATGCTGCGAAGTACTCTATAAGGCCTAGACACTACTGAATGCCTGGGTAGAGCATTCGGGATCAGTGAGGTGTTTTCGGTGCCACTCATGGATCTGCTCCACTGGATTTTCAAGTGATGTCCAACAGTCACTCATGGACTAGTTTTTTTGGAGACAAAGTGGACTAAGATTTAAAGCGCTTTAGGGACAGCAAAGCTACATTACTTTTTCTTGGGCTGGCACTACCTGTGTGGCAGTTTTCTCAGCTGTCTCTTCCCCTTTCGAGTTTTTGGAAGGGGGACAAGTAGACAATGTCACACCATAGCTTAACAGCAAGAGGCCAAGGATCTGGGCAATGATCTACTGAATCCCCTGCCCCTTCCCCTGCAGCTGCTGGAAGCCCGCTTTAAGTCCGCCTCTGCAGTACACAATTGCCCGATGGGTGGCTGCATAGTTTTCTTTTTTTTAACCTGCATGATTGAAAATTATCACTTCTGACCAGTGTGTGCTCCAAATTGGACAGAGCGGTTACACCATCTCCTTTCTGTCACAACGCTTCCTGGAGGACCACTTGTCCATACTTCAAGGAGAAGTTCAAGCTTTCTTGACCAAGTGAGCCATAGAAAGGATGCCTGCATCAAAGATCTGGACTGGTTGCTATCCCTATTATTTTTTCTCTGCCCTGGACCCAGGCGACTAGATGGTGGCATTGGATTTGCAGAAAGCTAATTTTCACATCCCTGTACGGCTGTCCTATAGATGCGATCTGCGTTTTTAGGTAAGCAGTGAGCATGTTCAGTTCTCAGAGCTCCCTTTTGCCTTACCAGTGCACCTCATGTGTTCTCAAAGGTAGGTGTTTGTGGTGGTCGCTGCGTATCTGAGGACGTTGGTAATGCCGATATTCCCATACCTCACCAACTGGCTGCTGAAAGCGGAATCCCCCAAACAGTTGCAGATGACGGCCGATGTCATTGGGCTTATCCATCAATGTGCTATAGTTACAACTGACTCCTTCACAGCAGCTCCCCTTCACTGAGCTGTCCTGGACACCGTGCTGTTCTGAGCCTTTCCTCCACCTCAGTGAGTCCAGGACACTCTGGCCTTGATCTCGATGTTTCAGCCTTTTGAACTGGGTCTCTGAGAGCAATTCCGCTGCTTCATGGCCTTTTGCATCCTGTTACTGGACCACGCCAGGTGACGCATGCAGATTGTTCAGTAGGATCTGAAGTCTTTGAGCTCGGCACTGAGGGGCTCTTTCAGATTCCATCCAGGTATCGGAGGAGACTGCGAAAGACCTGCAGTGGTGGCTGCTTGACCACAGCTGGACCTGTGGCAGACACTTCTACCGACTTCACCCAGAACCTAACGGTTGTGACTGATGCATCATTGCTGCGCTAGGGAGGTCAACTGGGAGCGGTGGCAATCCGAGTACTCTGGTCTCGGTGGAAGCTTGCTTTCCCATCAACTTTCTGGAGTTTCAGATGATGCGATTTGCACCAAAAGCTTTCCTCCCAACAATCAAGAGGGAAAGGGTGCAGGTTCTTACAGACAGCAAAATTGCAATGATGCACTGCAACAAACCAGGGGGAATGGGTTTGTGTGTTCTGTGCCAGGGGCCCTCAGTCTCTGGTAGTGGCTGAATGGTCAGGGCATCTCAATGGGCCATCTCCCTGGTCACACAGTACTTGGCAGGATTTTTCAACACCAGTGGGGACAAACTCAGCCAACGTTGCCTAATGGATCCCAAATAGTGGCTACATTCTGAGGTGGCACAGGGCCTCTCCTAAGAATGGGGAGAACCCTGCGTCAAACTTTCAGTCACAGCAGAGAAAGTGCAGTGTCCAAACTATTGCATGTTGGTGTTCCCAAAGCATCTCTCGCTTAGAGACGCTTTTCGCTTAATTGGAGCTCGGGACTCCTGTACGCTTTCCTGCTACTACCTGTACTTCCTTGAGTTCTCAAGAGGGTCAGGAAAGACTGGACGAAGAGTGTGGTACTCTGAACAACTGGTCTCTTAAACAAGAGGAACCAGGAGCTTTTTAACCACGTCCTGCACACGTACTCCTACGTTGTGAGTATGAAAAAAAGCCAGTATGCAGTTCCTAAGTGTGTGGGAGTGTTCAGGTCTGATAAGAAGTGCCCTCACACACCCCGGAGGATGTCATGCCTCATCATTGGGCCTGCTTCTCGTTGGGCCGGTGCTGCAATGCCCGACGGGCACCCGCGAAGGGGCTCTTTGGTGGAGATATTTTGTTGATGAAGCCGTTGGGTATGTGGAGGTTTGTGGACGGGGTAGTGTTGCGAGTGTGCAGTGTAGTTTAAAATGGGTCTAGGGCTGCCCTTTTCAAAAAATGTTATTCCTAGGGTGCACTAGCCTAACTAAAAGCTAAGAGCCCTGGCTGGAAATAATGGTCCAACAGGGTCTGTGTGGTGCATGGGTTCGACATGTTTCTTGCCTAAGAATCCCCTAATGGGTCTGGTGGCAATTCATCAGGACCGTGAGATGTAGGAGAGGTTACTCTCAACCCTTGCACTACCGCTAGGCTGGTTCTTGGTGTTGTGTGGTGGGGTAGTTACCAGCCCTGCTGTTGAGCACCAGGTCCAATGGCCTATTGTTTTGAGACCTGAAAAAAAGTGATAAAAGAGAAAAAACAGTGTTAGAGAGGGGAAAGAAATCCCACGCGGCACTTGTTTAGTAGTGTGAGCCCATCAGGGTCTCACCGTGCGACAAGCAAGAGAGGAAAGGGGGGGAATGGGGGGGGGGTATAAGCTTTCCCTCGTGAAGTGCCACAGACCCTGTAGGACCATTTTTTCCAGACTGGGCTCTTAGCTTTGTTCGGCTAGTGCACCCTAGGAATAATTTTTTTTGAAAAGGGCAGTCCTAGACCTGTTTTAAACTACACTGCACACTGACACTACCCCATTCACAAACCTCCACACACCCAACAGCTTCATCAACAAAAGATCTCCGCCAAAGAGCCCCTTCGCGGGTGCCCGTTTGGCATTGCAGCGTCGGCCCGACTAGGAGCAGGCCCAATGATGAAGCATGACATCCTCCGGGATGTGTGAGGGCACTTATCAGACCTGAACACTCCCACACACTTAGGAATTGCATACTGGCGTTTTTTCATACTCTGAACAACTGACCATGAACATTCGGCCTCTGCTCTTGCTGCCAATTCGGGAGGATCTCCTGTCTCAGCAACAGGCCAGGGGCCTGCACCCGAACCTGGACAACCTACGCCTCCATGTGTGAAGATTAAGCTGCAACAGTTGATGGCTCTCAATCATCCTCCGAAAGTAAATGGTGTTCTCCTGGCAGACTGGCATCTTTCTACCAAACTGTTTACGCAGGATTCTGGGAGTTTGTTGAATGGTGTCCCTTTTGCATATTTAGCTGCATACTTAGTCTTTGGTTGACCCTCAAGCCCTTGCAGTGGTGATAGTTTAGGGTTATTTATCATCCCTCTGTCTTTTTACGCCAACCTGGTCAGTCAGCATTATTAAAATCAACTGTTGTGATGCTTTTCCTGAAAGGGTTGATTCATATGTTCCTGCCAACACTTTTTGTGATACCTTAATTTGGTTCTCGGTTATTTCATGTGTGCCCCCAGCTGTTCTATACACCTCCACACGCTGAAGACCATCTTCCTCATAACAATCTTATCTGCTTGTTCTGTGAGGGAGGTACAAGCATAGTCTAGCCAGCTGACGTATACTACAGTCTTCCCGATAAGCTGGTACTCAGAACAAAAATAGCATTCCTACTAGAGGTTGTCACACCCTTCCACAGAGGGCGGTCTATCACCCTGCCAGCTTTCTTGACCCACTGCATCCATCTAAAGAAGTAAGACTTGATCCCCGGAAAGCCCTGAGCTTCATCTATCTCACCAAGGAACATTGGGTAGATGATCAGATGTTGGTAGATTTCTTTTGGGGGAAGAAGGGTAAAACTGTGCATAAGATGCATTAAGATCTGTTATGGGTTGGCCAAGAAACACCCTCCAAAAGGTTGTATCACTCATTCCACCGGAGCAAAGGCCTCTACCACTACGCTGTTGTACGGTGTGCCAGTCGTGGACATCTGCTAAGCACTATGTGGTGTCACTTCACATATTTACTAAACATGACTACCTGGATAGCCAGGTGTGGGGTGAGGGGCATTTTGCCCAATCTGTCCTGTAGGATTTCCTTGTCTGAGCCATTCCATAGACCCGCCAGCTAAGGAGTTAGTGCTTGGGTATCTATCCACAAGGTGAGGAACCTGTGCTTAAAAGTATCCCTCAGAAGAAGGTTACTTACCTTCGGAAATGCTCCTTCTGGTCGATATTGACTACAGATTCCTCCCCAATCCACCCACCTCCCCGTTCTGTAGAATGGACTTAGCTAGTACATGTTAATAAGTGTCCAATCTAGAGATCAGCACACTGTTACAATCTGCTTTCCATTGGCTCTGCATCCGGTGGCACGAACCGAGATCAGAAAGAAACTGACACCAGCACATGGTGGTGCTGGTTATGTCTGAGCCCAGCGTCACATACAGGACGGAGCCAATGCGGAGCCCCGTTATGCCCTCTATTGACACGTAAGGTAATTACTGAGAATTTCTGGATCCAGTCTGGCGCCTGGGGGTATTCATAAGGTAAGGAGTCTTTGGTTAGACAGAGTATCCACCAAAATGTGTTTTATCTTCTAGACACATCCTCCCTCAGTAGGAAACCATTTCAAATATTCTGTGTATGGGTGTTAGTGTAGCCAAATCTGCTTCCTGAGATGAGTTGTTAAACAGCATGTAGATCTGCTTTCAAGGGAGGGTGGGGTATTTTAGAGTTTATTGTAAGAATAGCATTCCCTTAGTCAGTTCAGGAAAAGGCCAAGGATTGAACAACATGGTTGAGGTGGTGATCTAATAGAAAAAGGCTTAGCCTCTCTGAGTCTGAGCTGGTAATGGACATTTTTGGCAATGTTTGTAGGTGTTTGACTAAGATGAAAAGAAGGGATTTAATAGTCTTAATAATGTTAGGTTTACAAGCCAAAAATGGGAGGAAGGGGAAATTGAGCCATCCATGGTTGGTTGTGATCCAGCATGCTGACAAGATGACACATCCTTTGTATCCAAGAGAACAAGGTTGTGTCATGTTGTGTCAAATGGTGACCTTTATCAAATGTTGATGGATGTGCACATTGACTATTGTATTTGTGCATTCCATCTACAGGATATTTACTTCCTCATTCCCATTAGTTATCAGAAAGATTTGTAATTGGTCATTGAAAGAAAGGAGCAAACATGCTGTTAAGAAGTCTTCCATGCAGCATAAAGTGGAGTATTGTCACAACATCCTGCACTGGCTTCCTGTGTCGCAACGCATTAAATTCAAGGCTCTGTGTCTGGCTTATAAAGCACTGAACCACACAGGTCCTTCCTTTCTGCAAAACCTCTTTGTCTGGTATGAACCAACCAGACATCTCTGTTCTACAGGGCCCAGACTCTTGACAGTGCCCAGAATTCGAACATTGCACTGGGGTGGCCGCAGCTTTCACTATGGCACCTCTAAACTCAGGTAAACTCTTCCGAGTGAGCTCAGAAGTGCGAGCTCCCTCTCCACCTTCAGGAAAGGACTAAAAACCTGGCTGTTCCAGAATTTGACGCTAGAGCGGGCTTACTGTGTTCTCAGCGCCAAGACACCGCCGGGTATTCGTGCGCTTTATAAATCCTGTTAACATTAACATAATATTAACATCCTCTTTGGTATCTGCAAATGTTCAATTCAAGTCCTTTAATAGTAGACCTTTGAGGATGAACTTTGAAGATTTAGAGCAATTGTAGTTAGGCACATCATCCAGTTGTTCAGCTAGTTTCCAACACCCTGTTCAATCTAGAGTTCTTTTTTCATCTTCCAAAATCCAATTAATTGGAACTGAACAATATCTTGCATTCCCTTTCTCCCTCCTGAAAGGGGTCTAGCCTTTTAGGAAGAAATTTCATTTTAATGCCATAATTGTACAACAGTGAGGATGGTTCTAGAGGGATCTGACCGTGGCATCCCAGGCAGAAAAGATTCAGTTAACAGCACTAATTAGCCATTCACTTTCATGGGTGGTGTCAGGTAGGAAATATGAAAGACTAACCTTTTCAGTCTCCACCTCGCAGCATATCAATCGTGACATTTTTCAGAGAAGGTTAAGTGTAATTCTCTTGACTGTCGGACTTATGGGCAGTGGACTCTCCACATCCAAGTCATGGAGTTAAATGCCATTTCCACACTCAAAAGTCGTCCTCTTTCTTCTCAGAAAGGTAGTTTTCATCATTTTGGATGACTGCGTGGATGGTATGTTGTATCAGAAAAAAGTAAGTCCCATCCTCTTTGGATTTTGTCATTGTTTAACTTTATAAGTTATATCCTTCTTTCATCCCACATAGAGATGAAGATAGAACATTGAAGTGGATTCCTTACTATATCGCCACCATGTCTCTCTTGAATGGGGAATTAATTTCTTGGTGTAGGAAAGTAGGATCCGGTTTCATGCTTACCCCCACTTGTTGCGTGGTGTCAGTATGTTTTTGACTTAGTCTGACTGGCATCCTACTAATCAGAAACCCCGTCACTGTGCTTTCTCGCTAAATTGACCATGGGAACTACTTTTGTACATCCATTATTGGCTACTGGTGTACCCTTGTAAGTCCCTAGTATATGGTACTAAGGTACCCAGGGCATAGGTACACCAGGGGTCTCCCATGGGCTGCAGCATGTATTGTGCCACCCATGGCAGTCCAATTAAACTGTGACTACAGGTCTGCCGTTGCAACCTGTGTGAGTTGGTGCTTGCACCTCTCGCAACAGATATAAGTTTCCTTTATTCTCAGGTCACTGCACTTTAAAACCTATAAGTCACCCCTATGGCAGGCTCTTCAGTCCCCTGGGCAGGGTGTGTGGTTACAAGTGTGAGGGTGCCCCTGCATGAGCAGGATACCCCTACAAACCCCGGAGTTTATTCACCAAGCTTTGTAAGTGCGGTCAGCCATTTTATTTTTACATATAATGGACATCAGTCATTACAAAATGTGTAACTATATAGTGGCTGCACTGAACCCGGTCATGTTTGGTATCAAACATGTTGGAATCATACCCCAACACAGATTACAGTGTTGGAAGTATGATCCCTTGTACTGGGGGGGCTCCCTTGGGGCACCTCCTTGTTCTAAAGGTAACAGCCTTTCAGGGTCTGACAGAAAGCCAAAACTGGACAAAGGACATGGGAGTATTCTCTCCTCTGTCTAGCCCCTCCTCTGGGAGGGACCTTTGAGTTGTTCCAACCCTTCCCTTAGGGTACTTAAGGACTTATCTGTAGGTGGGTCCTCAGATTCGTCATGGGACAAGTCTCAAGACTGAAATCACGTCACTCTTCGACCTTTCTGGACATTTGTTCTTCCATTGACTCTGCCTGGAACCGAGACTGCACCTCGGGACTAGGCTTGCTGTTCTGCAAGTCGTCTTCATCGTCTGTGTCTATGCTTCCTCCAGGTTATTTGATAGACCTGTGGGCATCAAGGACACCAAGTAATCTCCCTTGGAGTGAAGGAGTCCCTTCCCTCCATCAGCAGGACCGCAACGAAGCTGACCGGTCTGCTGCTCCTGTCTTCCTATGGTCTTCCTATGGACTTCCTGAGGTTCGGCAACACAGGTGGTAGTTCTGCAACTCCTTGAGGCCTGACCTGTCCTCTCTGCAATTTTGAGGCCAGTATCCCTCATCTGAACCACTGGGACCTAACCCCTGTGCACCGCGTTGACTTTCCGTTGCCAAGACTTGTTGGCTCTGCACTCCAGAGATCTTCAGGCTACAAGAAGCTCCAGCATCTCTTCCTTCCAAGTTCAGTGTCCCCACTGCTTCCTCTGCACTGTGGGGCCCTTCTTCTTGGTGCGCTGTGCAAGGTCCTCTTGCGACTCCTGTGCTTTCGGCTTGTGGGTCCTCCTGAGGGTCTTCTCCTGCTTCAGTGGTCTCCCCTGCTTGCTTGGGGCCTGCTCGGACTCTCCTGCTGTTGGTGAGTCCCTTGGACCTTGCTGGTCCCAACATTGGCCCTTCGTTCTCCATGCCAGTTGCGGCTATCAAGGCTTCTTGGAGCTCCCGCCGGACACCGACCATCTAGTCACTGACATCCGACGTGGGACAGCTCGTGCACGGCTCCTGGTCTTTCTCAGCATCGCCTGGTCCTCACAGCTGCAGCGACCAGTTCACTGTCCACTCTTCTGAACCGTCTGAAATCTGTGGGCATTGCTCTTCCGTGCCTCCTGGTCACTGCTGATTGGCATAGACTCTGTCCCCTCTGCTTGCAGGTTCTTCACTTCCAGAATCCACCCATGGATTCCATCGGACTTCTTCTCCAGAACCACTTTTCTCAAAGTCTTCCATTATCGTCTATGGAGGTTTCGATGTCTCTTCAGCCCTATACACCTGGATCCCCAGGTGTAGGTAACCTGGTTCTAGGGGCATCCACTGGTGGGGTGGTTCTCCAACCTTCGGACCTCCAAGGGATTTCTTCAGGGTCCTCTGAGAAGGGTCCTTCTGCAAAACTGCAACTGTGACTTCTCCATTGACTTCCATTGGGCACGCTGCTTTGTTCCCACTCTCCACACAGCCTCCGTGGGGTTCCTTGGTACTTACCTTGGGTGGTTCCTTTTGTCTCTGGCTCCTCTGGGTCTTCCGGTCCAAGTCCCATCCTCCTTTGCAGTTCACATTCCACTTTCTTAATATATGGTTTGGTCTCCCCTGGGTGACCACTGTATTTTATGCTCCTTACCTTGTATTTTTGTGTATTGTGTTGATATCACTGGATGGGAGATATACCAATGTGTTAGTAAGTGTTGTGTAATAAATAGAAGTACTTTTATATAAACACTGTGTGGTTCTTTTTCGTTTACCCTACACTGTATGATTACATCTGGTAAAATAAGCTGCTTACAAGACAAGCCTGAAGGTTGCTCTCCACGGCTACCACTTTGAGAGCTTTCTATGGTCATCAATGACCACTAAAATTACCATAAGAGTAGACTGGATTAGTGGAAGGTGCATCACTTAAGTAGGCGTGCACCATATACTAAGTCAGCCGCCTACACTTGGTTTTTCACTTATTTTTCAGATCTCAAGGTCCCCATTGTACTTTTTTTTTTATTTAAAGATTCAATATTGCTTCTATCTAAAGGCATTTCCATCTGGATTTGAAGCAAGAGAACATGGATTAAGAGTAATGACATTTCCTGTTATGTTGGCCATGTACCTGATTAAGTCTCTATAGTGAAGGAAGGAATGCATCTTAATGCATTGTTGCACGATCCTTTTGCTCATGTATTGTTGTTTTATTTAAATAAAATTAAACACTGTATTCTTTCATTGCTTTAACTTTCTATGCTTCATATTTTGACTTGGTCCTTACCTTTTGTCACAGATTAATGATTTTGGGATATAAACGACCATTGGAAGCCAAAGATTTGTGGTCCTTAAATAGAGAAGACACATCTGCTGAAGTTGTTCCAGTGTTGACCAATAACTGGGCAAAGGAGTATGTAAGAGCGAAAAAGTAAGCGTTGAAAACCAAATTGGTTAAAAAAAAAAAAAGGTTGTTTTTTGCTAGTAAACATTTTTAACTTTTCAACCTAATTTTACTAATGATATACTGTATTTGAATAAACAAATCTTGACTTATCAGTTTGTCTGCTCGGGCTATGCTTTGTGCACAAAGCTATTCATCAGAAAGGACCTGTGTATCTTCCAAATAAATTGTTGTTACCATCTGATATGCCTTCTACGTTCTTGGGACACAAACAGATTACACTTCTAAATTCTAGCGGTCTCTATCAGGAGGAAGATATTTTTCCATTCAGGCGGGCCACCTATGAAACAATCTTGTGGGCAAGCCTCGTAATGTTAGAGGGTTTTTTTTTCAACAAATAGTAACTGACACTGAATGTGTTATCTGAAATAACAAGATACACTCTGAATAAAGTGCCACTCCTGACTCGATCCCTGCTTCTCAATCAAGAATAAAAACATGCAATCTATCAATTCTTAAATCACGGCAATTCAAAGAGAAGGTGAGAGCGAGGGAGAAATTGAAAGTCAAAATGCAATGAGGCAGTATAACCTTATCTAATGCTAAATCAATAAATCAGTCCGCTATCTGGAGGCACCTCATTGTGGGAATACACTGTATGAGGTGATCATTGAGCTGGTCAGTGGACAGTCCTTTTATACAGTTTTAATGAGGAACTGGTGACCGCAGAATCAAAACGTTAGCAGGTGTTTGACCGCAGAACATAACAAAAGATGGACATTTTATCAAAAACAATTTGCGTCACTTCTTGGAAGTCAAGAAAGCAGAACATACCGAAAGATACATAGTTTATCAAAAGGTTATAGTTTATTTTGAGCCATGTCGCTGTCTTAGTTTCCAAAGCTAGCAAAACATCGGGTGAGAAGTTGCGGAAAGTTGCGGTTAGCCCCCACTGTTATGAGCCCCAGTGTACCCCAATATAGGCCTAGGTAGCTGCAAGACCTCTTACATTTGTCCTACCTTGCATTACATAACGCCTCTGGCGCTGACCTTTTACCTAGTTATGTGCCGAATAAATGTTGTGTGGTTTTCTTAGAAGAGTAGCCTCATTTATTATGCATGAGGATTCTTATTATCCTATCTTAATCCCATGCCTGCAGGATTACCATCTTCTGTATAATAACTCTGTACAAAAGTCACCGCTATCGTCCTCTTTGGACGACAGGCCCACAGTTCCATTACACATCTAGGTAGAACCCCTGAGGGTACCTTTCGGGTATAAAAGAAGAACATCTTTACTCGGCAACCAGAGGAGAAGCTTCCATGCTGACGCAAGACGCTGAAGTCCCTGCACGCAGAAACTCCAGCACGCAGTGGTGTGACATCCCTTGCGGGGTGTCTGACTCAAGACCAAGACGGGGTCCTTCTTTCTCTCCCATCAGGTAATGAGGTTGGCTCTTTCCTTGGGGATTCTTGGATTTACACCCACATACACTTAGGTACACTTAGATAGGGTTGCATCTTAGGAGTACGCTTGATTACTGCCATGTATCTATATGCTTGCATATATGCACTGTTTTAGCACCATGGTAGAATTCTACCTTTTTATTTACTCTGTTGGTGCTCGTAATCGTATATATATCTGTTTTTGTCTGATTGTTGCAGCACCCGTATTTTATACTAGAATGACGCGGGTTCGATAAATGCTTATTGAAAACAAACGTCCCCTTCGTTTATTCTGTGTAACTCTCTGAGAAGAAGTGAGCACGAGTGACTGAGCTTAAAGTACTGTTTCCATGATCCCTGCAGGATCAAGTGTTGTCATGTTCAATAGTTGACAGAAACTATTTGCTACTTGGTAAGGTTACGGAGCTTACAGTGGCACTGGGAGCTAGCTGGTCTAAAGGCTAACATATCCTTTGGGGGTGTCTGGAATCAGTCTGGACACCAATCCCTTAGTTTGTTAACTAAACGTGCAGATCCTATATAGATTTGTAGGAACTACACAACACCACCTTTACTCTTAGCCAATCTTGTTCTTCTAAATGACAGATGTTTTCTGTTTATCTCTGCATGATCTTGATGTACAGTAAGATGTGCACGCAGAGGACAGGGGCTCGGGGACTTGTTTATCAGAAAGGCAGTGACCTGAAGTTAGTGGCCTTTACAGGAGAGATACATTGAAGGTTATGGAATGGCATGAGGCCTACTGCCTCTGTAGACCCTCAAGGCAGGGTGGACAATTTAGCATAACCCTGTCTTATGGGCTGGCGGGGACATTTGAGACTCTCATGCTTCAGACGTGGACAGAATAGACCTGGGGCACTATATGGTGAAACTAGACCCTGCTTCAGTTCCATTAAGGATCTCTTACCATTTTGGAAAGGCCTGAAGACACAGCTTTTCACTCGGTTTGCCTTTATGTAGTTTAGTTTGAGACACCTTTTTAGGTAATTGTTGTGCTTTAGAAATGAAAAATAAAAAATAAATAGCGAGTAGTAAGTTTCAGGAACATTGTGTTGGTCCAGAACTAGGTTTAGTGACAAGCTAATGTTGGCTACAGATTATAGATTTACTAATTGCAAGAATGCAAGTAAATTAACCTATACTTCCCCAGTTCACTATGATGTAAATCCTACCTGTAGCCCATACAGTAATTAAATAATAGTTGCTTGGAATGAATTGTAAAACCTCCTCAACGCCTGCATTTTTTGAAATCCTTGATTACATAACCCTAAATGTTTCAGGAAACGCCCACCAAATTCATGTTTCTATATTCTTGAAAATCTACAAGTCTGCTCCTCACTCAGTGACTTTATACACATTAAAACCTTTAAGGAATATGCAAACATGCTAGCCCTTAACAAATCCTTCCACCGCACTAGAAACCGTTCCAAGCAGCTACATATCGGTCATCAACACATGCAGTTCAAAAATCCCTACATAGTACCCAGCCCTCACTAGTAACCACAGGCCCACAGAACTCCTTTGATATATTTGAGGTATAACCCCAAGCTCACCTCAACAGCCACACCCGTCTCATCCCACTACCATTGCGTTGTTTCCATGGTTACAGACTCTGAATAGTCCCTATGCTCTTCCTATTTGAACCCATTAGCTATTGTGGCTATCTCTACTACTCTTATTGTGGCAACACATCTTTATCTATCAATCATCATTAAGTTAAAACACTTGTAGCCCAAGAAACCGGAGACTGCCATCTAGTGTTGGATTGTCACAATGTTTGCGTTTCCGGAAGAAAACTATGGTTGCTAAACTCTTGTGCCTCCACAGTGGCAAAACTCTAAATTGTCCCTTGATCTGTCCTACTGGACTTGATAGTTGTACGATACAACACTTAAATCCAAATTGCGTCTATTCACTTCATCAACTTCCTTAATCTATTGACGGACAGTAGTGATAAAACAAAAATAATTTTTCTCCTATGAGCTTGTTTCTAGTTCTAAGTTAGAGCAGATTTGAGTTCCTGAGGTTTGCCCAGCAGTAAAAAAAAAAAAAACCTGACTCCTTTGCTAGAAATGGGAAGGCAGAAGAAAGGTTTTGTGCACATTTCTGAAGTATGACTGTCTCAGGCAGATAAACAGGAGCCTGCCCATATATACATGTGTGTAGAATGAAGCCACTGTTGAATTTAATACAAGTGCTTCTTGAGCACCAACACAGTTCTTTGAGGACTGAAGAGATTTTCTCCAAAGGCTTTTTGTTACCAGTTGTAACTTGTTTCGGTTTACATCATTGACGTTTTCAACTGGATTGATGGTTTATAGTTACATGCACATCAAGGGGTGAATCTGGATTAACATCTTGTTTTAGCTAATGTTTATTTTCTGATGGACACATTTACATGGAGATTCCTCACCTGTAGAACACCAGGCATCTGACTGGATCTGGAAACATCAAAGCAACAAGGTCACCAGTAGAGTGCACTGGACTCAGTCGGTGCAGGAAGTGACTTCGGATTATGCCAGTGAGGCCATTTATAACACCTGCCCCGGCGTACTGACATTAGTTCCCTTTTTCTCCTCATTCGCGGATCGAAACCTTTACCTCTGAGGGGAATTTTACCTCACCAAATTACTTGAAGTAACATGCATTTGCAATGCGTCTCACATTTATCAGAGTTTGAGCTATTGGCATTGTAAATGACAATGCCTTTTATTTATGTATTGTTTTTAAAACAGATAAATAAAAGGCATTGTCATTTACAATGCCAATAACTAAAACTCTCGCAAATGCGAGACCTATTGCATTGCAAATGCATGCTATAAAAATAGAAAAGTGTTAGGATAGAGCATGTCTTGCGTGCAACAGCAGTCAGGACAAAGCTAGTTGAGAAAATAGTGCTCGGAGGCTGTAATTAAAGCCTACCGAGCAACAACACACGTAACAGGGTGTGTCGCCATGGGAGGTTACAAAATTAGACAAGGTGGTACTAAGGATGAACTACTAAGCCTTTTGACCAATGGACAGTCACAGTTTACAGTGGACAATGACACAAGCCAATGAAAAATGTGGGTGGAGTGGGCGGAGCTTCAATTCCCTACCTCAATACAGCATGCCTCGCAGAGCAGCGCATGCGCTGCCCAGGCTCGACCTAAAAAGCAGTAGCAAGCGATGTCTCCCCAGAAATAATCTGGGTTCAAATCCTGCAGGGATTGTGAGGGACACATGTCTATCACAGATCCCCCTGCCATCTGTTTGTGGTGTTTGGGGTCTGGCCATTACAGGAAGTCATGCTCCTCGTGCCTTAGTGTAGGAAGCTGGCTCGGCATATACTATGCCAAAGTAAGGTATAGTGTGCAGAGTCCAGTGTACCCCCATATGTATTAGCAGAGGATTAAGTAGATAATACCTTACTCTCAAGTTAGTGGTAGCTGGGCTGAGCAGTTAGGCTTATCAGAGGGTAGTTTTAAGCATTTATTGTTCAAACTCAGGCAAGAAAAGATGTCACACACTCTGAATCCAGACCACTTGTTTGTATAAAAAAGTTACTTTGTTATATTATTACTAGAACCCAGAATTACTTAGTTGCAGGTAAGTGACACTTTCAAAGCAGTAATGCTTTTCAAAATCCGGTGTGTACTGGAATACTTGAAATTACTTCAGATTGCTTTCTAGTTACTTTTCTAACTTGGTGCAAAACAAACAAATAATATAGTTTAGGTACTGCATTATACATTAGTAAGCAGGACAACCCACTTGTAGATGCTAAGTTACTTTGTTGCAATGTAAGGCAGAGTCAACACTTAAATTTTTTTTCTGAAAAACACCACACCGTGCAATCCTATGGGATAAACAAAGTTAGTAATTGCAGGTAGGTACAGCGACTTTTGGTGTGGTCCTTTTCGGGGTAGAACCCAAGGTTCAATTCTGCACTCAAAGCACCACCAGCGACACTAGGGCTTCCGGGTGCAGAGTGCAGGGCTGCCAATACTAGTCAATGGGGACTTGGGGCATATCGGTTGGAGGCTGCTCATGGGCAGGTAGAGCGGCCATGGAGGACAATCTTCAGGAGTTAAGGTAAGTACAAAGGGAGGCCCAAGGCTGCACCCAAACGACAACACCAACGGCACAGGGGTGGCCAGGTTCAGGGTGCTCACACAGCGTTGGGCTGCCAATGTTACCTTATGGAGAAAGTCTGTTCCAGTTTCAGGCTGCAGGCTCAGACCAGGAGGTCTCTTCGGGGGAACCAGCAGCCAGGGAAGGAAGTTGAGATGGCAGGTGACGTTGGGACACCGTTGATTCTGGTGACCAGGACAAAGGTCCGGAGGATCCGGGGGCGTCTTTAAGTCTGGTTTCTCCCTACCGGGCAGGTCGCAGTCGGGGGGGGGGGTCTTGGTTCAGAGTCTGCAGGTGTCGTCTGGAAGGCTGGGAGATGTCACCTCTCGATGGATTTGGACTCAACACTGCTGGGGTACCTCTTTTGGACTGGTGGGCCTCCTGGACTTAGGCCGTGGGCGTCTGGTGCAGAGGTAGATCTGGAAGGTGTACTCTGACTTCGGCAGAGACCTTCCCCGTCCAGCTCACTCGGATACGACGTCAACATAGATCGAACATCGCTCGGCTCATTTGTTGAACGGAGAATCAGCCATGAATGTATTTGGGGATTTGAACTAAGGCCAGTCATCCTACTGGTTTAGCACTACCGATATCTACATATTTGAATTGTCATTTGTTTCATCAGCCCGTGTGAAGTTTACGTCATTCTCTTATTTTTGCTGAAATCTTATGTGCAATTCCAGGGATTTCTGCTGTTGAGCCACACCAGAATTCCCTCTTCTGTACTCCTGATTCAGAAGATGGACGTTTGAATCATACGCCATTTAGGATTGTTTTTCTCATCATCTCACTTCATGTTTAATTTTATATTTATACTACATCACATTGTGATAAGGAGCCCCACATTATGCATTGTACCTAGATGCCAAGGATTATCGGATGGTTAAATACCACCAAGTTACTTACACCTTTGCGCCCTGACGAAGGAATTGTTGGTTTAATTCCACTCAAACGCGCGTCGGCGCTTTTTCTGTTTGTCTTGATATGTTTTAGGAACCCATGTTTCTGTATTGTTTTTGTTTACACTATTTGTTATTCTATGTATTATTATGTATTGTTGATTCTGTCGTTGTGTCTTTGATATGAGTGTATATGTATGATTGGTGTTGGTATGTATGAAATGGTTAATGTGTGTTTTTTACTTCTGTGGGGCTATGTTCATTCCTGTTTTGTTTAGATAAAGAATTTTATATAATTGAATTACATGAAAATCATACAAAATAAAGAAAATGTTTTGATATAAACGGAAGAAGAAATTTTTCTTAAATTTGGGACAATGACTGTTTTCATTGTAGGATGTATACCTATTATTTGAATTTGTAATAGGGAGAGGTTTTGTTCCGATTTTGTGTTGATGTTCCCTGCCTTCCTCTCCCTCCATTTGGATACTCAGGGACCCTCTGTTTGTATAATTAGATCTGGAAGGTGAGTCTTTGCGGTTCTGCAGGGTCTTGGAGTTTTTTTTTTGAGACAGAGCCACTGTCTTCGGGAGTCTTGGGTCTTTTTCGAAGCTGATCAGTCCTCCCAGGGTTTTTGGAGGTCGCTGGTCTTCCGCTTGGAAGTCGTTGTGCGGCAGGGGTTTCTCGAAGGTGCAGGCAGACCGGTAGGGCTGGGGTCAAGTCAGTGGTCACCTGGATCTTCTTCTGCAGTTCCGTCTTCTTCACTAATCTTTTTAAGATGTCAGGAACTGCTGAGCTGTGTTCAGGGGTGCCCCTAAATACTGTAGGGGCGTTACTGGGGTCGCAAGGTAGTAGGGCTGCTGACCTTAGTGTGACTACACCCTTAATAGGCTCACCCCACGTGGGAGAGTGAGCATAATCCCTGACCCTGATTGGAGGGTGCCTTCCATCTGCAATATGGCGGGCACTGAAGAGTGGGCTTCGCCTCGCCCACCTAAGGGGTGGGGTTGGCAGAGGTGGGCACACCTTCTGGGCTGTTCTGATTTTTCCCGCCCGTCTTCCAGCCGAAAAGGGGGTGAAGACAGGAAGGGGGCCTGCTCATGCTAGCAGGGGAGGCTGGGGGGGGGGTCGCATTGCAAAAGTGGCAAGGTCTTTGAAGCTCCCCTTGCCACAGATGGCTCTTCCTGACCTTGGGGAGGTGTGAACACCTCTGCCTAGGAACGGCTTTGTTTCTGGACCCTGGGAGCGAAGGCTCCCACCTCAGGGGTCCAGAAACCTGTCTCATGGTGGCAGCTGGTGTTTACCAGTCAGCAGGAACCCACCAGTGGTTGGTTTGGTTCAGGGGTCTCCTCTAGAAGGGACCCCTCAGTGCATACGATGATAAATGTGATTCAGCGCATGTTTATTATTCTGGGATGTTTGATACCCAACATCCCAGGATTCAGTAAAGCCATTATGGTGCTAGGAAACTCTTAATGACCAATTTCTAGACCCTATACTCAGTATGGTTTTACTGTGCACTTATATCTAAGAATGGCCTTAGATGATATATGAGCCTATCTGCTCATGCAGATAGGTCCTCACATGAGGTATAGTGCACCCTGCCTTAAGGGTGACTTACCTAGGCCTTATGAGGTGCTTGGCAGGCATGGCACACAGGGATGGTTGCCGTGTCGACTCTTCACTTTTAGCTGCCTCAAAACACACAGGCTGCAACGGCATTGGTGCATGTTTGTGGTGAGAGGTCTCTGAGGGTGCCATAATACATGCTGTAGCCCTCAGAGGGCTTTCCCTGGCTTGAATCCAGTGGCAAAGTGAGCAAGGGACCCACGTCTGGGCATACCCCCGCCAACTTAGGGCGACCAAAGCGATACAAAAGGGGATGATGGACGGATTCAAGCAAGCCTGGCTGATGACGGCTGAAATGCCAGAAACCGGTCCTAGGATGCTTGTTTCCGGTCCAGGGAAGACATGGCTTGGCAGTTCGGGCTGGACTGTTCCCATGAGGCACAGGGTCAGACTGATTTGCATATGGCCATGTCTGAACTGGGGTGGTGGAGTGAGCTAAAGAATGATGATGGATTAAACCCAGATCAGTTGACTGGGGGTGAGTGTTTGATTGGCTCAAACGTTCCGTCCATCATCCCCTTTTGTATAACTATATAATGACTGCACCGAACCCAGTCATGTTTGGTATCAAACATGTTGACATCATACCCCAACACTGATTCCAGTGATGGAAGTGTAATCCCATGTACTGGGGGGGGGCTCCTTATGGGACCCCCCTGTACTCCCGGCAACAGCTTTTCAGGGTCTGCCAGCAAGCTAGTGCTGCTGCCGACCACATACACGATTTTGCCCTCCTGCTGCTGAGCCAAGCTCGAGCTGGGGAAGGTAGAACAATAGGTTTCCTATCACAGGGAGATGTGACCACCTCCCAGACAGGATTTAGTGTATTGGGCTGAGGTGGGGTCACTTGCGAGCTCCACCAGACTGCTTTGAAGGGCACATTTGGTGCCCAGCTTGCATACTCCAGTTTGAGCCAGTTCAGGGAGCCCTTGGCTCACGCTCTGGTGCAAAACTGGACAAAAGTCATGGGAGTATCCCCCCCTTCTGTCCAGCCCTTCCTCTGGGAGGGTACCCCGAGTTGTTCCAACCCTTTCCTTGGGGTACTTAAGGGCTTACCTGTGGGTGGGTCCTTAGATTCGTCGTGGGACAAGACTCATCCCTGAAATTACACCGCTCTTCAACCATCTGGACACTTTGACTTCGTTGGACTAGTATATCGTCATTGTAATTGAACGCATGCGTGACAGGCTGAATAATGCGATGAATGAGATCTTGGAAAAGTTCGGCAGCTGAACGCACTCCAAGACTGCACCAAGGAAGACTCCTGCTGCTCCTCGTCTCACTGTTCTTCAAGTCTTCTTGGTCGCCTGTGTCTGTGCTTCTGTCAGGTTCTTCAACAGACCTGTGGGCATCAAGGACACCCGAAGAAATCTCCCTTGGAGTGAAGGAGTCACTCCCCTGCATCTGCAGGCACCGCAACGAAGCTGACCGGTCTGCTGCTCCTATCGTCCTGCAGACATCCTGAGGCTCAGCACCACAGGTGGTGGTTCTGCAACTCCCTCAAGGCCTGACCTGTCCTCTCTGCAATTTTGAGGCCAGTATTTCTTGCCGGAAATGCTGGGACCCGAACCCCTGTGCACGGTGTCAACTTGCCGTTGCCAAGGCTTGTTGGCTCTGCACTCCAGCGATCTTCAGGCTACAAGAAGCTCCAGCATCTCTTCCCTCCAAGATCAGCATCCTCAACACATCCTCTGCACTGTGGGCCTTCATCTTTGGTGAGCTGCTCTAGGTCCTCTTGCGACTATTGTGCCTTTGGCCTGAGGGTCTTCTACTGCCTCATTGGGCTCCCCTGCTTGCTTGGGGTCTGCTCTGACTTTCTTGCTGCTGGTGAGTCCCTTGGACCTTGCTGGTTCCAACGTTGCTCCTTCATCTATCACGCCAGTTGCGGCTACCAAGGCTTGTTGGTGCTTCCACCGAACGTCGACCACCTAGTCCGACATCCGACGTGGGACAGGTCGTGCACGGCTCCTGGTCTTCCTCAGCTTTGCCTGGTCCTCACAGCTGCAGCAACAAAGTCACAGTCTACTCTCCTGACATCAGTGGGCATTGTCTTCGTGCCTCCTAGTCAATTCTGAGTGGCATAGACTCTGTCCCCTCTACTTGCAGGTTCTTCACGACCAGAATCCACCCTTGGATTCCACCGAACTCCTTCCTGAACTTCTCCAGAGGCACTTTCTTCAAAGTCTTTCATTGTTGTCTACAGATATTTCCGACGTCTCTTCACCCCTGTTCACCTGGCTTCCCTGGTCTGGGTAACTCGGTCCCTGGGGCATCCACGGGTGGCTGGCTCTCCAACCTTCTGCCCTCCAAGGGAATTCTTCAGGGTCCTCTGGGAAGGGTCCTTTTCCAAAACTGCAACCGCAACTCTCTATTGATTTCCATTGGGCGTGCAGCTGTGCTCCCACTCTCCACACAGCCTCCGTTGGGTTCCTGGGTACTTACCTTAGGTGGTTCCTTGGGTCCCCGGCTCCTCTGAGTCTTCTGGTCCAAGTCCTGTTCTCCTTGGCAGTTCGCATTCCATTTTTTTAGTCTATGGTTTGGTCTCCCCCTGAAGATCCCTATATTTTGTGCTATTTACCTGATTGCATTTGAAGTATTCTTGTGTATTGTGTTATCTCCAGGTAGGAGATATATCAATGTGTTAGTGAGTGTTGTGTAATAAATAGAAGTATTTTTATATAAACACTGTGTGATTCTTTTTCATTTAACTTGCACTACAGATTTAACTGGTAAAACAAGCTGCTTTACACCAAGATAAGCCTGAAGGCTGCTCTCCACTGCTACCACTTTGAGAGCGTTCTATGGTTATCAAAGACCACTAAAGTCACCATAAGGGTTGCTTGGATTAGTGCAAGGTGCATCACTTAAGTGTGCACCAAATACTAAGCCAGCCTCCTACAGCAAGTCCTTAGGCCTTTAAGTGGCCACACGTTCTCCCCATCTGCCTTTCTCCCCTTGCATGCCTACGGAAGGGGCTTTCAGCTGTGCCAGCCATACCCCAGCCGAAAGACCGCATGTTCAGCAACCTCTGCACAGCCGTGGGCGTGGCTTGTTCCGACCCCATGGGTCAGGTGGCCAGAGGTTGGGTCAGACTCCCCACCCCCTCCTGCAGCCTCAGCCTCCAAATCTTCCTAGTCTGGCCCTTCCAGAACATGGGTGGCCAGTTGGTGGCAGGATCAGTGATCACCTCCACCACTGGCAGAACATCACTTTGGACATGTGGGTTCTTCAAATAGTCAGATGGGGCTACTACCTCCCCTTTGAGACTACCCCTCCCCCTCCATGCCTCCAATTTACAACTGGCTGACGGAGGATCACCTCACTTTGCTTCAGGAGGAAGTCATGACTCTCTTGGACAAGGGAGCCATAGAGCATTCTGGTGCCAGAAGTAGGCTGTGGTTGTTATTCCCGCAACTTTCTGGTCTCAGAAAAGGATAAGGGTCTTTGTTTTATCCTTGATATGTGAGCCCTCAACTACTTCCTCAAAAAGGAAAAGTTCAAGATGCTCACTCTGGCACAGGTCTTGTCTGCCCTGGACCCAGGAGACTGGATGGTAGCATTGGACTTGCAGGACGACTATTTTCACATTCTTGTCCTGCCTGCTCATTGGCGCTACCTGCGGTTTATGGTAGGCCACGAGTGCTTTCAGTTCACCGCGCTCCCCTTTGGCCTTACCAGCGCCCCTTGGTGTCCGTCAAGGTGATGGGGGTTGTCGCAGCTCATTTGCGCAGATCAGGGGTGCCAGTCTTCCCCTATCTCGATGACTGGCTGTTGAAGGCGGCCTCGCCCCAGGCTGTCGTCTCCCACCTCCAGACTAGAGCGAACCTCCTGCATTTGCTGGCGTTCACAATCAACGTGCCGAAGGTACACCCGACTCCCTCTCAGACACTCCCTTTCATCTGAGCTGTTCTGGAGACAGCGCATTTTCAGGCCTATCCTCCTGCGGGGAGTCTAGGATATTCAGGTTATGATTCCGATGTTTCACTCTCTATCCTGGATTTCTGTGACAATGACTGAGGCTGCTGGGTCTATGGCCTCCTGCATCCTGCTAGTGACGCATTCCAGATGGCATATGTGAGCTCTGCAGTGGGGCCTGACGTTCCAGTGGGTGCAGCATCAGGGGAATCTCTCTGACATGGCCCAGATCTTAGAGGTAACTACACAGGACTTGCAGTGGTGGCTGACCAACTGTGATTGGGACAGAAGCAGACCCCTCTCCCTTCCCCAACCAGACCACACAGTAGTGACAGATGCATCAATGCTGGGATTGGGCAGCCATCTGGGAATGGTGGCAATCAGAGGACTGGTCTCGGCGGAATCTGGACTCCACATCAACTTGCTGGAGCTCCAAGCCATTTGCTTGGCATTGAAAGCATTTCTTCCTTCAATCAAGGAAAAGCTGGTTCGTGTGTTCAGACAACACTACCGCCATGTGGTATTGCAACAAACAGTGCGGGGTGGGGGCTAAGCCCCTTTGTCAAAAGCCCTTCCGTCTCTGGACATGGCTGGAACAGCCGTACATATCCCTGGTGGTTCTACTCCTGGCAGGTTCTCTGAACGCCAGGGCGGACAAACTCAGCCATTGATGCCGGATCATGAATGGCATCTCCATCTGCGAGTGGCACAAGGTCTCTTTCGACAGTGGGGAGAGCCTAGGTTAGATCTGTTCGCCTCAGCTGAGAACGCGCAATGTCAGCAGTTCTGCCCGCTGAAGTTTCTAAGTAGCTCTCGCTCAGAGACGCTTTTTTTCTCCAGTTGAGCTCAGGCCTCCTATACGCCTTTCCACCATACCACTCCTGTCCAGAGTGCTCAAGAGGATCAAGAGCGACCGGGCCCAAGTCATTCTTGAGGCTCCAGACTGGTATCCTGAACTTCTCCAATTGAGCATCGATCCTCCGATCAGGATGCCCCTTCGGGAGAATCCTCTGTCGCAGCAGCAGGGGAGGGTACTCCACCCGAACCTGTCAACTCTGCGCCTTCTTGCGTGGAGATTGAGCAGCGGCAGTTGATAGCATTCGACCTTCCTCCCGAAGTTTGCAATGATATTTTGGTGGCTAGGCGGCCCTCCACCAAGACCATGTACGCCTGCCAGTGGAACAAATTTGTAAAATATTATACAGAAAGGTCAATTGATCCTCTTTCTGGTTCCCGTTCTTAAGTTTTGCTTTTTATTTTGGCCCTTGCCCAGCAGGGCTCTGCACTGGACACTCTCAAAGGGTACCTTTCAGCCCTTTCTGCCTTCCTGAGGCTGCTAGATCAACCCTCAATATTTAAATCTTCTATTATAAATAGATTCTTAAAAGGCATTGTACATATGTTCCCACCTTCCTTTTTATTATGCCTCTGTGTGACCTTAATTTGGTTCTCACCTTTCTAATATGCTTTCCATTCGAACCTCTGCACAATTGCCCCCTCCGGCTGGCTACTATCAAAACAGCATTTTTAGTACCAGTCTGCCAGGTAGGTGAGCGAATTGCAGGCTTTGTCATCCAAGCCTCCTTGCCTGAGCATCTTCTCTGATACGTTGGTGCTTCGCCCTAGGGCCTCTTTCTTACTGAAAGTGGTAACACCATTCCATGTGGGGCAATGTGTCACCTTGCCCACTTTCTACGCTCCTCCGCACACCTCTAAAGAAGAGGAGCGACTCTACCATCTGGACCCAAAAAGAGCGTTGTCGTTCTACCTTAACTGCATTAAAGATTTCCGGGTGGGCAACCAATTCTTCATGGGGCACATTGGAACAAAGAAGGGTCGTTCCGTGCCGAAGGGGACAATCTTGCAATGGGTCGTCCTTAGCATTAAATATGCTACACTCTGGCCAAAAAGCAGCCTCCTGAAGGCTAAAGGGCTCGTTTCCACCAGAGCTAAGGCTGCTACCACTTCATTGCAACGTGGAGTTCCAGTTCTCGACATTTGTCAGGCTGAAACGTGGGCCTCACTGCACATGTTTACCAAGCCCTACTGCATGGACAGTCAAATCCGCAGGGGTGGCCTTTTTGGCCGCTCTGTCCTGCACAACTTTTTGGTCTAAACTTGTCCGCAGACCTTCCTCTGGGGATAGTATTGCTTTGGTATCTATTCAAAGGATAGGAATCTGTGGCTAGATGTCTCTATCAGATGGACAAGTTACTTCGCTTCGGTAACGCTTTATCTGGTAAAGACATGATCTAGCTGTAGATTCCTTACCGACCCACCATCCCTCCCTGCACTGTGGACAGGTTTCTGGGGTCTGGTCTGATCCCTTTCAGGGCCCTAGTTGTTCAGGAACACACCAATGTCCGTGCACTTCATGGCTCTGCGCTTCTGATGTGGAAAGTAGCTGACGTCTGTGCACCGAGGTGGTGTCTGTATAGGTGATGCAGCGTCAGTGGCACCGATGACGTCACATGGAGTCTGCTGATGCCACCTACTGGCGCGCAGGGGTATGGCTCGAAGAAAAATCTACTGGATCCAGTCTGACGCCTGTGAAATTTAAAGGTAAGGCATCTGCGGCTAGAATGATCATGTCTCTACCAGATAAGGCGTTATCGAAGGTAAGTAACTTGTCCATCACCTCCACCACCGCTACCCCCCAGCTACGGATAAGGAGCTGCCTGCGTCGCAACCCGACGTCGAGCCACTAGTTCATTTTCTCTGAGAGGCTCAAACTACTGGAAGAGGAATCGTACAGAGCACGCCTCCATGAGATGTTTTTGGGACTAACTTTGATCCAGTAGAATTCTTCTCTGAAGACAACCCAATTCAAAATCCCCTATATTTCCAGGGCTTGTCATTCGCAAATTGATTGGATTTGTGGTTCGTCATTGGGATTTGAATTTTTTTTGTACTTTTTTGGTTGGGGTGATGTACCTGAGCTAGCCATGGACTACCCCACAGGGCCAGGTACACCGGAGGTTGTTTCCCTTCGTAAAGTCGTGCTAAAGTTTGTTGATGTGTTGGGCCTTCAATTACCCACCACTGAAGCTAAAACAAATTTTATCACTGAGGTTCTTCTACCATCTACAGCCTCATCAGAGCTGCTTCTCCCTTTCTATGATGCTTTGTTGGGACCTGTGCTAGCAGCATGGGAGAAACCTTCCACATCACCGGCAGTCAATCGCCTAGTAGCTCACTGCTGTCATTCTGCATCTGCCGATCCAGCCTTCTTGTCACTCATCCTTGCCCTGCAAGCCTGGTTATACAAGCTTCTTGTTTGGGGCCACAATCTGGTGGTACCTTCCCTACCATCCCTTCTGACAGGAAGTCAAAGCGCATGGGTGCTTGGGGAAAGAAGAGTTTTTCAGCTGGAAGCATGGCCTTAAAATCGCACAACACGAATTGCCTACTTGCTTGCTACAGCCATGCTTTAGGGGATAGGGTGCAAGTGATTCTTCCCCATGTCCCTTTTGATATGAAGAAACATTTTCAGGAAGTTATTGCTGATGGCCTGAATGTATCTTGGCACATTATAAAATCTTGAATCTGCACAGCGGACTTGGTAGCCCGAACAATGGGCATCTCCGTCTCAGTGTGAAACCATGCTTGGTTCTGGAGATTAAATTTCTCCTCAGATGTCCAGGCTAGTTTAATTGATCTCCCATTTGGCGGCCTTCGACTTTTCGGGGACAAGGCTGACTCTGTGCTGGAGAGATTTAAGACCTGCAAGGCCAGAGCCAGATCATTGGGCTTTCAGCCTCCACTTGCAAAAGATTAGATCCTTTTGCCGCTTTCAAGACTTTGCAAGGAGTTTCTCCTTTCGTCCCCACCAGTACCCACGTTCACGCCTGCAACATCAGCAGCAGAACCCATTTTTCAGAACGTACAGAGGCTGTGGTAGCAGCAAATGCTGAGGATCTACCCCGCAACCCTCCACTTCCTCCCCTGTGTCCTAGGGAAACCTTACCTTGTTCACTTCCTCAACCCCATGCCTTGGAGTTTGGAGACTCTATGGCATCCTTGGATCTGCAGGATTGAAACTTCCATATTCCTCTCCTGTGTTCTCATCGGAAGTACTTGCAATTTGTGCTGGGTTCTACACCTGAGCAATTTGTAATACTTATTTGGTTTGACATTGGCACCTGAAGTCTTCACGAAGACAATGGATTGTGGTTGCAACCCATCTCAGATGGTTGAACATCCCCATTTTCTCATACCTGGAGGAGTGACTCTTCAAAGCCAGACTTCCGGAGTTGGTGTTGCGCCATCTACAGTCGACTGCGTCTCTGCTGTTAGACCTGAGCTTTTCAGTCATTGAGACAAATCTCACCTGTGGCCCTCTCAACCACTCCAGTTCATGGGGTTGGTACTGGACATCACCCTCTTCTGTGCCTTCCCACATTCACAGAAGGTTCGACATATCCTGGAGATGATTATGTTCTTCCACCAAGGTACGAGAATCTCACTCCTGAGAATCCTGTGATTCCTTTGTCTGCTAATTTCCTGCATTTTCCTAGTCATGTATGCACGTTGGCCCATGAGGGCCCTGCAGTGATGCCTCCGCAGGAGGTGGCTCCAGTATGTGGGAAACCTGTCAGACTCCGTGAACTCCCCCGGTGCAGCGGTGGAAGTAGGTTGGTGGGGGAATGAGGCAAACTGGACGCACAGGATGGCCTTCACTCCTTCTCCGGCTTTGGGTACGGTAGTGACCCCTCCCTGGTGTGGAGAGCTCATCTGGAGATCAGGGGCCTCTGGTCTCCAGAGGAGCAGGTGCTTCACATGAACCTGATAAAATTGCAGGCGATTCGGCTAGCGCTCAAGGCCTTCCTCCCCTCTATCTTGGATTGGTTGCTCGGTCCGTCCAGATCTTGTCGGAGAAAAGAACATCAATGTGGTCTTGAGCTGGCTGCTAATCACTTAGCACGGTCTCTGAATATCTGAGCCAACAACTTGAGCCAACGTTACCTTACCGATCACAAGCGGCACCTCCTGACGGAGGTAGTCCAGGACATGTTCGCCCAATGGTGCACTCCTCAGGTGGACTTATTAGTCTGCTCGGAAAATGCTATGTGTCTGCATTTACGTTGAAGGGAGTCTTGGGGCAATGCTTTTCAGTTGAGGTGATACTTTTACCTGTATTGTTTCCCCCACTTAATACTCTTTATTGCCAGGTTCTGAGGCAGATTTGAGAAGACCGGGCCCAAATGCTTTTCATTGCCCCGGAATGGCTGAGAAGGCTGTGGTACGCAGACTTTCTGCAATTCTCCACGCGTCTCCTTCTGTTCAGGCCAGACCTTCTCTCCAAGACTGGTTGCAATCTCCAAGACTTCCACCTACACCCTTTGAGATTGAGCAGACACAACTGAGCTCCTTCCAGCTGCCACCGGAGGTGGTAGACGCCCTCTTATCTGCCTGTTGGCCTTCCACTAAGTCACCCTTTTCTGGCAGATGGAGCAACTTTGTGCATGGTATGCGGAAAATGGTGTGGATCCTTGAAGGCCAAGTTATCAAGTGCTTCAGTTTGCGCTTTGCCTGGCTCAGAGGAAATGTACTTTTGGCACTATTAAGGGGTATTTAGCTGCCTTGTCTGCATTACTCCGTCTGCCTGCTCAGCCATCCCTGTTTACTTCCCCTGTGGTCATGCGTTTTCTCAAGGGTCTGACTAACCTTCTCCCCCCCCTTTGTGTTTCCTCAATAGGACTTGAATTTATTTCTAACCTTTTTTGATCGGTGATTCCCTTCACAGTTGTACCCTTCATAAGTGAACCCTCAGTTCTGTTTTTTGTTAAAATGTCTGCCAGGAGAGTCAGTGAGTTACAAGCCCTTAGCTGTTTTCCTTTCACTACCTTCTTTCCCGTTAAATTGGTGCTCTGAACCAAGGCTGCTTTCCTTGACTCTTCCGACCTTTTGCCCTCCCGTCTTTCCACAAAAGAAGAGCAGTTGCATCGGTTAGATCCTAGGCAGGCGGTCAATTACTAACTAGACCACACCAAAGAACGCTGGCTGGACGATCAGCACTTCATTGGCTACTTTGATGCCAAAAAGGGTAAAGCATTTTAGAAAAGGACTCTCACACGATGGAACTTTCTCTGCCTTAAGACCTGCTGCACCTTGGCCAAGATAGAACTGCTTGAGGGGATACGAGCTCATTCCACCAGAGTCAGGTCTACCACTTCTGCACTCACGCAATGCGTTTCAGTTGCAGACATCTGAAAGGCAGCGTAAGGGCCACTATCTCAGTCAAGGTGTGGACATTTGTGGCTAATGCTCAGTAATAGAGTGAAATATGTGATCCAATCCCTTTAAAAAGTAAAATTGTTTTAATCATGTGGGAAAGGGGGCTGTTGCCCTTTAAATATGACACTGTGCACCAACTCTGACCCAGTTGAAGGCAGCAGCCAAATTGCATAGGTCTGTTTCTCTGGCACACATGCACTTTGAAAAAGAAAAAATGACAAATTGAATAAAGATTGCAGCTGGAATTTCCATACTTTCTTGTGTGCCGTCTTCCTGTGTCTGACTGGCTGGTGAATTGTGGGGGCGGTATTTGGGAACGAGTTTCACATGTATATCATGCATCTATGTGGATCTGTTGGTCAATCTGATCACGTATTTGCGTTTGTTACCTTCGGCAACATTCCTATCTATTGCTTGTTTTAATTCATATTCCAGTATATAAATGAATAGATCATTGAGTCATTTTAACAGTTGCTCAGTGTAATTGAGTTAACTCTTTAAAGTTCGAGAAGGAGAAACACCAGTAATAGTTTTTTTAGCATATGACAGTGCACGTTAAAGCGTAGCCAAGAGGAATACCTTTGCAGAGTTTAGGGGCAAGAAGGGAGAACATAAGATAGATATGGATGCTATTTAATAGGTTTGATGAAATAGAAAATCCTAATGATGGTTAAACTTTACATAGCGTTGTGTTCAGCTGGGTTTTGAGGTGCCAGTTCATGGACCTATTCCTTTATATACTGGATTAAGAATTAAAACAAGCAATGGATGGGAATGTTGCCGAAGGTAACAAACACAAGTACGTGAGGCAGATTGACCAACCGATCCACATAGATGCATGATGGAGTGGGTGTATTGGAGGTAACAGGCAAATTGGTTGGCAGAGGGATGAGGTGTATTGGAAATAAGCGTTTGGAGGCGCTAAATTGGTGTATCTAATCTGTTCAAGATCTGAGGACTATAAAGGCAAGATCTGATGGTGTTCTTTAAAAAAGATAAAGGTGACTCATAATTGAGTTAACAAAACTAATATAATGGGTTACGTGCCATTTCTTCAGTGCAGGCACCCTTCCTTATGATAGTGTGATGATTGATGTTACAATGAAGAGGCCCGAGTTTGGAAAACCTTCTGTTCGAGGCATGTGAGCTGTAGATCACATGCTTTGCATACTCCTGCCATCTAGTGTTGGGTCCAGATGTTTGCAAGTTTTTTCTTCGAAGAAGTCGTTCCAGTCACTAGGTAGGCGACTCCTCCTTTCGGTGATAGTGCGCATGGGCATCGACTCCATTGTTAAATTGTTTTTTTTCCGCCATCGGGTTTGGACGTGAATTGCTGCGCTCCGGTTCGACACAGTTTCTCGAATTCCCCTCAGTGCGCAATACACTCACCCTCAACGGTATCGACGCGTATTCCCATTCTCCGTGTATCGTATTTACTGAAAATCCTTCTTTCTATCGGGTAGCTTGTGGAAGGCCGTTGGGCCTACCTGTGTCGGTCCGCCTCGCAGTAGATGGAACGGACTCCATTTAAATTCTGCCCTCGGTGCCACACGAAATTCCCGCGCACCGACTCACACGAAGTGTGCAACCTGTGCTTCTCTCTGGAGCACAAAGAACAGGACTGCGACATGCAGAGCCAACACACCGGTTCCATTCCGGACCTCTTCGGAGAAAATTCGTAACAAGAGATCGGAGAAGCCATGGGAGCGGAGGAAGAACAAGAGCCTATCTCCATTTCTGAATACGGCTCCGATGTGGACGAAGACAACCCGCAAGGGCAGCGTATCGTGAGTACTGATCCTCCCTTGCCCCAAAGTCCACCGCAGCCCAAGAAGAAGGCTCCGGTCCAACCCCCGCCTGCGGGCCTCGGTCAGTACGGAGAACACGTTTCCGACGCCCCGCCTTCTGGCTCTGCACCGAAACACACCCCAAAGCCTTCCGGCTCCGAATAGTCATTCGAAATCGGGCACCGAGCCGAAACCTTCGGGATTGAAGTCTAAGTCAGGCTCAGCCCCACCCCCTTCGACGCCGAAAACTTCTTCGGATCCGAAATCCTCTGCATCAAAAACACCGGCACCAAAACCTTCGGCGCCGAAACAAACTGATGTGCCGATTCCATCAAAAGAGCACCGTTTCAATGTTCTGCCCTCAAAACCGGGTCCGAAACAAAGAACTCTACATCCATCCAACAACTGGACAAATTACCACCAAAGTGACACTAAAACGTAAACCTGAGACTGAAGAAGCTTACCACATTCCTTTAAAAAGGAAGAATGTATGTACACACCCTTCTCCTCCTCTATCACCTCCTTCTCCTGAGTCTCAACCATTGCTAATTTGATCTGCTGACTCACCACCACCATATACACCTGATGGGGATGGGGCTGGGGACAATGATCCAACACCTGCAGACCCCTGGAGAGATTATAACACTAATTCTCCCACAGGTAACGATCCTGATCTGTACCCTACTAAGCCTTCTCCACCAGACGACAGTGTAGGATATATAGAATTATTAGGTAGAGCTAATAATTACCATGGGGTCGAGTTACATAAGGAATCCCTAGAAGAAGATTTCCTTTTTGAAACACTTAGTAGTTCCCAAAAATCCTCGCACACAGTTCCCATGCTCAAGGGTATGCTTAGACACGTGGATGACATTTTTAATGATCCTGTGCGCGCACGTATCCTCACCCCTAGGGTAGACAAAAAATATAAATCTGCACCATCAGATCCAGCTTACATCAGGGGGCAGTTACCATTCGATTCTTTAGTCCTTTCTAATGCACGAAAAAGGGCCAATTCCCAAACGTCAGGGGATGCTCCACCCCCAGACAAGGAGTCTAAGTTGATAGACGCCTCTGGAAAAAGAGTAGCCTCCCAAGCTGCGAACGTTTGGTGCATTTCCAATACCCAAGCACTTTTAGTCGGGTACGATAGGGCGCATTGGGATGAAATGGAGCAATTGCTCTAATTGCTGCCTGATGAGCACAAGTCCAAAGCTCAAGACCTAGTGTGGGAGGGACAGCTCATCTCCAACAATTCCATCAGGTGCGCTTTAGATGCGGCTTACACTGCGGCTAGAGCCGTCAACACCAGCGTTCTCTTAACCCCTTGACCGCGATCGGAATTCCGCTCGTATGCTGGACATTCCGATCGCGGGTGGGGTCGTGACGAGCTCAGCTCGTCATGCGCACAGCGCTACCGCGCAGCATGACGAGCTGAGCTAGTCATGAGCACGGAAAGGGTTAAGAAGGCATGCCTGGTTATGCATTTCAGAGTTTAAACCAGAGGTTCAAGCTTCTATCCTTAACATGCCATTTGACAAGCAGCACCTCTTTGGCCCTGTAGTAGACTCCTCATTAGAAAAGATGAAAAAGGACACAGGTGGCGAAATCCATGGGAGCCCTTCAGTTACCTTCAGGCCGTGGGTCCTTTCGGCGCTTCTTCTATCGTGGAGGGTCCAAGAACACCTCATCAGACACTACCTCTACAACCTACAAAGGCAACAATCAGCCCTCTGCTTCTAAGGGTGTCTTCAGAGGGTGTTACAGAGGCAACAATGGCAAGGGTAGAGGTAGAGGTTCCAACACACGCGCCTCCCCCTCCAATACCAAACAGTGACTTGACTACACCCCCCCCCGACCATTTAACACATTTCGGGGGACGTCTTTCACAATTCATACCAGTCTGGCAGTCAATAACTACAGACAAATGGGTACTGGAAATGATCCGTTCTGGTTATTGCCTGGAGTTTACCAACAATCCTCCAAACATTCCTCCACGTTCACACAAACTGTCACAAGGCCACTTACACCTCCTCAACCAAGAGGTTCAGTCTCTCCTTTTGAAAGGAGCTATAGAGCCCGTACCACTACAATACCACGGGGCGGGCGTATACTTCTTCTACTTTCTCATACCCAAAAAGGTCGGTTCTCTCAGACCTATCTTGAACGTCAGAGAATTGAATCTTTATATACATTCAGACCATTTTCACATGGTAACACTTCAACAAGTGCTCCCACTCCTACAACAGGGCGACTTTCTGTCTACTCTAGACTTAAAGGACGCGTACTTCCATATTCCAATACATCCCACTCATCGCAAATTTCTCAGATTTGTGGTAGCGGGCCATCATTACCAGTTCAAGGTACTCCCGTTCGGAGTCACCACTGCTCCCAGAGTCTTTACAAAGTGTCTGGCAGTAGTTGCGGCTCACCTGAGAAGACAACACAATGTCTTCCCTTACTTGGACGACTGGCTCATCAAAGCCAGTACGTATCCAAAGGGTCTCCTGCACCAACTGGGGTTCACAGTCAATGTGTTGAAATCGCATCTTCAACCTTCCAACACTCAAAACTATCTAGGACCCACTTTAGATACTCAAAGGGCACTAGCCTTTCCCAATGCAGCCAGAATTCGCAATATTCAGGCTCTAGTTCTCCAGTTTCAGCCCACTCACTCGCTACCAGCTCGAGTGTATATGCAGATGCTCAGAATGATGGCGTCTTGCATCCTGATTGTTCCCCATGCCAGACTTCGCATTTGTCTAGTCCAGGAATGCTTAGCAAGTCATTGGAACCAATTACAGGGTCTTTTAACCGATCTAGTGTTAAGCGGCCGTACTCCTCGCTCTCTGCTGTGGTGGAACCCACAAAATGTATCAAAAGGGCGGCCCTTCATAGACCCAGTTCCACAGACAATGCTAACAGCGGACGCGTCCCTCACTGGTTGGGGGGCTCATCTTGAACATCACACAGTGCAAGGCCTGTGGAGTCAACAGCAAAAAACTCTCCACATAAACCATCTAGAGCTGCTAGCAGTGTTTCTAGCGCTCAAAACATTTCACACTCACCTGGTCGGCAAAGCTGTCCTAGTTCGTACCCACAACATGACGGCTATGTATTATATACAAAAACAGGGGGGGACACACTCTCTTCAACTGTCGCACTTGGCTCAAGACATTTGGAAGTGGGCGATTCACCACAAAATCTCTCCTAGCAGAACACCTCCCAGGAGTACGCAATAAGATTGCCGATCTTCTCAGCAGGCAGAGACCGCAAATCCACGAATGGGAACTTCACCCTCAAGTTCTCCTCCCATACTTTCAAAGTTGGGGAGTCCCTCAAATAGATCTTTTTGCCACACACAAACGCAAAATGCCCAAGCATCGTCTCCAGGTACCCACACCCACTCTCCAAAGGCAATGCACTATGGATGAACTGGTCAGGGATATTTGCCTACGCTTTTCCCACTCATTCCATTAGTGGTTCAGAAACTCAGGCAAACATCCCTCACATTGGTCCTAGTAGCTCCCACATGGGCCCGTCAACCTTGGTTCACAACTCTGTTGGAGGTGTCACTAGTTCCACATCAAAAACTGCACCTCACATCCAGTCTCCTCACACAGAGCCATGGAGAAATCAGACACCCAGATCCCCAACAACTGACCCTCGCGATCTGGCTCCTGAAATCATAGTTTGGTTATCTAAATCTCTCACCAGACTGTATGAACATCATTCGAGACCTACTACAAGAGCCTGTTATGCAGCTAAATGGAAACGTTTTGTTATCTATTGCAATAATAACATCAATCCTCTTGATGCTTCTATACAAAATATCAGTTATCAGTTACACTTGCAGCACTCTGGGTTAGCTTACACTTCTGTCCGACTACATCTCGCTGCAATAGCTGCGTATCTACAAAATAGGCAACACTTAGCTCTTTTTAGAGTGCCAGTAATCAAAGCTTTCATGGAAGGACTTAAAAGAGTTATTCCACAAAGACTTCCACCTGCCCTAGTGTGGAATGTTAACATAGTCCTCGCAAGATTAATGGGCCCACCTTTTGAACCTATGCATAAATGTGAACTACAGTTTCTCTCCTGGAAAACCGCTTTCCTCTTTGCAATCACTTCACTGAGGAGAGTGGGTGATCTACAGGCACTAACCATAGAAGAACCTTTTTTCCAACTTCACAGAGACAAAGTGGTTCTTCGTACTAACCCCAAATTTCTACCTAAGGTAGTTTCTACCTTTCACATCAATCAGTCGGTTGAGTTACCTGTATTCTTTCCTCAACCCGATTCAGTGGCAGAACGAGCTCTACACACCTTAGATGTTCGAAGAGCCCTTTTATATTACATTGAATGAACAAAATCATTTCGTAAAACTAATCAACTTTTCGTTGCTTTTGCACCACCACACAAAGGCAATCCCATATCCAAGTCAGGTATTGCCAGATGGATTGTTAAATGCATTCAAACTTGTTATGCAAAAGCAAAGAGAACGTTAACAATACCCCCTAGAGCGCATTCCACTCGCAAAATAGGGGCTACTGTGGCTTTCTTAGGAAATATCCCCATAGTTGACATTTGTAAGGCTGCAACATGGTCTACACCACACACATTCACCAAGCACTATTGTGTAGATGTGTTACCGAAACAACAAGCTAACGTGGGCCAGGCAGTACTTGGAATACTCTTTCAGACAACTGCAACAGCTACAGGTTAGCCACCGCTTTGGGAGAATACTGCTGTATAGTCTATGGAAAGCATGTGATCTACAGCTCGCATGCCTCGAACGGATAATGTTACTTACCCAGTAAGCATCTGTTCTTGGCATGTAGAGCTGTAGATTCACATGCGCCACCCGCCTCCCCGGGTACCGCTACCCGTTGCAGTTCTCTTACTCTATATACATACTCATGGACATCTCTATTCTTTACTTACTAACTCCATTCCCACCCTCTACGGGAAAACAATCTAACAATGGAGTCGATGCCCATGCGCACTATCACCGAAAGGATGAGTCACCTACCTCGTGACTGGAAAGACTTCTTCGATGAAAAACAACTTACAAACATCCGGACCCAACACTAGATGGCAGGAGTATGCAAAGCATGTGAATCGACAGCTCTACATGCCAAGAACAGATGCTTACTGGGTAAGTAACATTATCCTTTCAGTGTAAGGTCTTGTCTTTCCAAGGCAGATTGCACAGTTTTAATCTATTGTTGGTCTTTTTAGGTCAAGCCTGGGCAGCGCATGCGCTGCTCTGGGAGCCATGCTGCATTAGAGTATGCACTTGAAGCCCCGCCCACTCTCGGCCCATATTTTTTATTGGTTTGTCATTATCCTTCGTAAACACTGGCTTCTGATTAGTTAATAGGCTTGTTATTCCCTCATTAGTACCACCCTGTGTTGATTTGTAACCTCCCATGAGGACTGGCCCTTTTACTAAGGTTGTTACACGGGTACTTCTTATTTCCTCTGTAAGCACTATTTTCTTTAATGAGTTTCTGGTACTGTAGGCACGACATGCTTTCCTGCAACGTGCTTTCCTGCAACATTCAGCGTGCCATCTGTGCTTTAACTTTTATTTAGTACACATGATTTGTTTATGCCTACATGGGCCACCTTAGCAAGATCTGTGCTTTTTCTGCACTTTATCTTTAAAAAAAGGCGGTTGCACGCCTTTGTTATTAGCATTGTAAATGACAATGCCTTTTATTTGTTTAACCCCTTCGCTGCTAGGCCTTCCCCCCCCCCCCCTGTGCTAAGCCTTTTTTTGGCTATTTGGGGTAGTGCGCGCTTAGGCCCATGTAACTTTTTGACCACATAAGGTATCCACGCCAAATTTGCGTCCTTTTCTTCCAACATCATGGGGATTCTAAAGGTACCCAGGGTTTGTGGATTCCCCTGGAGGGGTCCCAGAAATTAGCCAAAATACAGCAACATTTTGGGGTTTTTGGGAAAAATGGGAAAAATGTTCTGCAAATGAAAGCGTCTGGGTTTTTCCCTGCAAATGGTATCAAAAAAGGGTTTGTGGGGCTGAAATCACCATTTTCCCAGCTTTTAGGGAATGACAGACTTTTGTAAGAAAACCAACATTTTTTTACAGTTTTGGCATTTTTCTGGGACATGGCCTATTTTTGCTATTTTTTGTGCTTTCAATCTCCTTCCAGTTAATGATAGAAATGGGTATGAAAGCAATAATGGATCCTGGAAAGCTATACATTTTAGAAAAGTAGACAAATGTTGAATTCAGCAAGGGGTCATTTATGTAGATCCATAAAGGTTTCTTTATAGAAACTAACAGTTAAATATAGGAAAAATTGAATATTAGTTGAAAAAAACAGCCTTTTGTGTCAACGTTTTCACCTGTAACTTCTAATTATGACAGCTGTTTGAAAGCAATATACCGTTACATCCGCTGGACCTTACTGGTTGTGGGGATATATAGGACTTGTAGGTTCACCAAGAACCCGACGAACCCAGAGCCATAAACTGAGCAGCAATTTGCAATGGCTTTTTATTATGTACCGGGTATATAGCAATTATTGTGGGAAAATGGATACATAAAAAAATCGGTATGAAAGACACCTATGTATTTCTGAAATGGGAACAAAATATAGTTTAGAAACAGTAGATATTTGCACATTTCCAAAATTGGGAATACTCATACTAGCATGAGAATTATCGGTCATTTTTCAAAATGACTTCTTTTTTACACAATGTCTTTCATTTGGAAGGCAGAAATGCATCGAAAGTCAATAGGTAATAACAGTTGCTTTACAAATCTGAATTACCCTAAGTCTCCCGATAAAAATGGTACCTCACTTGTGTGGGTAGGCATAGTGCCCACGACAGGAAATGGCTCAAAACCCAACGTGAACACACCACATTTTCTCAATGAAAAATTACCCTTTTTTTGCAAAGTGCCTAGCTGTAGTTTTTGAACCCTAGCTCTGCCGGCACCTAGGGAACCTAGCAAACCTATACATTTTTGAAAACTAGACAGCCAGGGGAATCCAGGATGGGGTGACTTGACTGCCTCTCACCAGGTTCTGTTACCCAGAATCCCTTGCAAACCTAAAAAATTGTCCAAAAAAAACACATTTTCCCCACATTTCTGTGGTGGAAAGTTCTGGAATCTGCGTGGATCCACAAATTTCCTCCCACCCAGCGTTCCCCCAGGTCTCCCGATAAAAATGGTACCTCACTTGCGTGGGTGGGTCAAGGACCCGCAACAGGCAAGGGCCCAAAACCTATTGAGGGGACATCAAAATTACCTATCACAAACCAACCTGGTTTTGCAAGGGGGGTTCCCATGAGTTTTTGGCCCTGGGCTCGGCGGCCATCTAGGGAAACCTACCAAACCCACACATTTCTGAAAACTAGACACCCGGGGGAGTCCAGCGAGGTATGGCTTGCGTGGGTCCCCCAACATTCTCCTCCCCAGAATCCCCTGAAAACCTCAAATTTCGCTGAGAAAAATCATTTTTTTCTCAAATTGCTGTGTGGGGAAGTTCTGGAATCTGCGTGGATCCACAAATTTCCTCCCACCCAGCGTTCCCCCAGGTCTCCCGATAAAAATGGTACCTCACTTGTGTGGGTAGGCATAGTGGCTGCAACAGGAAATGGCCCAAATCGTACTGTCGAGACTTCAAAATTACCTATAAGAAAACTACCTGGTTTTGGGGGGGGGGGGGGCACCTGAGATTTTGGCCCTGGGATTGGCGGTCATCTTGGGAAAGTACCAAACCCAAACATTTCTGAAAACTAGACACCCGGGGGAGTCCAATGAGGTATGGCTTGCGTGGATCCCCCAACGTTTTCCTACCCAGAGTGCCATGCAAACCTCAAATTTAGCTGAAAAAAAACACATTTTCCACATATTTTTGTGTGGAATCACCGTGCTGGCACAAATGTCTTACCCCACAGCGTTCCCCTTAGTCTCCCGAGTAAAATGATACCTGACTTGGGTGGGGCAAGGGCCTGTGACTGGGAAGAGTCCAAAACATAGGGAATAAGGGTATAGCACCGAGAATTCTAAGCGCTACATTTTTAAAAAAATACGTTTTTAGCCAATTCTGCATTGGACAGCCACACAAGTGAGGTACCATTTTACTCGGGACATTAAGGAGAACACTGTGGGGTAGGACATTTTTGCCGGCACGGTGATTCCACACAAATATGTGGAAAATGTGTTTTATTCAGCTAAATTTGAGGTTTGCATGGCATTCTGGGTAGGAAAACGTTGGGGGATCGACGCAAGCCATACCTCATTGGACTCCCCCGGGTGTCTAGTTTTCAGAAATGTTTGTTTGGTACTTTCCCAAGATGACCGCCAATCCTGGGGCCAAAATCTCAGGTGCCCCCCCCCCCCCCAACCAGAAATGCTGGGGGGTTTGGAAATGTGGTTACTTTCTGCAGCGTGAAAATTTGAGCACAAAATACAAGGAAAATGTCAGTCACATTTTGAGGTTTGCAGGACATTGTGGGTAAGATAACTTGTTGGGATCCACAAGAGAGATATCACCATGTACTCCCCTGGATGTTTAGTTCACGACAAAATGTACAGTTGGTAGGTTATTCTTGGATGAAATGTACACCTTGGCAGAGAGACTAAAAAGACAAAGATTACTGCACAGCCATCTATTCCTCAAGCACACACACATACTGGTTGGATTTGGCACGAGGGCGAATGATGGTTCAGTATATAAAGTTTTATTCACAAGAGATTTCACAAAAATGAAATGCACTGTCAATAATTGAAAGGACAAAAAACTGAACCAATGACTCGCAGCTCTTGAGCTGTAAAGCCACGTCAAGGCACCAACCGCTTTACAGGCCATTCACACACCTTTCATACATGATACACACAAGACCATTCACACCACCAGGCACAAAACCAACACATTACAACATTCACAAAAAGGGACAAGGTACACCCTGCTTGACAAAAACAGAAAAGACACATTTTTATGCACAACCACCTATTCCTCAAGCACACATACATACTGGTTGGATTTGGCACGAGGGTGAGCGATGGTTCAGTACCAATACTTTACTTTATTCGGTTTCTGTACAAACCATCAAAGTATACAATAAAAAACCTTTTCCTATTTACAATTAAAATATTTAAAACAATTCATTTGGGTATTTAAAAAAGGAAAGATTTAAAAAAGACCACCAGAGTAAGAAGAAAAGTGCATTTTATAACTACGAAATACGCCTTTCCCTAAAACCTTACAACATACAAATCCTCAATGGGACAAAAGGAACAATTTGTAAAATACACAGCACAGGTAATATACAAATATCAAACAATTAATATTATTGTACAGTCTGTAATATAAACTTCTGCCGCATTATCCAGAAGGCAAATAAAAAACGACTGACAGCAAAAACTATTGGTTCAGAAACGTCTGCCTTTCAAATTCTATAAGCAATCTGATACTGCCTAACACCTGCATTAAGGCAGATGGGTCTTATCCACCTTCTGCGCAACTCATGATATCCAGGGCAAAAAAATAAAACCTGTTCTTCAGATTCAATAGCTTAAGAACAGGCAGAACATGAACCTAATTGTAAACCCACCACCTCCTTGCCCGGGTATTTTAAAAGCAAATTACCATATCTAAATCTGATGTACAAGCTTTTAGCAAGGGGGGGGAAAATCTGATCCAAGAAAGGTTCGAATTGTGGACAGAATTTTATGGCTAAAAACTTGGATGTAAGCTGTCCGCAAGTTGGATTATTCACATAGCGATCACCCACCACCTCCCAATACCTGCTTTATAATCTCAGTAAGTCGTCTCCAGTAGCCCTCTCAGGATGTTTCCATAGATCCATCATGTTCATTAACCTGCACCAGTCTGCAACATGCCTAAACCATGGTAATTTTACTGCGCCATTGATCCTTATGACCTCCCGAAGAGAATCTCTATAATCAACAAGTTGAGGGGTGGTACATAGGCGCAGCCAGTAAGTTAAAGGTTTCAAGGCAGCCAAATCGCCAATTCTCTTCAGCACAAGATCACAGAAAAGGGGACTTAGAGGAGTCGTAATTGGGACCGAGACAAGAGACCTAGCAAAGATATTTTCACATATCACTAACTTATTGACGGAAGTATAGCCCCAAATCTCCGCTCCGTACAAAGCTCCGCTTTGGGCTTTTGCACAATAGATTTCCAGCGCTGGGGAAAGGTGTTGGGTATATGATTGTTTGTGAAATCTTATTAAGAATTTGGATCTTTGGCATAGGGTTAAGTAGCTTTTATTTATCTGATAATCCCATTTGAGACACTCACTTAAACCTATGCCCAGATAGTCAAAATGTTTTACCCGTTCCAGGGGTTCCTGTAGAACCTTAATCTCCCGCAGGCCACCCTGTACTTTCCCAAACACCATATACTTAGTCTTGGAGGTGTTAAGTTCTAGACTCCTATCCCTACAGAACTCTAGGAAACCGTCTAATAAAATTTGTAAACCCATTGGTGATTTTGATATTAATAGGGAGTCATCTGCGAAGAGCAAAATGGGGACTTTTTCGCCATTCAAGGAGGGTGCGTCATTCCTACAGTTCATTAATCGACTCACCACGTCATTTATGAACAATGAGAACAATGTAGGGGCAAGGACGCACCCCTGTCGCACCCTCGCTGTATCGGTATCTTGTCCGTTAGTTCACCATTCGTCCCCCATCTGACCTGGGCATAATTATCTAAATGTAATCGGGCCATTACTGCTACCAAATCCGCGGGAGCACCTAGGTAAAGTAAAACCTTCCAAAGCAAGTCACGTGGAACCAGATCGAACGCAGCTCGCAGATCCACAAAAGCTACATAGAGCTTTTGTTTCCCAAGCTAAACATATTTCCAAATCAGTAGAGTGAACCTGAAAGCTTGGTCACACGTGCTTACCTTGGAACGAAATCCCGCCTGATAAGTTGACAAAACCTTGTGATCATCCATCCAGGTTTCTAATTTATCCAGAACCTGCCTTGCAAAAATCTTCTGTAAGTTGTCTATCAGGCTGATGGGTCTATAATTGGAGGGGATAGCGGCATCACCCTTTTTGTAGATGGTAATTATCTCCGCTCCCCTCCATGTTTCTGGAATGGCCCCACCAGCCACGATGTTATTCGATAGATTTATATACGGGGCCCAAATAGTTGGTTCTGATTTGTATAAATCTCCCGGAATGAGATCAGGACCAGGGGCTTTGCCAGCTTTTAGTCTACTAATCGCTGCCAGGGTGTCCTCTATACTAAAACCCAGAGCTTGGCTATTTGTATTCTCCACAGGGGCAGTGATAACTTGGGTATGGTCAACCCAACGAGTATCAAATCCGCCCTGATCCATATTACTAGAATATAATTTAGAAAAGTGGTCCACCCATGTCCCTGGCTCGATATGATAACTAAGGGTGGGAACATTCGCCTTGCTCCCCATGGAGACAATGTGCCAAAAAGGTGACTATCCCTACATTGGGCAGCTTGGACCAGATCTTGCCAATTTTTGTCAGCCACATCTCTTTTAGCTTGATTCAGAGCTACTTTATAACTTTTGCGAGCCAAAATTATTTCCATTCTGGAGCACTCTCTAACTGCTAACTGCAAGGCCTTCTTTGCTCTCTTACATTCACTGGTGAACCACTTGTTTGTCCCTGCCCTAGGGGTCTCCTACCAGAGCTACTTCGGCTGAAGATGGTTTGCAGAGTATCGAAGAATTTTGGTGTACTGAAGCAACAAGCGTTTGTTCTGGGAATTCTATATTCCCCGCATCATTACACAAACCAGATATAAATGTAACGAAGAGCTTGTAAATCAGAGTATACAGGTCCAGATCGGCTTGGACTTTCGGCCATGTAACTCGTCGGCGATTGTTAGTAACGCACAACTCTTCGTTTCTGGAGGTAAGACTAGAGGGATTCCTATTCAAATCCGCACCCCTCATTTTTAAAAGTAAGGGATTATGGTCACTATCTTCTCGCTGTTCAACGTTCATATCCTTTACCAGAAACCAAATTCTTACATCTGCAAATATATAATCAATGGTGCTAGTATAAGTACCCCTCTTAAAAGTAGCCTTCCTCCCTTGGTCGGATGCAGTTCTTCCGTTGCAGGCCCTCATACTCCTACCTGAGACTAGAGAAGCAATCTGCAAAGAAACATTCGATGGACGTTTGCCCGTTTTGCCGATTACTAAATTAGGAATGCCCCAGAGCTCATCCTCTTCCTCAAGCAAAGAACTCAATAGAGTAGATGGTTCGAATGCAGCATTAAAATCCCCTGCGATTATTATTTTGGAATTATTTTGGTATACTTCAACCAAATCATCCAACATTGAAAGTACCAACGAATCACAGCCTGAAGATTCAGACCTAGCATAAACATTAAACACAGTCAAAACTAAACCAGTTGGAAAAACAAGTTGGATCCTCATTATGTCCTGTGAGTTTATGGATAAGTGCCTATACTCACAAGCTAAGGAATTTTTTACTAAAATCAACTGGCTACCACTCGCCCTACCCGACGATTTAGGCGGAATAGCTTCGAGGCTATAGGTGGTATAACCGTTAATATATACCATTTCCACTCCCCAAGTCTCTTGAAAGAGACAGATGTCGTTGTTCCCAATATATGACAGCCAATCTTGGTCTTGAAGTTTAAGGTGGATGCCCGCTAAATTCCACGAAATCATTGTAAGGCTGTTATTGTCCATCATTATAGTAGCGGGAACACGCTCATGGGTGTGCATATAGTTAGAGAAGCTATCACCACCAGTTGGATTTGTTATGCAAGTACTATGGATATATTATTGGATAATATATCAACATTTACAGCCCGCTCTATACTACTTATAAACGGTTCAGCAACATAGTCAACATAGTCAATACCCTGAACTCCAATGAGCAAGTCATTATCATTGACCATATTATCTAACAGTGGAGCGTTCATAACAGAACTGCTATTGGGCCTATGCCCCAGATAAAGGCTACCAGTATTACAATTCTCAGGAAAATCTTTAGATGTCAACACATTCGAAGGTGAGGGAACACAGACATGCAATGATTCCAAACAGTTCTCCGATGTTATTGCTATCACATTACCCCTTCTAGCATTTCCAATCGAGGCTGATCCTCCACCCAATGCGGACAGTCAATCGTTGTCATCAATGGGGTTAAAAACATCAAAACTATTATTCACCGGAATAGCAAATCTGTGCACATCCCACCCCCTCCCATGATTTGCCCCTCGATTATGTAGCGTAGAACCAGATGGTTTATAGAAATAGCCAAGTGGTAGGATGCTAATCCCCGTTTCCTCCACAAACCAATTACTCGCCCTCTCAAGGATAGCTTGAACCAATTCTGGTGACCTAAATGATAACACTACACAGTCAAGAAACCGAATGGTATGCTGTTCCTAAAGAATACAGTAGGTTGATATCAAGTCAGTGATACATATTTATTAAATCACGACATGTCGTGATTTAATAACTATGTATCACTGACTTGATATCAACCTACTGTATTCTTTAGGAACAGCATACCATTCGGTTTCTTGAACTTTACATGGGCTTGTATGCTGGACCTGTTTAAATATAGCCCGCAGTCCCTTCCTTATTGTATTACAACACTACACAGTCACCTTTAAAGGATTTCCTTGAATTCCCCAACCAACCAACCAACCCGCCTTACCATTTTGAACTCTGTAAAAAGTGCATTTGATAACCCTGTCTTGGCAGTTAGCAGGTGCAATGATTTGTTTCTAAGATTGGTCCAATGTTCCAAGGTTCCAGATGGTAATGTGGGGACATTGGCCAACACTATAGTACAAAGTGTTGCTTCGGGGGGTAGATGTAATAGGTTACCACCTGGCACTTCCCTCACTGGCTTAACATAATGACCATGCATATTTTGAAGTTGCGCTTCTACCCTACAAGCGCTCTTGGGCCTATACTGGGGTGGAGTTTTTTGGATGTTTAGTAATTGCTTCTGGATGTTAGATAGGGTATTAACTACATCGTTGGACCTCCCCGTTGTCTCCTCTACACAGTTTGTAGAATGGGAGTCCAGTAGGACATTAGGGGGTGCAAACACAGTACCAGGAGCGGGGGTAGGAGCGTCACTCGGGACATTGGGGCGGCTACTAGACCCTATAGGCAAGGCAGATTTAGCACTACACTGGCACTGACACGAGGTAACCTGCTGCTGGGAAAGCGGAGTACTCAAGTGGTTTTGCTGATACTGCTGGCTCTCCTGGCTTGAGGATACAGGCCTTACAAACTTTTCCAATTTTTCTAAATTTGCTTCCAACCTTGACAGCTTTTGCAATAAAGGATTCAGTAGGGTCGATATAACCTCACTCATTTTGAGCCAAAAATCCCTGCAATCATCCCCACTAACATCTATCTGTGGGGAAGAGGAAGATGACAGTAGTAGGGAAGAATCTTCAACAATAAGGCCAGAAGCTATTGATTTACAATTCCCAACATTCACTGCCTCCCTCGTATTGCCTTTAAGTCCTCTTTGGTAGGGGGTATGGTTGTTTATTACAATTCTGCCCTTTCCTCTTTTTGGACTGGTGCGGAGGGCTACCCCCTGCATTATTTTACTTTTTTGCCCTCGAGTAAATACTTTGGGCCTGGTTACTGCGTCAGGGGTCTGTGAAAGACCAATCAACACAGGGGCCTGATGAGGCAACACAATGGGCGTCACAAGAGTAGAAGTGGGGTTTAAATCCTTACCGGAGTCTGGGTCAGGCAAAAGCGGTTCTAAAGATAACCTGCGCTCAGTCAGAGCAATTTCATGGATGAGGGCCGATTCTGCCCTTAGAAGAAAAGCATCTAAAGTTCCAACGACTCCCTGACCCACTGATAATTTACTTCTTCCTGATAAGGGCTTTGCCATTTTCTACCGCGGTGAAAAGGTAAATTGAATATTACCACACACAAGGCAATAATAAGTATGACTGTCCTTATACCATTAGTCCCTAGCTCCTAAGTTTCCTTCTTAATGACCAGTAATCCACAATATGTCCATCTGTAATGCCCACTTTACATATACATGTACATAACCTGGCCTCAATTTCTTTGTCCTATGTCCTTCTTTTGGGCTTCCTTGAGCCTAGGTGTCCGGCTGTCTGCGTTGTTGCCGTCGTTATCAGCAAGAGTTTCCCTTTGCTCCTTTATCCTGGGTCCTGGCATTACATTACAGTTTAGTGCCTCAGTCTCCTGTGACTTCGCTGTGCGTGTGGCAGATCCTGGGTCCTGTGCCTTTCTGCCCTGGAAACCGCTGTCCTAGACTTTTCCTAACGCTCCCCTGGGCCCTTTAATGGAGCGTCAGGCCGTGTGGAGCCCCCGAACCTCCGAACTGAGGTACAAGCTTCCTCAGCCCCCCCTCCTGCAGTGGTAATGAGGGGAGAGGGATGAAGGAGGTTAAAACAGGGTATAGGCGAATAATGTCAGCAGCAGAGTCTGAACCAGGACAAGTGGGACTCTACAGGCGGACGCTACCCGGGCCGCCTCCGCCTAGGGCACGCTCTCGGCGGCCACTGTCTGATGGTGGCCGCACTCACACTCACAGGTTTCGCACTCGGCTAGGCAACTTCTGGCTGCGGGCTCCTGGGCTGTGCACAGCTGTGGTATCTCCTGCGCCTGCAGTCGTCGAGGAGGAGGGGTGCCGCGGGGCTGCTACAAAACTGGACCGGGCAGCGGGGCGTTCGTAGCGCCGAACCAGAGCTCCTGCTCCTGTGGCTCTGTGGCTCGTGAGGCTCCTCCTCCCCCCGTTGGAATTGGATGGTTCAGTATATATAGTTGTATTAACCAGAGATTTCACAAAAAAGAAATGCACTGTTAATAATTGAAAGGACGAGAAACTGAACCATTGACTCACAGCTCGTGAGCTGTAAAGCCACGACAAGGCACCAACCTCTTTACAGGCCATTCATACACCTTTCATATGTGTGACACATACAAAACCATTCACACCGCCAGCCACGGGCCCAGCACATTACAACACTCACACCAGCAGACAGCGCTATTCAAGGGCCCATCACTTTCACATGCCCACATTCCTGACACAGCAACCACACCAGCTCACGGATTGCGTGGAGTGGCGTTTGGCTAGCACTGTGTGTGTAGTGACCAGCAGCTAGTCACTACTCACACACCGCCAGTCCACGTACACCGCCAGCCAAGCGCCAGTCCAAACACACCGCCAGCCAAGCGCCAGTCCAAACACACCGCCAGCCAAGCGCCAGTCCAAACACACCGCCAGCCAAGCGCCAGTCCAAACACACCGCCAGCCAAGCGCCAGCCCACTCACCGCCAGCCAAGCGCCCATCCACGCACACCGCCAGCCAAGCGCCAGTCCATTCACCGCCAGCCAAGCGCCAGTCCACGCACACCGCCAGCCAAGCGCCAGTCCACGCACACCTTCATAAAAAATGTTTAAACAAGAAAGAAAACACAAACCAATTGCAACTAGATACCAAACTATAACTAAAAAAACAGCAGTAACTAAAGACCTCATTCTATTGTCATAAGTGAAACTGAACTATATAAAACCATACAGACCAGGCAGTACACTATTAGACTCACGGTTGCTCCCAAAAACTCTTTTTAGTGTGATACAATCTGAAACATGAGGGCACACACAGCCCAGGATTAGAAGGACAATCGGCACAGTGCATACGACTCTCCTTCCGCATACCTCTTCGCAAGCAGACTCTACATCTCTTACAGGGATTGTTTTTTTTGGGCGTGGGAGGAATTAAATCAGGAAAGTGGCGATCTTTCAATCTAGCCACATCCTCCACCACTCCAACTCTAGGAACACTTGCCTGTTCCACAACAACAAGGCTGCCTATCACAGACTGCTGAAACTGAACAAAAGTCAACTTTGACTCAGGAGAACACTCCTTGTACACAACAAAAGCATTGAAAGTTGCTAAATTGAAGAGATGGATGGCCAACTTTTTGTACCAAATGTACGCCTTACGAATAGCAGTGTAAGGTTCCAACCTCTGATCTACTCTATCAACACCACCCATGTGCTTATTGTAGTCTAAAATGCACACAGGTTTGCGTACTTCAGCAAACTGACCCCAAACAGCCACAGGTGAAGTACTCATCATTGATGGTAGTCAGCATGTACACATCCCTCCTGTCCACAAATTTCACAGCTAGTAGTTCATCACTATGCAAGGAACTGCACTGTCCCTTCTGAAGTTTTTTGGAAACAAGCTCTTTTGGATAACCTTTACGGTTAGAGCGGATTGTGCCACAAGCAAAAGTGTCCACTTTGAACAATTCCTTAAACAATTGCACAGCAGTGTAGAAGTTATCAAGGTACAAATGGTGGCCTCTGTTAAACAGTCCTCTAGCAAGATCCCACACAATTTTCTCTGAAACTCCAAAAGTGGACGGACAACCAGGGGGTCAATAGTGGAATCCCTACCAGTGTACACACGGAAATTAAAAAACATATCCTGTCCTACTCTCAGACAACATATACAGCTTAATTCCATAACGTGCCCTCTTGCTAGGGATGTACTGCCTAAAAACCAAACGGCCCTTGAACAGGACCAAAGACTCCTCAATAGATATTTCTTTCCCTGGAGTATAGATCTCTGAAAATCGATCTACAAAGTGATCAAGAACAAGCCGAATCTTAAAAAGACGGTCACAGTCAGGGTGATCTCGTGCCAACGCCAAAGTATTATCAACAAAATGCAGCATCCGAAGCAAAAGTAAATGCCGATCACGGGTCATAATCGCAGGAAATATGGCTGTTGCCATCAAGGGTCTGGTAGACCAATATGAAGCCATGGACGGCTTCCTTATCAAGCCCATCAAAAAAGTAAAACCCCAAAACTTCTTCATCTCATCCAGATTTGTGGGAGTCCACCGGGTAGCTCTAGAGTGGGGCTTAAGTGTGGCCCCTCAAAAACTGTTCAGCATACAAATTAGTCTGCTCAACAATCTCAGCCAAAAATACATCATCCATAAACAACTGAAAAAACTGTATAGGCAAAACAATTTCGCAATCCACTCTACATCCACACTAAAGGCAGGCAACACCGGCTGCACCATGTTTGGATCAACCCAGAGTCCAGCACTTCCAGTAGGAAGCCTTGCAGCCTCAGGCTGCAATACCAATGTCTCTTGCTGCACCATCGGCACATCAGTGACCCCCTCTAAAACAGGCACTTCATCCGCACTGAGAGTACCTTCATCCGCACTGAGAGTATCTTCATCATCTGATGATTCCATGTGGAGAGAAAACTCACTGCCTGAATCTTCCCCTCCCTCCTCTCTCTCAGACGCAGTCAGTCTCATAATCCTGCTCAGAGGAAGATTCAAGAAGCATACCAACCACCTGCTGAGCAGTCATTCTACGGCTAGCCATAATCCTTACTAATAAAGGTAACTTGTCAAACAAGTCAACAACAACAAACACTTTGTAAAATAAGTAATAGACAAAATGCGTCTTTATCAGAAAGACCTATATACTCCAAAACGATACCACTCGCTTGCCAGAAGCAGCTAGACTCACCACCACCTACTCTGCACAGACACCGTAAGGATCAACAATATCCCACTAAAAAGAAAAGAAAATTACACATAAGACAATGCAAAACAAATCGCAAAGAATTTCATGCTCAAAACACTAACTAAATATGCTGCCATTATGACACCACTTACAAAAAAATTCATTCATGCATGACAATAATACTCATTTGGAGTAAATACAACACAAATGTTTTTCTTACCAAAAAAATGCAACTACGCAAAACTGCAGAACAACCACTGCCGAACCCGCAAACAGGAATCAAAAGCTTTACACTAGAATAAAAAGGAGAAATAAAACATTACAATCACATATGCAAATAATGCACTAGTCCACATACTATCCACCAGCCAAGCAAAAGTGGTAGGTGGGCCTAAAAGAATAAGGCCGAGATGCCCCCACAGGGAGCAGAAACAGCCAAAAAATTCACCTTCATAAACTGGGAGCGACCCTTGCCCAAGGGGTCACTCCCCAACACCAACATTTAAAAAGCCCTGGTGTCTACTGGCTTCTGCCCCCCCCCCCCGGGGACAGATGGGCCTGAAAACATATGGCCGATCTGCCCCCAAAGGGGCAGAAACGACCACAATAAATACCCCATAAAGGGGAGCGACCCTTGCCCAAGGGGCCGCTCCCAACAACACAAAAACAATCCCTGGTGGCGTAGTGGGCATACAATAAAATTAATTGTTTATTTGGGTCGATCTGCCCTTCCAAGGGGGTCAGAAACGGCCCAAAAAAATGCTACCCAAAGGGGAGCGACCCTTGCCGAAGGGGCCGCTCCCCAAAAACATATTGCTCCCCCAAGGGGAGCGACCCTTGCCCATGGGGCCGCTCCCCAACAACACTAAAACAATGCCTGGTGTCTAATGGCTTCTGCCCCCCTTGGGGGCAGATGGGCCTACACTCACAAGGCCGATCTGCCCCCAAGGGGGGGCAGAAACAGCCAAAATAAATGATCCCGAAAGGGGAGCGACCCTTGCCTAAGGGGCCGCTCCCCAAAAACATAATTTAATTAAAAGAAATCCCTGTTGGCCTAGTGGGCACAGGGGGCAGACCCAACTAAACAAATTGCTCCCCCAAGGGGAGTGACCCTTGCCCAAGGGGCCGCTCCCCGACACACAAAGGGCTTTTACAAAACAAAAAAAAACCCTGGTGGCCCAGTGGGCGCCACAAACCTTTTTAAAAAAAATATATATATCCGATCTGTCCCCCCCCCCCCCAAAAGGGGGACAGAACCAACGACACATTTATCCCCCAAGGGGAGCGACCCTTGCCCAAGGGGCCGCTCCCCACAACACAAAGGGCATTTAAAAAAAAAAAAATAACCCTGGTGGCCCAGTGGGCGCCACAAACCTTTTTTTTTTTTTTTTTTTTTTTTTTTATTAAATATATCCGATCTGCCCCCCCCCCCCCCAAAGGGGGGCAGACCCAACTCTACATAAATCACCCCCAAGGGGAGCTACCCTTGCTCAAGGGGCCGCTCCCGACACAATTTGGGCATTTAAAAAAATAAAAATGAGCATTCCTGCTGCACGATCGCGCCCCAGGCGCGATCGTGCAGCAGGAATGCTTTTTAAAAGACATCGGAGGAAAGGAAAACCCTTTCCTTTCCTCCGATGTCCTTTAAAATTCCCCCCACCCTCCACGAGGCAAAACTCACCTCTTTCTTTCCCGACGCGATGGAAGCAAATGGCTTCCAGTGCGTCGGGAAACACAAAGGAAACCTCCAATGACGGCGCGCTGACGTCATTGATGACGTGGACGGGGGGAGGCAGGGGAAGGGCTTCCCCTGCCTTCCCCGGTGCAGGCACAAAGATCGGTGTCCCACGTGGGGAGCGCCAGCGCTTCCCCCCCCGTGGGTGGGTGTCACGACGGCTGGGAGCCGTCATGAGCACACGCCCACTGTGTCATGACTGCTCCCAGCCGTCGTGAGCACCGAAGGGGTTAAAAACACATAAATAAAAAGCATTGTCATTTACAATGCAAATAGCTCAAACTCTCGTAAATGCGAGACCTATTGCATTGCAAATGCTTTTTTGCTCTTTGTAGAACCGAACCGTAACATAACTATACTAAAGCCTAGATATTTTCTAAGCCTTTGTGGCATTTAGGTTTTAATGTAAAATATATTTGTAGAACCTGCTGACCTGTAATTTGTAAATATTCAATTTATAAACACTTATTAAAGACAATTGTGTTGCAACAATTCCTGAAAAGTTGTATTGTTTAGATTCTGGTGTAGCATGCTAAGGTTTAGTATAATAGTGTAAACATAGACTTTCGCTTTTCTTTCAGACAACCATTAAAAATGGTTTATTCTCCCCAAAAAAATGAGAAAAGAGGTAATTCCAACTGTGACGTGACCGAAGAGGCAGAGGCTTTAATTGTAAGACCCCCTCCGAAGATTGTAGAGCCCTCCTTGTTTAAGGTGCTATATAAAACCTTTGGACCTTATTTTCTCATGAGTTTCCTGTTCAAAGCTATTCATGACATCATGATGTTTGCTGGGCCAGAAATATTGAAGTAAGTTTTACCTCTGCTTTCATTTACTGTCTATTAATGTAGTTTTGTTTTATTGGTGCAAGTGTAACACTGTATTTCTAGATCACATTAAACTAAACAATTTTTTATATGTTTGATAGGTTAGCATAGGGGTCTGTTTCGCTTTCATTCAATGTTAAAAACAATTAAACTTTCACCCACTATAGTTAATATGTCCTGGTGGGGTAGGGTTGTCCCACTTAATATCTTCCTGGAGAAATTTCATCATCTGTGCATGTATGCATTTATGCAAGATCAAGTTAGATGTTATTCTGCTGAATAGAACAATGCCTCTATAAATGCTTTACAGTGAATTTGGTACACGTCTGCTCTGTTGTCTTTGCTGAGCTTTTCATGTGGATTTCTGCAACACCTGTCATTTATGTTCCTCAGACAATTATCTTTCATTTGAGCTTCTGGGTTAATGCTTGAATAACTAATGTATGTTTGGATAGAGTAAGTGCCAATGATACCACCTTTCTTTAAACATATAATTTGTGTTTAATGGAGATACCCAAAGCAACCTGATCAGCTCTCCGATTATTCGCTGTATCCCAGCAAAATTTCAGTACTCGTCAGACAACTTGTCACGCAATTTCACTCATGGCTAGTCCCAAAAGAAGTGTTGGAACTCGCAAGGCTTCACTCCGCATGTAGGACAAACACTACTTCTCCAGGGTTATTTTTTGTGTAGGTCTGATGCGGTGAAGTACATGCAGTGCAGTACATGAAATTAAGCTTGAATCTAACATTAGTTGAGGATGTGTACATGCCACCTCATGCTTCAGCCCATGCTTTAAATGAGAAGCCAGTCCCACAGTTTCTTTCCCATTTTAAGGTCAATAATATGCTCTTCTTATTACGTGGCAGTTTATAATGCTGTGGAAGTCCAAAATTGAATTATTACCTTCTAATGTTGTGTTATTGCAATGGGATGTTTAGAATGTCTAGTACATTTTCAGGAAATTAAGAATTTGTGACTGATATTGTAATTGCATTTGAATAAGAAAAGGGTAAATTATGTGATGGGTAGTTTAGGGGAAACTACCATTACAACGCATGCTTTACAACGCATGCTTTTACCCCGCATGCCATTACAACGAAATGGCTTGCTGTAGGGGGTATAAGGTGTTGGATTTAACTCCCAACACCTTCCCTACTGTTGCACAGACTGTAGTTGGAATAGTAAATTATACTATTCCAAACTCCAGCGCACCTCCGACAGCAAGTCGTTGTAAAAACTTGCGTTGTAACGGCATGCGGGGTAAAAGCATGCGTTGTAACGTCATACAACCAGAGTTTAGTATAAGCAACACTGCCAAACTGAAGGAGTTGGAATCCTCTTAGTTTCAGGAAGACTATGTAAAAGTTTTGAAGTAAGCATCACCTAAGTCCTTAAGGACTATTAGTACTGCAATTAGTAATATTTTTTTGTCCGATTAAAAAATGGATTTCACTTACCCTTGTTTAAATTAAAAGCCTCTTCCTCATTTGGTATCTTAGGAGCTGACTGCATTGGGGAGCGTGTTCTTGGCATAATATCGGACTGTTCACCATTTTCAGTTTTTTTTTTTTTTCTCACAAAGTTTGGACGATTCTTTAAAGTTCTTGAGGGTTTCAATGAATAAGTTACTTATCTTCGGTAACACTATTCTGTTGTATACTCTAACCAAAGGGTCCTCACTCTGTGAATCTCCCAAAGCATCAAACTGGATCTGGAAACTGTTGCAATACATCGTGTGCTGGCAGGTAGTACCATCATCCTCTGGCATGACGTCTTCTGGATATGATTGTATGCCCTCTTTTTCCACTCCCTCGGACACAGATGTGCATAACTTGATGACCGCAATGGAGGATAGGTTGTGTGCCAAGATCTGTGCGTCCTGCTTTACTTTTATCCCTGGAAATGACATGGACAACGGGATGCGAACTCTTGCCATCCAAGTATTGTATCATCTATAAGCTGGAGGGAGGTGCACCTGAGCAGGACTAGTTTATCGATTTGTTTTCCTGGCTCCCCCGTGGGTGACCAGACTAGGCATGTAATTGCTCCCGATTGTCATTTTTGTACTGTTTTTGTGAGCTTTCCTACAAGTGGGGGTTTCTTTTTTTTTTTTTAACTCTTTTTATTGAACAATTTTCAAAACATGGTACAGTTCCACATATTTCACTTGAAGGAAGTACTGTGAGTTCAATTATACACATAAATATTACAAGATAATGCATTGGAATTCAAGGGTAGAGGGAATCATCAGACTCCAGTAATCGGGGAGGAGTGCATATATTGCCTTGGTATTCGTTCCAGGGGGCCCATATCTTAGACCATTTGCGCGGGCAACCTCTTGTCATATACACCGTTTTTTCCCGCAGCATACACCAATCCAGGTCTCTTTCCCAGTCAGTACTCGTAGGTGCCTTTGTAGCCCCCCATAGCTGCGCAATGTTTCTCTTGGCCACTATGTATCCGAGTGTGGCCCATATTGTGGCGTGTGTGGTGAGGTCAGTGGGTTCCCAGACGTTGAGGAGGCATCTAGGGGCTTGTGGTGTGAGTTCGACTCCCATTACTATGCTCATTACCTCGTGTATCCTGCGCCAATATTCCTGGATCTGTTCGCATTGCCACAGTATGTGGATGAATGTGCCCAGCTGGGTGCATCCCCTCCTACAAGACCCATCTGTTGAAAAGCCCATGTGCATCAATCGGGGACCTGTCATGTATATTCTGTGAAGTACCTTTAGTCGCACCAGGCGAAGACGTGCAGAAATAGCAACAGTTCTGGGGGAGGAGACCGCTACCTGCCAGTCTTCATAATCTACTTCCACCCCGTCCCCCGCCCATTTTTCTCGTAGCGATTGTAGGGGATTCTCCATATTATGGATGAGTTTTCGATGGGTTAGGGAGATGGCTTTTTCAGGTAAGTGCCCATCCAATATCCTATCCTCCAGTGGGGAGGCGTCTGATGGAGCCGTGTCATTGGGCAATACTGTTTGTAGTGCGTGTCGGACCTGCAGGTACCGGAAACGCTCGGAATCCGCAAGGGCATATTGACCCTGTAGGGCTTCAAATTTTTGCACACCCTCTTTACCCCAAAGGTCTCTGATGTGAGAGATGCCAATTAAGTCCCATTTGCTAAAGCCCTTGGATTTTCTTAGGTCACCAAGTTTTTGGGAGTCCCATAGTGGCGTGGCGAGAGTTAATTTATTGTGCCATCCTAACGATTTGGTTGCCGAATGCCAAATTTTAACTGTGTGGTTGGTTGGACCCGTGAGTGGGAACCTATTTGGTTTGGAGTACAGTGCCCTGGCATATGTCCCGTTTGGGAGAATCCATTTATCCATAGTAAACCCCGGATTGTCCGGCTGCCCATAGGTGCCATGGTTTATTGCTACCAGTTGTGCTGCCCAGTAGTATTTTTTAATGTCCGGCAGTCCAATTCCGCCGTCATACCAGCTGAGCGTGAGTTTTTGCAGAGCAATACGTGGCTTTCCATTCCAGAGCAGGTCTCGCTGGAGTCCTTCTATTTCTGTAAAGTACGTATTTGGGACAGGGTTTGCCGAGTTCTGCAGTGCATATAGGAAGCGGGGTAAGGACAGCATTTTAAAAGGGCCGCTTTGCCCAGGAGAGAAAGCGGGAGGGTCTTCCAGTGTGCAAAGTCACTTTTGAGTCTTTGCAGTGGGGGAGCCAGGTTCCGAGCATATTGGAGTGTGCGGTCTAGGGAGACGAATACACCTAGATATTTGAATCCGTCTATTGCTATTGGGACGGGGCAGTGCCGGGGAAGGGGCGGAGAGTTTCCACAGAGGACGTACAGAAGAGATTTCTGCCAGTTGATACGGAACCCAGAGAATCGGCCAAATACGGATAGGATATCAAATACTACGATGAGGGATCTCTGAGGTGACGTGAGGTATAGAAGGATGTCGTCCGCGTATAGGGAAATACGGTCTTCCCAATCTGCCGACCATCGCATTCCACGGATCCTCACGTCTTTGCGGATCCATGCGGCAAGCGGTTCCAGGGCCAAAGCGAAGAGTAAAGGAGATAGAGGGCATCCCTGCCGTGTCCCTCGGCCAAGTGTGAAGGCCTCGGATTGTTTGTTGTTCACTACCACTTGTGCCATAGGTGTGGCGTATAGTAATCGTACCCATCGTCTAAAGTTCGTTACGAATCTCAGTTTTTTTAGCACGGCAAATAGATAGGGCCACTCAAGTGTATCGAAGGCCATTGTGGCGTCTAGGGAGACGATGACTGCATCTTCTCGTATGGTCGGTACCCTGCCCAACACTCCATGTACTCTACGCAGATTTAACGCCGTGTTCCTCTTTGGCATGAACCCGGATTGATCAGGATGCACTAAGTCCCCTATTACTTTAATCAGCCTGTTGGCTAGTAATTTGGCAAGGATTTTTGGTTCTGCGTTGAACAGCGAGATAGGACGGTAGGAGGCGCAGTCTGTTTTGGGCTTCCCTTCCTTGTGGATTGTAACTATGGTTGCTATTCTCTGATCTGGGGTAGCAATCCCCGTTCAAGGCTGTCTTCGAACATAGTTTTCAAATATGGGGCCAACTTATCCGGACGGAGTTTGTAGAGCTCAATCGGGATGCCATTGGGGCCAAGGGCCTTACCCGAGTGGAGCGCTCGGATTGCAGCCGCTATTTCATCGTGGGAGAGCTCACTATCCAAGTATTCCCGATCAGTGGCTGATAGCCCTGGGAGGGAGATATCCTGTAGGAGTTCCGTGGACTCCTCTTCAGTGTGTGGGCTCACCGCGCTGTATACTGTGTGAAAGTGTGTTGCAAACTGTTCGGCTATGTCTTGGGGGTCAGTTATGGGGAAGCCATCCGAGCTCCTGATTTCTGGAACCAGCCGATTAGCATGTTCTCTTTTTTCTAACCAGGCGATTAGTTTTCCAGCCTTATCCCCCCACTCATAGATCCGGCCCAGCCTGTTTTGCCCCATTATTTTGGCGCGGTCAGTGACCAGCGCTCGGTATTCTGCCTGTCGGAGGCGAAGTGTATGGAGTATTTCAGGGGACGGGTCAGTGTTCACTTCTTGTTCCAGCCGATAGAGTTCGTGTTCTACATCTGATAAGTCTTTTGTTTTCTCTTTTTGTTCCCGCAATCAGAGAGAGTGCCTGGCCCCTGATCACCGTTTTAAAGGCTTCCCATAGTATTTGCGGGGAGTCTACCGAATTCTCGTTCTCTAGGAAGTAGTTATCTACGGCTTTAGTGAGGTCCTTGCGTATTTTGGGGTGTTTTAAGTACCATGGGTTGATAGGGGCAATGCGTCCTACTTGTGCGCTCTCCAGGGCCATATGGACCCAGATCGGGGAGTGGTCTGAAATACCTCTAGCCAGATGTCTGATCTCCTGGATTTCCATCACCTGAGTAGCCGGGATGACTATGTAGTCCAGGCGAGAGAAGCTACTGTGTGCCCCTGAATGGAAGGTGTATTGGATCTTATCAGGATTATAGGTTCTCCACCCGTCCACCAGCCCCATTGCCTCTAGGAAACTGGAAAAAGAATGCGCTGTATGTGGGAGTGTGCGGGGTGGGTGTCTGTCTAGGGAGCCCGAAATTACTGAGTTAAAGTCACCCCCGAGCACTAGGTGTCCCTCTGGCAGTGCTATCAACACGGCGCTTAGGTCTGCAAAGGTTGCAGCTTGCAGCCCCGGGGAGCATAGATGGACATGAATGTGATCGTTCGGCCCTCCCAAGTGCCCGTGATCCCGACATATCTGCCACGGTCGTCTGTATAGGTGGATGTGAGAGTCGGGGGGGGGGGGGGTGGGGGGGGAATGATTTCTTTTGCAGGATGCCCACCCCTCTGGAGTTGGATGCGAAACCTGCATGTGCCACCATTGCGTAACCCCATCTATGCATGGCCTTGCATGTGTTACCCACCAGGTGTGTTTCCTGAAGCATTACTATGTCTGGCGACAATCTCCTAATATATTGCAATACTACACTTCTCTTGATTTTGTCCCCCAACCCGTTCACATTCCAACTTAATATTTTGACTTCCTTATTCCATTGCTTACCCATTGATATCTTAGTGACGCATACTGACTGTTACTTGCACAAATCCGGACTGTACCATTGAAAAAACTCAAACAAATAAAAACAATAAAACACAATAATCCCTCCCAACAACCCCCACCCTGCTCCCCTGCACTCTGGGCTCCAAACTACCCATATTAATCAAATGCAGAGTGCCTGTCGCCCAACGTGTACTAATAGAAGAAAATGAGGGAGGCCTCAGTGCCCCTCTGGTCCCCCCTCCTGCCATCACTAGACATAGGTACTTTTCTGAGGTGTTGCGCCCTGTGACAAATTGACCCATCTTTTTAGTACCAGAGATTCTTAGTCAAGGTCTTCAGGCCTTTAAGAGATTGCGTATTTTGTTCTATATTTGGGAGGAACATACGGAACAGAGCGTTCAAGCTTCAAATCAATAAAGGCAGTTCTTAGTGTTCAGTGGTTGTTTGGGTTCCGTTCCGGTGAGGTCCTCCAGCCGTCCAGCCAGTCAGAAACCAACTCAGGTTGGTCGAAGAAATGCGCTTTTCCTTCCGCCTCAACTCGCAGACGCGCCGGGAAAAGCATAGCGTACTTAAGGCCCTTATCACGCAGTCTTTGTTTGACTTCTAGGAAAGAGCGTCGACGCATCTGTACTGCCTGGGTAAAGTCGGGGAAGAAGGCGAGTTCTGAGTTATCCACTTTTATCGGCGGGGCGACCCTGGCGGCCTGTAGGATCGTGTCTCTGTCTCTGTAGTTTAATAGCCTGGCCAGTATGGGACGGGGGGGCTCCCGGTTTTGGGCGTCCCCAGGTACTCTGTGCGCCCTCTCCACCACAAACAGCTTGGACAGTCCCTTTGGTTGTAGCTTTGTCGTCACCAGGTGTTCAATGAACAGGTCAGCAGCGGGCCCCTCCGATTTCTCCGGCACTCCAATAACGCGTATGTTATTGCGTCTCGAGCGCCCTCGTAATCGTCCAGCTTGTCTTCAGCGATTTTACGGAACGCTTGGAGTTCCACAATGTCCTTCCGCAGTTGTGAGGTGTCCTCTACTAAATTCGTGGTGGTGAGCTCCAGCTGCTTGACTTTCTCCCTGTATTTTGTAAGGTCAGCTCTAATCAGCGTCACTTCCGAGGAGAGGTTGTCTATAGATGTGCGCACTCCAGTGATCGCCGCCATCAGGTCTTTCATAGTGGGTTCTGGGGGATCGTGCTCTGTCCCTCCTTGCTGTGTGTCGCCAGGTCCCTTTCGTTCGGGCAATTCCGCCCTTGGGCAGGTGTAGCGGTCCAACTTGCTCTGTTGAGACGTTTTCGTACTTCTCGGGTTAGCCATGATCAGGGCCGGGCCCGCGCCGCCAGCGCGTTGCGCAGTTTCTGGGGGCTCTGCTCGGCTTGTGCCTTTCTCACCTCGCCGTAACTGTGGGCCTTCGAGTATATTCCTCCCGGTAACAGACGGTGTAGTCGAATGCTTGTTTCGCAATTTAACGGTAGACCTCTTGCAGGCGCCGAGGAGTAGGCTCCGTGTGCACACCTGGCTTAGGGCCCGCTCCGCACCGCCAGGGGGAGGGGGGGGCCCCCGATAATGCGGGCCACAGGTCCAGTCCCAGGCGCACTCGCCGGCGCTGGGCTTATGTCAGTCACCTCCTCCACCCCTGCGCGCCGATGTACCTTACATCCGCCGATCATTCGAGTCCCTCAGGTCAGTGCTCCGGGACTGGCTCCGATGCAGCCGGCCCCATCGGTATTCTTCAGGACGTATTTCCGTCGGGCAGCGCCCCACCGCGTAGGCTATTGCAAGGTGTGAATGCCCCTCCGCCTCAGTTGCCTGCGTCCCTCCGTGGATGTATGTGGGGGAGGTCTTGCCATCGCTCCAGGCACCCAGTCAGGCAGACGTGCCCACTCGAGGTCCCGGCTTCCCCAGGGCTGAAGGCCGCAAATTCCGGGCGGGATTTCTCCGCTTTCCGGGGACCGCCAGCACTCGGGATCACGGCAATGTGTACCGCTACACCTCCGGCGCGCGATTCTAGCACCGGAGGTTCGGATATTTGGGCCGGATATATGGGGCAGGAGAGGGGGCCTCGGAGACGCTCTAACAGGCGGCCATGTTCTTTCGCCGCGAAGCCACGCCCCCAAGTGGGGGTTTCTTGCTCTAAAAACGCAGTCCTCGAGCTAGGTAGGATGCAAGTAACTAGGGAGGTAATAACGGACACCACAGAAACGCATCAAATCTCAAATAATGTGACTGTCCTGAAGTGTGCGGCAATTGATGTAGTTGAAAAGTCAACTGGGGGGGGGGGGATGTTAATATTGATTAATATGATGTACTCCATGATATATGTACCTATAACATTGAACTTGCATCACGGTTGTCGAACCCTCCCGATATGACCTCCCCATCAACCATGAGTCAGAAATACGTGGTGAAGCAACTGATTGACAGATCACAGATGGGGGTGACACATAATCCTTAGACTAATGCGCGAACAGGAAAACTCAGATCAATTACACATATAGGCAGCGACGCCACAATGGTCCTAGGAGACTGGCCCCAATAAAACACATTTGGCCGGAGGGATGCACGTTCTGAAACACCTTAGTCAGATGCTGCACTAAGTTAGGAACACTCAGCCAATCAGAACACAGCATGCACACTACACGCAGTGATCTTGTGGACACATACTCGCTGGCCCCACATTGTGTCCACGCAAGGTCGAGACCCACCTGCGCTTCCTATCAAATGACCAGATTTATGGCCCTGTGACTATGCCCAGATTTCTGTCTCCAAAGGGATGTACAAATTGCTTTATGATGCTTCATGTAATGTATGAAAAGATGGCCAAAACCAGTGTGCTTTGAGACAGTCTTCAGACCCCAACTCTGTTGCCTGTTCTTCTGACCTCTGCATTTAATTAAATCAACTGTTCCTGTTTTGCCAAATGCGTCTTGCCTTTCATATTTTCAAGGTAAACTCATATTCGAGCAACAGAAGCACCTGGGGAGGAGGATGCACCACCCCACATGGAAATGTGGCGGCACTTTCAGGAGTCCTAAGCACCAGCTTGTCCGGAAAGAAGGTAGTATACAGAACCTGGACTGACAGTGCCTTTAGTTAACTGACACGACGTGCAGGGATTATTGCAGTGAGATTGCAAGAGAAACGTTTGAAAAGTCAGTTAAAAAAAATGAAGTACAACAGATGATTTGATTAGAGAATTGATCAAGCAAAGGAAGTAAAGCCAAAAGGGCTGATGCACAACCTTTAACAGTGCCTACAGTAAAGCATTGCTGAGCAAAAGGGAGAAAATCAGAAGACTTAAGACGCGAAGTTGTTCAGAGGATCTATCTTTTCCTCGCACCAGGTGACAAATGTGGACCAACTGCAGGAGCAGATGGACTTTATGGAAGGGGTAGTGAACAGTCAGGGAAACATCTATAATGTCTGACAAAAGATCAAAACATCTCAGCTGGTTTCACTCAATTTCCATGCATGGAGGTATAGATTATGGAGGTTTGTATGTAATATTCTACCCCGCTTCTGGGACAGCAGATCTTCCTGAAGGGGACACTGAAGATGAGGGCAGATGCTGAGTGTTCAGGGGGCAGTTCAGAATAACAAAGTCTCTTGGCGCATTCAGGGCCAACCGAAATCAGCTGCCTTGATTCCCGACTTTCTTCAGGATGGCATGATGAACAGCTGAGGCGGCAATGCATATAGGATGTCAAAATCCCATCCGATACAGATCGTGTCCCCCCGAAACCCTCAGAGGATATGTTAGAGCTCAAAAGGCAGGACCTAAAGCACTGGCGTAATGAAACTTGAGGGGGCCTCCCTGCAAGGCACGTGGAGGGGCCCCCTCCGGGCTCAATCAGGAGCTCTGCAGCCAGAGTGCTGTGCTGAGGGGGCCCCCTGGAGCTTAGTGGCCCCCGCGCTGCGGGGGCCTGTGTTACACCCCTGACCTAAAGTGTTTTTTGGGTGTAGCGAAAAGATCTAAGAAGGGCGCTCCCTTTCGGGTGAAAATACATTGTACTTCTTTGCATGCTGACACCACATGATTGCTCTTATCACACTTATTGAACTCGGCTGCCCTGAAAGTGAGTGATCCTGCTAGGTGACTTGCTGTCCCAGAGAGCTTGCGAAAGTCCAGTCACCACCACATCCTAATAGCTTTCAGACGGTAGGCACAAGGCCTCGCTCCACTCAACTTGCTGCAGGCCACATAGTGAAAGGAAGTAATTCCTTGAGTTTCCAGAAACGCCGGCAGACAGAAGGAATCCCCATATCCGGAGGCTTTGATTTTATTCACTAGATCGCTATATACTTCTTTTAGCGCAGAAAGAATAGAAAGTGACATCCAGCTATCTACAGACATTACTAATCCTTTTGCCTGTCCAGGCGATGCATGTCCATTGGACAATCAGTATACCCTTATTGAAATCACATCAGGATATCTTTCTGTATTTTGCGTCATAAACTGATGTCCCATCGTCATTTGTTTTAGAGGTTATCTTTGAAATATCGTATTGTCCTTATTCAACTGTGCATCATCATAGGTTTACTATCCAAATTAAGAATTCATCAATTGCTTTCACTGTGGCCGTCTTCCTGACGAAGGCACCTTGGCAGTGCCGAAACGCGCGTAGAATTCCACCAGTCAATTGAATTTGTGCCACATTTCTGATAGTGTATTGCAAATTCTGTGCTGATTTATTAATTCATGATAATGTTATCATTCTAACAGTTATTAATCTGTTTTTAGTATGGTTGTGAGTTTGTATGATGGATATGAAAGTGAATGAATGATTTAAAATAAATTTTCTTTCACGGTTTAAAAACTTAATAAATGCTAACTTTTTGTATTTTTGATAAATTGATTGTTGTCTTTGGTTCTTTCTGACAATTATTACATATGCAGGAGCATCATATGGTCTGCATTTTGGTTGCCTTAAATCTGTACACTTAGTAATGCCTTGAGGGCCAGACAAATGTCACGCTACTCAAAAAGGTTGATGTGTGTGATGGCACTGCTCCACAGACCATCAAAGCCTCCTCCTGATCTTCATGTCTAGGTAACTGCCTGAGCTTAAAGTGGATGCACCAGCCGTTAGCAATTCCTCTGGAGGAGTAAGGGAGGGCATCAGGTTGGCTCCCAGCATTCATCACTTGACGCCTCGGGCCATCTTTTCATAAATCGGAATGCCCATTAAATCTCCACACTGCTAAATATGGTATTGCAGCATTTATTTGGCACTTATTACCCTGGGTGGTGTGTGATTACTTGCCCAAATCTGTGCCTTACTGCAGCATATAGTATGTTTGGTTGGTAGAGTGTTGACATAGTATTGAACCTTTGTGGGGGAAGTGCTTTCATGTTGTGTGTTATGACCAAAGGTATGCAGTTATTGGATTAACCGAATGCAGCGCATAGCATGGCGAGTGAGAGGGAAAGAAGAGTAGTTTATTTTTTGAGACATGCTTGCAGCTCCCTTTGTGGTATCTGTAGTTATATGGAAGGTGCCGGCCATGTTTGTGTATTGGTTGCTGCATTATTGTCAACCATGATGCAATCTTGGGAGTCTAGACAGGTATTAGGAGGAGATCAGAGTATACAAGATCTGCATGGATGGACTGAGATATAGTTCTTGGATGTGATCATTATGAAAGGGATGTACATGAAGGTCAGAATACAATAGCTAGTGGGAACTGCAGTGCAGGTCTGTTAGAGATTTGTTGACCAGTTATGTATGCAGCTCTTTCTAGAGTTTCTGCTGTGTAGTCTGCCTGTCTAGTTGCTTTGTGGTTGTTAGTTGCAGTGGTCTCAGATTAAACACTGGCTCATAGAGCTGTTCTGAGGTAATTTTATCTCATATCTATCTATGCTAAAAAGGGATGCATGTTTATCGTGTAGCCTGTTGAGCCTCCCACAAGTGAAGATTCCATTGAATGAGGTAGTGTGTGTGTCGGAGCTCGGGGGAAACTAGAAGGATTCAAGATACTAGGTGACTCATTCTAAAAACGCTCAAGACTGGAACAGAAACTCTTACTTAAAACATTAGGACAATATTCAAATAACCTGGACTCTCTTCTACTTTAAGAACACTCATGTCAACCATTTTCAGGATGGCTTAGATAAAGGGAATCCTCTGAGAATGTCAAACATGGGACTTGGGTTTATTGATGGAAAACACCAGACTAGGGAGTAACAAAGAAGGTCCAAAACTAGCTAAGATGAACCCCCTTCAACAGCCTGTAGTCGAGGAATGGGAATACATGACTCCCTGACTTGTGAAAATGGGCACCCACCAGCAACATAACCTTCATAAAGACCTGAGGGGCCGATGTCAGGCTGAAAGGCATGACTGTGAATTGGTAGTGGTTCCTAACTCTCTATAAAGTGGAGATGCTTTCTTTGGGCATGTAGGGTCTGGCCTGGAAAAATCTCTCGTCGGTCTAGTGACCCCATCCAATTTTTAGGATCCATAGTCTGAGCTGGTGTCATTTTTTTTTAACTTCGTCTCATGTAACAAGTTCAAATCTCCAGAGCCAAAGATCAGCCTTACACTGTTTTTCTTGTGGGTGAGGAAGTACCTAAAATAGCAACCTCGACTCCTTGCTGCCTCTGGTAAGATTGTCACTCCCTTAGCTAGCAACATCATCACCTCTTGGGGCAGAATAGCAGCATGATACACACAGGTTTGAGCAAAAAGGGAAGGGCAAAACCTTGAAGAATTTGAAGGACACACTGGTCTGACATAGTGCCAAATAGATAGATGGGCTGGAGACAGCCCCTACTGATCCAATTTTACTGATGAAGGGGAAACTAAAGGCCTTTAGGATGCAGCAGGAGGCAAGGAGGAAGGAGTAGGAGGATGGCTGCTGTTGCTACTGTTCTTGAAGACCTCTTCCCTTACCAACACCTCTGCTCTTGGAACCTTGAGATACTCATTTGGCTGAATAGGATCAGTGGGTTGGCTCTAATTATACACTTAGCCCCTTGAATATGCTCAGAACTTCCAGTACTAATGGTGGAATTGACTTGCTAGGGAAATACACACCAAAGAATGAGCTATAGGCGTTCCAGTGCAGAATCTGGCTTTTCCCCCCCCCAAACAATCCAGTCCATCCAAAGGCATATACATTAGTGAGGCTTGGCAGTTTCCTGAAAAACCCAGTGTCATGCATCCAAGTATAACGTCTAATGGCAACACTGGGGCCCATACCCCTGGCAACACAGTTGGTGGTAGCTAGACTAGACCGTATAATATACTTTGCAGCATCTTAGCCATCCAGTACTGTCTGTACAAAGTTCAGACATCCTTAGGCTAAATCTTACTCTTCATATTACAGAGGGCAGTGGTGTAGCCATCGAAGAGACCAATGGAATTCAAGAATTGAAGTGCTAGGCTGACTAGTGAAAATACTCTATTGCCCATAGTGCTTATTTTCTGTGATTGTCTAGTCGTGCTTAACAATGGGAATTCATTTGTATGGATACTGCTTTTAGATGCCTCAAATATGAGGCTCTCTGGAGTAAGAAGCTGCATCAGAAAAGTTGGATCACCTGGGTCGGGTCTGACGTGTAGCATTTGGACCGCTCACTGGTGGAGTTGAGGAAGGCTTAGACCTGGCTGCCATAAGGGTCTCAGTAAGGCTTCTTTAAGTGGCAATATGATCTCCACAGTATAGGGCCAGGGTTGCACGATTTCTGTCTGAAAATTGGCCTTAATTCCCACTGCAGATGGCTGCAAAAAAAATGCTTATACAGCTCTGCTTACCATCACCACAAAATCATTCTGTTCTGGTGTGAAATTGCACTTCCATTCCTAGTAAAGTATATCAGCCACCTATGTTTTGCTGGTCGAGATATAAGCCAGCATCCGTGTAATTTAAGCAAATAGTCGGCATTCTCATTGTCTTCATTGTAGGGAAAATGCTCAAGAGCTTGAGCCTCTGTGTACAAGCGTTTCTGTAAAAGGTTTCGGGCAATACTTAAGTTAGTGACAAATTCACCAATTGTTACATCATAGTGTGAAGAGGCATAGAGCAGGTGCTGTTTATTCATGGTACAGAGAGAGCCCACAAAATAGTTTGTTCAAAAACACAGGTTTGTGGGCCCTTGGCCTTACCCTTGGAAATATTATGTGTGAGTCAAATATCTACAGAAGACAAGTATGCTGAAGAACAAGAGCAGACCTCTCGGGTCCTGACAGATGCAAATGTTCTGGAACTTAACCCAGTGGTCACCTACCTGGATTTCCACTATTGCAGCTAAGCAAAGACTTGAATACTTTGAGTTGTCTTAGTTAGTGGGGCGTGGCTTAGCGGGTCATGATTGCGGCTGCTCTTCAGTAGAGCTCCGCTTTGTTAGCCTGTCATTGCCTCAAATTCGTTGACTGGAGACTTAGTCCAGACATCCATCCAACCCAGCTCTACACACCGACGTTTGGGGGGCTGAGCTGGTGACTCCCCAGGAACCGCTTCCGTTGATGAGCTGAGCCGGAGTCTGGGACAACACAGACCGCGGCCTAGGCTGTGCACTTGCGCGCTTGGCCTCTCTACCCCTGCCTTCCCCACAGAGGGACCTCACAGAAGCCAACTCCAACTCGGAGGCTGAGAGGCGGATTGAAAACTTACCCAACGACCCATCAGCACCGGCTCTGCATTGTAGGAAAGTTGGATCTGCTTTCATGGGCACCCCCACTTTTTGCTGGTGTCATTATGTTTTCCTGACTAGTCTACTGGGATCCTGCTAATCAGGACTCCAGTCTCTGTGCTTCTGCCCTAAATTGGACATGGGGAGTACTTGGGTACACTCCAGATTGGCTACTGGGGTACTCTTGTAAGTCCCTAGTATATGGTACCAAGGTACCCAGTGCTTAGGTACACCAGTTATCTCCCATGGGCTGAAGCATGTATTATGCCACCCATGAGAGACCACTCAAATTGTGAATACAGGCCTGCCATTGCAGCATGTGTGAGCCTGTGCTAGCACCACTTACAACAGATGTAGGTTTCCCTATATCTGAGGTCACTACACTTAAAACCTATAAGTCACCCCTAAGGCAAGCCTTTCAATCCTGAAGGCAGGGTGCTCGGTTCTAGGTGTGAGAGTGCACCTGCAGGTAGGTCGCTCCCCCACCACACAGCTCCGCCTGTGTTGTCCGCCCGCTGCTGCTGCTGGTAAGCTCGCCCCTCCGCTTGTGGCCTTGGTGCCCGTATTTCTTGCTTTCTGTCTCTCCTTTTTTCCTTCTGTGCCCCTCGCTGCCCCATTGTACTGTGCCCGTATTTCTCTGTTTGCTTTCTCTCCTTTTTTCCTTCTGTGCCCCTCGCTGCCCCATTGTACTGTGCCCGTATTTCTCTGTTTGCTTTCTCTCCTTTTTCCTTCTGTGCCCCTCGCTGCCCCATTGTACTGTGCCCGTATTTCTCTGTTTGCTTTCTCTCCTTTTTTCCTTCTGTGCCCCTCACTGCCCCATTGTACTGTGCCCGTATTTCTCTGTTTGCTTTCTCTCCTTTTTTCCTTCTGTGCCCCTCGCTGCCCCATTGTACTGTGCCCGTATTTCTCTGTTTGCTTTCTCTCCTTTTTCCTTCTGTGCCCCTCGCTGCCCCATTGTACTGTGCCCGTATTTCTCTGTTTGCTTTCTCCTTTTTTCCTTCTGTGCCCCTCGCTGCCCCATTGTACTGTGCCCGTATTTCTCTGTTTGCTTTCTCTCCTTTTTTCCTTCTGTGCCCCTCGCTGCCCCATTGTACTGTGCCCGTATTTCTCTGTTTGCTTTCTCCCCATTTTTCCTTCTGTGCCCCCGCTGCCTCTCTCCATTCCCACCGATGCGTCCCCTGCGGCCCCGCCCCCTGACTGCCCATTCGCTGCCCCTGCCTCCCGCCTCCCAGCTGCTCCTCCCTCCCACCTCCCCATATATGGCGGCCGCTGTGCGGCCGCGCCTAAGGCAAGCACGTCTGCGTCCAGCGCCAGAACCCCTGGACCGCGCGCCCCCGCTCCAGCCTCGAGGACCGACGCCGATACGATGCCACCACACTCCACGCCCTCGGACGGACGCACAACTGCTTCAAGGCCGCCCCGAAACGCACCCATGGTCCTTTCAGCTGCCGGAACTGCAGCTACACCAGCCTCAGAGCCACCGAGGCGCCCGCCAAGAAGGACCTCAACCACCTCCGGTGCATCCTACTGAACACCCGCTCCGCACGCAAACACGCCGTCGAGCTCTGGGACCTGCTCGACACATCACCAGACGTCGCCTTCCTGACAGAGACCTGGATGAACGACTCCTCCGCCCCCGACATCGCCATAGCCATCCCAGACGGCTATAAGATCACCCGCAGAGACCGCGTCAACGCAGTAGGAGGAGGAATCGCCATCGTCCACAAGAACACCATCAGGGTCTCGACCAGCACCGACGACACTCTCAGCACCGCCGAACACATGCACTTCCAGATCCACACGGACCCCAACACCACCCTTAGAGGCACCCTTGTCTACAGACCCCCTGGGCCCCGACCCCAGTTCAGCGACTCCATCGCCGACTTCATCAGCACGCACGCCCTGACCTCTACCGACTACATCCTCCTCGGAGACCTGAACTTTCACCTGGAGAACAACAACGACAGCAACTCCACCACCCTGATCGACAGCCTCGCCAACCTCGGCCTGAGCCAGCTCGTCACAACACCGACCCACTCCGCCGGCCACACGCTTGACCCCATCTTCTCCTCAAGCTCCCACGTCTCCTTCAGCCACACCACGGAACTCCTCTGGACCGACCACCGCTGCATCCATTTCACCTTCCAGAAACCCACCACACACCACCGCACCCAACAGATCCCACGCCGCTGCTGGAGCAAAGTCACCGAAGACCAACTCCGGGCAACCCTCGCTCTCAGCCCTCCCCCGACCCATCCAACACCGACGACGCTGCCTGCAACCTCAGACGATGGATGGACGACTGCGCCAACACCCTCGCCCCGCTGAAAAAGCTCACCTACAGCGACACCACCAAAAGAGCCAGCTGGTTCACCTGGGAACTCCTAGCTTCCAAGCGTACCTGCCGGAAACTAGAGAAGAAATGGCACAGTGATAAGACACCGGACAGCCACACAGCCCACAAAGACGCCATCCGTAACCACCACCACCACCTCATCAGGTCCGCCAAGAGAATCTCCTTCAAAGACCGCCTCGACAACAACGCACACAACAGCAAAGAGCTTTTCAACATCGTGAAGGAACTCTCCAATCCCAGCTCCAACACCAACTACATCCCGCCGTCGCAACCCCTGTGCGATTCCCTCGCCACCTTCTTTCACCGCAAGATCGCCGACATCCACGACAGCTTCAACACCCAGACAACCCCAACTAAGATCGATACACCAGACCCGCCACACACCATCGACCACGACCCCCTGCCAGCCTGGGCCAGCGTGAACATCGAGGACACCATCAAGACCATGAGCACAATACACTCCGGCTCCCCGTCAGACCCTTTCCCGCACCACATCTTCAACAAAGCCAGCAGCTCCATCGCACCCCACCTGTGCAACATCATCAACCTCTCCTTCGAGACCGCGACCTTCCCAGAGAGCTGGAAACACGCAGAGATCAACGCCTTACTCAAAAAACCCAAGGCGGACCCGAGAGACCTCAAGAACTTCCGGCCCATCTCTCTGCTTCCGTTCCCAGCCAAGATCATCGAGAAGATCGTCAACAAACAGCTAACCCGATACCTCGAAGAAAACAGCATCCTGGACCCATCCCAATCAGGGTTCCGCAGCAACCACAGCACTGAGACTGCCCTCATCGCCGCCACCGACGACATCAGGATCCTGCTGGACAATGGTGAGACCGCAGCCCTCATCCTGCTGGACCTCTCCGCCACCTTCGACACTGTCTGCCACCGCACTCTACGCGCACGCCTCCACGACGCAGGGATCCGAGACAAGGCCCTGGAATGGACCACCTCCTTCCTCGACGGCAGAACCCAGAGAGTCTGCCTCCCACCTTTCCGATCCGAAGCCTCCGAGATCATCTGCGGCGTACCCCAGGGATCGTCCCTCAGCCCAACACTGTTCAACATCTACATGGCCCCGCTCGCACGCATCGCCAGACAACACGACCTCAACATTATCTCCTACGCCGACGACACTCAACTGATCCTCTCCCTCACCAAGGACCCCTCGCCGCCAAAGCCAAACTCCATGACGGAATGAAGGCCGTCGCCGATTGGATGAAGATCAGCCGACTAAAGCTGAACACGGACAAAACGGAGGTCCTCATCCTCGGCTCCAACCCCTCAGCCTGGGACGACTCCTGGTGGCCAACGACGCTGGGAGCAGCCCCGACACCCACCGACCACGCACGCAACCTGGGAGTCATCCTCGACTCAACGCTCTCCATGACCAAGCAAGTCAACACAGTCTCCTCCTCCTGCTTCAACACACTCCGCATGCTTCGCAAGATCTACAGGTGGATCCCGACAGACACAAGAAGAACAGTCACCCAGGCCCTCGTCAGTAGCAGACTAGACTATGGGAACGCCCTCTACGCGGGAGCCCCGGCCAAGCTCATCAAGCAACTGCAACGCATACAAAACGCCTCCGCACGACTGATCCTCCACGTACCACGCCACAGCCACATCACCCCCCACTTGAGGAACCTGCACTGGCTCCCCGTCGACAGGAGGATCACCTTCAAACTCCTCACCCACGCACACAAGGCACTCCACAAAACTGGCCCAGCCTACCTCAACAGACGACTCTTCTTCTACGTCCCCAACCGCCAGCTCCGCTCCGCCGACCTCTCCCTCGCCACCGTCCCCCGCATTCGAAGAACAACCACCGGCGGCAGATCCTTCTCACACCTCGCCGCCAAGACCTGGAACACCCTTCCACTAAGCCTACGAAAGACCCAAGACCTGCTGACCTTCAGGAGGCTACTCAAGACCTGGCTGTTCGACCAGTAGCAGCATCCCCCCCCTTCCCTCCCCCAGCGCCTTGAGACCCTCGCGGGTAAGTAGTACGCTCTACAAATTCTGTGATTGATTGATTGATTGCATGAGCGGGGCACCCCTACAACCTTCGTAGTCCATTCTCCTGGGTTGTAAGTGCATCAGCCATTATGGCATATAGAGTGGCCATGCGTCATTACGCGATGACCATCTCTAAACTGACTGTAATGAACCCTGTCATTTTTGGTATCGAACATGTTGGAATCATACCCCCACACCATAAATGGTGCACTGTAAAGCACCTCCAGGAGTCCCTCAGTGCTCCTGGTACCAGTCTTCCAGAAGCCGACAGCAAGCTAGGGCTGCTGCTGACCGGAGACCTGTTTCTGCCCTCCTGCTGCTGGCAGGGGAAGGCAGAACAAAAGATATCCTGTCACAGGGAGGTGTGACCACCTCTCAGACAGGGTTTAGTGTATTGGGGCAGGGTGGGGACTCTTGCCAGCTCCACTGAGACTGCTTGAAGGGCACATTTGGTGCCCTCCTTGCATACTCCAGTTCAGGGAGCCGTTGGGTCCCGCTCTGGTGCGAAACTGGACAAAGGACATGGGAGTATCCTCTCCACTGTCCAGCCCCTCCTCTGGAAGGGACCCCTGAATCGTCCCAACCCTTTCCAAAGGGTACTTAAGGGCTTACCTGTGGGTGGGTCCCTAGATTCGTCGTGGGACAAGATTCTGATCACATACTACTTCAAGTTCGACCGTCTGGGCACTCTGGACCTCCCAGGACTTCGCGTTGGGAACCGAAACTGCAACTAGGATGACTCCTACTGATCCTGGTCTCTTCGTCCTGCATGTCTGCTGCAACGTCTGTGTCTGTGCTCCATACAGGTTCTTCACAGGGCCTTTGGACATCCAAGACATCCGAAGGAATCTCCCTTGGAGTGAAGGAGTCACTCCCCTGCATCTGCAGGCATCGCAACACAGCTGATCCTGGGCTCCCATGGATTCCGAAAGGCTCAGCAACACAGGTGGTGGTTCTGCAACTCCCTCGAGGCCTGCACTGTCTTCATACGGAGTTTTAGGCCAGTATCCCTCGTCGGAACCGCTGGAACAGAACCCCTGTGCACCGCACCGACTTGCCGTTGCAAAGGCATGTTGCCTCTCTCCTCCAGAGATCTTGAGGCTCCAAGAAGCACCAACCTCAAGCAACTCCTACAGCCAAGATCTTCGCCCTCACTGCTTCCTCTGCACCGTGGGCCTTCTTCATTGGTGAGCTGCTCGAGGTCCTCTTGCGACTTCTGTGCCTTCAGCCTGTGGGTCACCTTGAGGGTCTTCTTTGGCTCCAGTGGGCTTCCCTACTTGTGGTTAGTCACTTGGACCTTGCTGGTCTCGACACTGCACCTTTTTCGTCGACTACGTTGGTTGCCTCTGCCAAGGCTTGTTGGTGCCCCTGTTGGACACCACTGACCCCTTGGCTCTCGACAACCGACGTGGGACAGCTCGTGAGCGGCTCCTGGTCTTCTACAGTGTCGTCTGGTCCGCTCAGCTGTGCTTACAAGGGCACCGTCAACCTTTCCTGCATCTCCGACATCGGTGGGCATTCGTCTTCCGTGCCTCCTGTTCACTACGGAGTGGTATAGACTCTGTCCGCTCTGCTTGCAGGTACCGCTCATCTTGAATCCACTTTTGGGTTCCACCGGACTCCTTCGTCTTGACCTCCTGCGGCATTTTCCTGAAGTCCTCCATTGTGGTCTACGACGGTTTGTGACGTCACTTGACACCTATGCACCCTGCTTCCCTGGTGTAGGTATCCTGCTTCCTGGGGTATCCACGGGTAGGGTGACTCTCCAACCTTCCATCTTCCACGGAGTGTCTTCAGGGTCCGTTGGGAAGTGCCCATTTTCTTTAAAACTGCAACAGTGACTTACTTATAGACTAACATTGAGCACGTGGGCGTGTTCCCACTCTGCACACAACCTCCGTGGGGTTCCTAGACACTCACCTTGGGTGGTTCCTTGGGTCCCCGGCTCTTCTGGGTCCATCCTTGACTTGAGTTGTGGTTCGCATTCCACTATTTTAGTATATGGTTTGGTCTCCTCCTGGAGACCACTGTGTATTTGTGCTACTTACATGCTCTATTTCCTAAGCATTGTGTGTATTGTTTTTATATCTCCGGGTAGGAGATAATACATTGTGTTAGTGAGCGTTTGTAATAAAATACCTATTTTTATAACTACACTGTGTGATTCTTTTTCACTTAACCTATACCATAAGATTAAGTACTGATAAAACAAGCTACTTTACACTCCTGGACTAAGCCTGAAGGCTGCTCTCCACAGCTACCACTTAGAGAGCTTTCTAAGGTTGTTTAAGACCACTAAAATCACCATAAGGGTTGTCTGAATTAGTGCAGGGTACTACACTTGCATAAGTGAGCACCATATACTAAGCAAGCATGCAGATTATTTTCCTCTAAAACGCATACCACAGCACTGGAGATACAAAGACTGCAGAAGCGGTGGAGGGAGATGATCTATGTAACTACCTACTTGGCCTGCGCCCAGGGGAGATGATCTGGATTCACCCTGGTGTTCCCTTTCAGGTCCTTGTCATCACAATAGACCCAGAGGGACGGTTCGTGTTGGTGGATGACTGCCTTGACGCCTCCCAAACATGGAGCAGGGCTCCTTGTAGCCCACCCTTCACAACACATTAGCAAATAACTGTGGATACCGGGTGTAGATTACAACTGCGTGCTCGACCTCCATCTAGACTGCTGTCATCTCCCACTCCCCGGTCCCCCCACACACACACAGGCGGAGTGCTTTGCGAATTAGGTTGGTCAGTGGTTGCTGGCGGATGCTTGGAGAGCCAAACACCCAAATGGCTGGTTCTACTCTTTGTACTCCGAGCGTCATAATCTGTATGTATGCCTGGACCGATTCCAATACTCACGTCTCATTCTGCGTTTAATACATCCCATTCTGAGTTTGATACACCACACGATTACCTCAGGCGTGTGGTGTCGGACCACGATATGCACTTGATCGACGTGCATGGAGCACCCCACTTCCCCTGACACCCACCTGGCGTCTACCTAGGGACTGCTTGGAGGATCCAATATTCCGCGACTCTCTGGACTCCCACATTCGCTGCTACTTTAACGAAATCCATGCCCTGACCTCTTCGAGAGCAACTGAGTGGGATGCCTTAATGGTGGTCACCAGAGGTATTCGTATACAAGAGGTAACATGGTACGCAGAACTTTAGACTGTGAGATCGAGGAGGCTGAGCGGCTCCTCCCCAAATTGGAGAGGGAGTCTGGCTCTCAGACTGCCACTGGCTAAGGCCAAGACCCAGCATGCCGATCTATTGGAGCGACTGTGATGCTTCAATCTTACCGCCTGCACAGCGAGGGGGTACAAGTCAGGGTGCCTGCTTGCATGACTGATATGCCAGGAAGCCCGCTTCTCCCCAATTCTGGAATTAACATCCCCTGCCGGAAATCCCTATACTGGCAATGCAACATCTTGACCTCTTTGACTATTAGCCTCCCCCGCCGGAGACCCAGTGGGCATGTTCTTGTTGGGACTTAATCTCTCTCGCATTTTCGAAGGTGTCCGCAAAGGCCTGGATGCCCAAATCTCGGTCGCGGATGTGGAGCATGCCATCCGGGACTTGCCCAAAAATTAAACCCCAGGCCTAGATGATCTACTGGTGGAACATTATAGCGCTTTAGCCACGAGCCTTGCCCCTCGCTTATCGAGGCCCTGCACACAGGATAACTGCCTCCATCCCTCTGTATATCCATCCTGGTATCTATCCTAAAACCTGGAAGGGACCCTGCCAATTTGTCCTCTTACGACCCATTGCGACTCTCGGTGCTGACTATAAGATCCTCGCCAAGATACTCACAGATCAATACTCAGATTCTTCCTGTGCTTATCCATTCAGAACAAAATGGCTTTGTCCCTGGCCGCAATACCTCTCATAACATCAGATGCCTCTCTTGCATCCAGGATTGAGCTCGCCAAGCATTAGCCCCATGCTGTTTGCCTCATCCTGGACCTCGAAAAAGCTTTCGACACGCTCCAGTGGGTCTATCTCTTCCAAGAGCTGACCCGCATGGGTGTGGGCCAACGACTTCTCAAAATTACAAAGCTACTCTACACTAAATCCACTAAACCCGTGTGCGATTGAGTCTGCTTCTTTCACGGTCCTTTCCAGTGGGATGGGCAACAAGACGAGGATGCCCATTGTCCCCATTCTCCTTGCAATGGCAATGGAGCCCTTCGCTATCTGCCTTTGCGAGGAGGGATAATCCTGGGGTACCCCCGTGGATGATGGGACGCATGCTTTGTCTCACTATGCAGATGATCTCCTTCTGTACCTCTGAGACGTTCGCTCTAGCCTGGCGACCCTAAACCCATGCTGACCTTTTCAGCAGTAACTTGAGAAAAGCCCTTTCCTCCCTAAAACCGAGAATACACTTTTGGAGACATCTACCACTGGCTTTATCTGTTGATGATGGTCATCCTCTCCAAACTTCTGTATTATTTCACCCACCTGCCGTCTATTCCTCCTCGTTCCTTCTTTCAAGAACTTGACACTCTTCCCATTTGGGGTGTCACTGGATCGTACTGTCAAAGCTGCAGCTGCCGATCGCCAATGGCAGTCTTTGCGCCTCCTCCTTTGAGATGTATTACTTGGCAACTACAAAAGCGGTCTCGTTGGCCAGCGGGACGAAACCTGAGACATGCTGAGGGGCGGGCCCCCTCAAACCAACCTTGATCATCAATTTCTTGCTCCCTGGCAGAACACCCCTGCCCCCATACCTCTTCAGGTACAAGTAGCTCGGAAATGTATGACTAAATCCACTCCTTCATGCGACATGTTCCCCCGTACACCCCAGTGCTCCCACTGCAGGGTCTACCACACTTTCTTGGCACTTACTCTGCGGCGGCTCTTCGACGCTTGCACGAGCCCTCTGTTTACACAGTGGGCAACCAATTTACAGACGTTCACCTACTCACCTTTGACCGGCTCCTTGCCAAAGATGAAATGCCGCCCAGCCAATTTCTCACTTTTAGACCGCTCCGCAATACGTACCAGACCCTGTGGTCCACTCTGGATGAGTAACACCGGGTCCATGCAGTCCTTCAAACACTGCTTCTCATGGGTGGGGGACGACACCTGACTACATGAATTTACAAAGCAGTTCAGGAGCACACTGGATCCCCACTGACAGCGCTTTGAGGCAAATGGGAAGACTATTTCGGTAGGGTACTACACAATGGATAATGGGAGCAGGTCTTAGACTTCCCACAGAAGGTTTCTCACAACGCAAGATTTAAAAATATCCAATTTTTCATTCTCCATCGGGCCTATTTAACTCCCAAACAATTTAATCGCTACTTCCCAAATGTGCACCTGCGTTGCCCCCGCTGCCACTCAGCCACTGCGGACCTGCGCCACATGCTGTGGTCTTGCTCAGCCCTTTCTCCATACTGGTCTTTGATACACGAGGCACTGCGGAAACTGTAGAATTATCGGACATCTATACTTGGGAGGCCTGTGCTCTGGACATCTTTAAACTTTGGAAAAGCCACAAGGTGAGGACACGCTTCGCTAGTGTGGCCCTTCTACTGGCGAAAAGAACCCCGACCATGCACTGGAGGGCATCCATAGCGGTGGCGGCATGGCACGAGACATTGAATAAGTGGAGGAAGGCTGAAGGAGATGCCCTTCTCTATGAAGAGGCCCGTCATCTGCTCAAACACCCCTTATCCACAGGCTGGGACACACTCCTTGAACAGTTCAGGCAACTCACCCAAGTCGCTAGCTCAACGCCACGACCGCATTGGGGACTTGAACACTCTGCTTTTATCCCAGTACCCATGACCGGACCAGAGCCCGACCACCTCATCAGCCCCTCTGGACCTCATACTCACATGGGTTTGGAGGCGTACTCCCCACCCCATCCCCCAATACACACTAGCTATGGTTACTCACACTTTGCGCTGTGGCCTGAAAGCACCTCACACATGTCCATGCTGGCCCAGGAGGCAAGGCAGCGGTTAGTGCCTTGCCAGGGAGCTCAGTTGGCTTTATCTCCCCCGCGTGCCCCGTCCTCTACCTTAACAAGGGTCCAGCCTCAACTTTGCCCCTTGTTATTTATCAATTCAAGTGACGTTCTCATAGATAGAAGGGCACTCCTGGTTGTACATGATGGAAATGAGCCGATGCTCCACTGGTCCTCTGGTACAGTTCAGTCGCACCTGGTTACGCATGACTGCGACCATGTGCATGAGACTTGGGGAAGAGGTGTGGCCCAGCGGCCAGGGCGGCTGACTCGGGAACCCGGGGGCTCACGGTTCGATCCCCGGCGGCAGATCAGCCCAGCACCATGTGACTCTGGGCAATAGCTCGCTTAATCTTCCCGACTGCCCCCAGCGCCTTGACACCCTTGGGTAATTGTTCGCGCTTTGCAAATACTGGACATTTACTATGTCCTGTAAATGACTTCATGGAGACCAAAGAAACGTCTTGTTGATGACCCCTCCGTGGGTACCTAATACACCGCAACCTTATGTCCTGTATTTGTAAAACCAATAAATGGTTTTAAAAAATGAGTTGTCTTAGTAATTCACATGACAGCTTGGACCACTGTTTCTGGTGACTGCCTCCTGTTTCATGTGCATAGACATTCACAAAGTAGTCAAAGACTCTTAAACATGCTTTTCAATCCAGAAACCACAAAGTAGCATAAAGCACTATCTCATTGGGCCTAGTAGAGAAGATACTTGAGCCTTTGCTATTAGGCGTGCACATACAAAGGAAATATTTGCAGACCTCCCTAACATGCTCCAATAAGCACAGGCCACTTAAAGATGGATCAAGACAGAAGCTGACTGGAATGAGGACAGACTTTGTGGTCTGAGTGACGCAGCAATAGTAGTAAAGAGGTTGTGCCCTGGCATATTCCAACCCCTCACATCTAAATAATTGGATATATGTGGTCTCTGACCTGCTGCTCTAGTTTACGAAAGTAATTGGTCCAGTGTTCAGAGGATTCAAGACCCCACACACAGTGTTTCAAGGCATCTTTACTATGAACATTCTCCAGTGAACTCAGAGACATGAGAAACGCACGCCTTATTAAAAGATAAGAAGTTAGAAAGTAACAGCCTTCAAGATTAGAAGTTGGAGAATGCGTGACCTAGGTCTTAGGAGAATCCTCCATCTTGTTTAGAAGATGACTGACTAGTTCTTACAAGAGATATCAGTCTGTTGCCAGTTACTCAAAAACGTTTTTTTAAACAAGTAAATAACACTTAAAATACAACTTTAACTTGAAAAAAGGATATGTATTGTTAAAAAGTGCAATGCCACATAATTGAGACTAATTAGTTAACCAAATTGGAGGGTTTTGAATAGAGCTTAATTGATGGCAAACATACATAGTGAAATACCAGTTTATTTAATGACTAAGAAGGTATTGAAAAAATCTAAATCAACAGCAGTCATTCACAGCTGATGCTGAAAAGAGAAGGTCCATCATTGCTTGTGTTGCCCTTATTCTCCCCTTTCAAACAATGGTTTCATGTATTTTTGACCCTCTGAAAATAAAATTGAATATGCAGGTTGGGTGCGTTCAAGTCCTGTACACCTTTTATACAAAGGGGACAGTCTGATTAATGTCCTATTGTATCCACATCCCTTTGTGCACGGGCGAATGGAGGCCACTAGATTTTAAGTTCAGTTGAAATTGACAGACTTTAGCCCTTAAATGAAATAGTCTTCAAATAAAACTAGGAGGCACTCTCTACATTAGTATGTAGATGGGCTGTAATCACTTGAACTTCATATAATGTTGCAGATCAGAATGAAAACTCTGCTGTGTGACATCCGCTTTCAAACGTTTCTGCATGCACCCTAGCGGTGTGCAGCCCAATACTTCCTGCGTGTTGAGGTTTAGCATCATCGGAGACGAGGCGAGCCAGCTTGAAGAGCTCCCTCTGGTCCTTTTCAGGTCCAGGAATAACAAATTATGTTAAGAGCCTGATGGAACCCTGGGCAACTGATAAAGGAACCTAAGGATTTGAGATTAACCTTTATATGTAATACCATGCATGCCCAATCGAAAGTGAATGTCTTTAATGGTCGCCCCCACTGCACAACCAAATGGAGGTTTCACAAATTCCCCACTAGTATTTTAAAGAACAAGAGGTAATGGGAGGATAGGCTTTCAGCTAAGGCTAATTGCAGTACGTTTATCCCCATATACTAAACTGAGTTCAGGCTGAAGTGTGATTTGACAGACAATATTCTTGCGTCATCAAGCCATTTGATCAGGAAGGCACAATTGAATGCTTGCTTTCTGATATGGACATCTTCTCGCAGAGTCTTCACCTTATGTATTTATTGTCCTTCTAGGCTTCACACTTGTTTGGAATTTTTTTTCTCCCATTAGTATCTCCTCAGTGCTGTCAGGTTGCACCATGTGGCCTCGGAAGCAACTCAACTGCTGATTGGGGAAAACACTAAATATTATGCACCAGAAAACACACTGGTGTCAGTTACTGTTTTCTTTCAGCTCATCAAAGTGGTCTGGTTCTCTCACTTGATGTTTCACCAATCAAGTTGCTCAGCATTTTGACAGCAACTATGTGATTTGTCTCCTCCAAAAATCTTAAGATCCCAACCATGTCGCAGATGCTGCTATATGATCAGACTTGTATATGCTTGTAAGTTGAAGCCAAGGCCTGCGATTCCTGTGCCACTATGCACCAGAAAGTCTGTTGATTAGGTCCGCAAAGATGTACCAGAGCATTCTCCATTACTCTGAGGTAAATCTCTCTTCAAGAAATTGTCTCAAATATTTTCCTATAAAAATCCAAAATAGCAACACAAGAAGTCCAAGTGTTCCTCAAAGAAATGGTTATGCTCAGTGACTTCAGAGTTTAGATACTGTAGGAAAGTGCACCTTTTTGCATGTTTTCCCCCCACTTTTTGCCTGACATCTAATGCAACCTGACTTGATGTGCCTGTGTTCTTTCCCAAGACTGTACCATTGTACCCACAATTGGCACATCTCTGGCCACAGGTAAGCCCCTTGTAAAAGGTACCAAGGGCACTGTGACCAGGGAAGGCCTCTAAGGGCTGCAGCACCTATTTTGCCACCCTTAGAGGCCCTGTACCGTAACCACCCACACACTGCAATTGCAGGCTGCGTGTTTTGGTGCGGAGAAAAGTGAAGTCGACATGGCACACATCCCTGTGTGCCATGCCTGCAACCCACTGCCTGAGGGCTAGGTAAGCCACCCCTCTAGCAGGGTGCACTAACCCTCAGGTAAGGGTACAGTGGCCTGAGCCCTGTATCCCTACAGTGTCTAAGTCCATTCTTAGACATTGTAAGTGCAGTAAAGCCATAAAGAGTATATGGTCTGGGAGTTGGTCATTATGAACTCCACAGCTCAAATATGGCTTTACTAGAAACTGGCACATTTCTTAGCACATTAACCCCTTCCTGATACCAGTGTGGGATTTAATGTAAAAAGCACTCAGAGGGCATCTTAGAGATGCCCCCTGAAAAACGCCCAGCCCTGGTGTGGTTCCTGAATGGCTGCCCGCCATTTGCCACCACCAGACAGGTTTCTGGATCCCTGGGTAGAAAGCCTTCGCTCTCTGGGTCCCGAAACAAAGCCCTGGGCAGAGGTGGCATGCCTCCTTCCCCAGGATGGGCTGGGTCCACGAAGGGGAAGCTTCAAAGGCCTGCCGCCTTTGGGAGCTGTCCCTGCCTTTTTCTGCCCCCAGCAACTTGCTCCCACCGGTTCTGCCCAACGCTTAGTGAGGGAGAATCTGCAAGAAAACCAAGCTAGGAAGAGAGATGCGTCCACCTTTGCTAACCCCATCTCCTCAGGTGGGGGAGACTAGGTGAAGCACACATCTTAGTTCCCTCCATCTTGGAGGTGAGGGAACTCAGCCAATTAGGGAGAGACTCATGCCCCCCTCCCACTGGAGGGTGGCATAATTGGGGGTGTACCCACCCCATGGAAGGGACCCATTGGTCCCGACCTGCATACCCCTTTAACACCTGAACCTTGCCTCCTCAGATTCGAGGAAGAAAGAAGGACCGAATAGCTGTGCTGACCCAGGAAGAAGAGGACACCAACTGCTTTGGCCCAAGCCCTACCTGCCTGTCCCTACTCCGACCTGCCTACAGCGAAGAAACTGGCATGTCCAGCCTCCCCTCAGAGCCCGGAGGACCTGCCCTGCACTCACCTTAGGAACTTTGTCTCCTGTGAGCACCGAATTTGCTTAAGCCAAAGACTCTGGAACCCGGACCGCAACGATCCTGCATCACTCTACAACCTACATTGAAAAAGATTAGCCTGCAGTTTGCAGGTCTGTTGGCTGACCCCATCCCCTAAGGAGAAGCTTGCTCCTATGACACTGCGGCTCTGCCTCCAGACTCTGTGCTAAAGAATCAAAGCCTGCCCAGGTGCTCTCCCCTATTCAGGTCGAACATCCTTCAGCACAGCCGCCGTCCTCTTGAGCCGAATACAATGCTGCTCTCTGCCTTCAAAGTCTGAAGTAATTGTCCATGTGGCAGGAGAGAAAGCTGATGGCGATTAGAAAGCTGATAAACTCCAGCCCCAATATAACACTCTTACTAGCCTGTATCTGCACCACCAAAATGCGATTAACCTGAACACTTCACTAAATGGGCTTATCTCTTACTCTTCTTCATTTACCACCGCAGTACGAAAAGCCGGCGGAAGCCTTGAAATTGACCGTTCCCTGTGCATAGGCAGAGGCTACCATTTTTTTTTTCTTTTTTCTTTTAATAAAGTGTTTTTATTGCATTTAACATCAACAAGTCACAGTAAGAATCAAGGGATATCTGGCATATTTCATCCTACATTACAATCCTCTGGGTAGTACAGTCATTACAATCAGAGGGCATTAAGACGTTGTTTGTCTCTGCGTAGCAGTTCAGGTTCTGTTGTTGGGGATACACAGACATCGCCTCGATGGGTATTGCACTGGCCCCACTTTTTGTCCCATTTCTTAGGGCACCCTCTTACTTTATACACCTCTTTTTCTGCGACCATGCATCTGTCACATTCTCTAGCCCAGGTCCGGAGTGAGGGCCTATCCGCCACCCTCCTCTTGACCAGGGTGTAACCTAATGTTGCGAATTGTTGTTCGATTTCCGTGAGATCTGTCTGCTCCCATATATTCAAAAGACCCAATTGTGGCGTGAGGGTGTGCTCCTTCCCCAGGGCCTCTTGCATTTGTTCCGTGGCCCCCTCCCACAGTGGTCGCACCCCCGGGCACTCCCAGAGCGTATGATAGAAAGTTGCGTCTTGTTTACAACCTCTGAGGCAGAGTGCATTCGCCCTCGAGCCTATTCGCGCCAGTGTAACTCCTGTCATGTAGGATCTGTGTAAGATTTTGAGTTGAATGAGTCGGTAGCGGAGTGATATGGCTGCCTCCCGGGGGGACATCAGTGCTGCCTGCCAGTCCTCGTCCTCGATAGGTCCTAAGTCTAGTTGCCATCTCTCCCTAAGTTTGTGAAAGTTGTCTGGCAAATTGTTGCATAGTTTCTTGTAGGTGAGTGATATGGCTTTGGTGAGCAGTGGGCCGTCTAGGAGCTGATCCTCCAGAGGGGAGGATTCCGGGATATCTGTCATGTCTGGGAGTGCCGTGGTAAGAGCATGTCGAATTTGTAGGTACTGGAACACCTCCCCCCGGGCTAGGTTGTACGTCATCTGCAGGTCTGTAAATTTGAGAAGTGCACCTTTCTTCACCAAATCTCCTATTGTAGAGATTCCTATTAGGTCCCACTTATCAAACCCGGGTTGGTGGCCCAGAAGACCCAATCTCTGAGTGCACCACAGAGGCGTAGCCCTGGTGAGGGTCCCCGCCCATCCCAAGCGTGAGTTCGCCTGGTGCCATATCGTCACTGTGTGAGCAGTGGGGCCGAGATAGCGACCCTTCCGGGCCTTAGAGTACAATGCCTCCAAGTATCCCCCCTTCCCCATCTGATATCTGTCAAGCATGTAAGCCGGGTCTCCTGGGTGTCGGTTAATCCAGTGATTGACCACCACGAGCTGGGAGGCCCAATAATAATGACGGAGATCGGGGAGAGCAATGCCCCCATCATACCATCCTTTGTCAGTTTGTTCAAGGCTATGCGGGGGGGATCCACCATCCCAGAGCAGTGTTCTGAGTTCGCTCTCCACCCCGGAGAAGTACGCGTCTGGAACTTTATGCGGGCAATTCTGAATAATATATAGGAATCGGGGAAGGGCAAGCATCTTAAAGAGGGCTGCTCGCCCCACCAGGGACAGGGGCAGGGTGCGCCAGTCCTTGACATCTGCCCGTAGGCGAGCCAGCGGGACAGCGAGATTCCGGTCATAAAAACCTTGGGGGTCCGGAGTCACAAAGATCCCCAGATAACGGAAACCCTCCGTGGTAACCTCCACTGCGCAGCCCCCGGGCAATCTGGGAGCTTGACCTTTCAGGACAAACAACGTTGATTTACTCCAGTTTATGGCGTAGCCCGAGTATTTCCCAAAGTTCGTAAAGATATTCAAGACCCTATGAAGGGATCTGTGAGGAGAAGCAAGATATAGCAAAATCTCGTCCGCGTATAACGATATTCTATCATCATGGCCCTCTGCCCATTTCAAGCCCCTCATCACTACATCACGCCTAACCCACGCAGCCAGTGGTTCCAACACCAGCGAAAAGAGCAGGGGGGAGAGGGGGCAGCCCTGCCTGGTGCCCCTTTGCAGCGGAAAGGATCTAGATGTGTAGTTATTTACCCGGACCTGCCCCTGAATATCTGTATACAGTAGTCTCACCCAGCCCATAAATTTGGGACCGAGGCCCATACGCCTCAAGACTTCAAATAAGTACGGCCATTCAATAGAGTCAAACGCCATCGAGGTGTCCAGTGAGAGGACAACAGCGTCCTCCTCGATGAACTCCCGGCGTGCTAGTACATTATGGAGGTGTCTGATGTTCAGTGCCGTGTTCCTCCCAGGCATAAAGCCTGATTGGTTCGGGTGGACCAACAAGGGGATTACCCTTATCAGGCGCAGGGCAAGGACTTTGGCTAAGATCTTTGTTTCTGTATTGATAAGGGAAATTGGGCGGTAGGAACCACAGGCATCAACGGGTTTGTTCGGCTTCTTGATCACCACGATTGAGGCCAGTCGCTGGTCTTCCTGGGAGGAGACCCTTCTCATAGCTTTCTTCAAACATGGCCCGCAAATGGGGCGTTGCCTGGGTAGCCACTGCCTTTAGGAATTCTATGGGGATCCCATTGGGTCCCATCGCTTTACCCGATTGCATTTTTTTCATTGCCTGTTGGATTTCTAGATCCGTCAATCAATCAATCAATCATGTCACTTATAAAGCGCACTACATACCCGCGAGGGTCTCAAGGCACTGGGGGAAGAGGGGGGTGGTGCTGCTACTGATCGAAGAGCCAGGTCTTGAGGAGTCTTCTGAAGGCCAGTAGGTCTTGGGTCTGTCGGAGGTTGGTGGGGAGGGTGTTCCAGGTCTTGGCGGCGAGGTGGCAGAAGGATCTGCCGCCGGCGGTCTTTTCCGGATGCGGGGGACTGTGGCGAGGGCGAGGCTGGTCGAGCGGAGCTGGCGGGTGGGGGTGTAGAAGCTGAGTCGTCTGTTGTAGGCTGGTCCGGAGTTGTGGAGTGCTTTGTGTGCGTGGGTGAGGAGCTTGAAGGTTATCCTCTTGTTGACAGGGAGCCAGTGCAGGTCTCTCAGGTGGGGTGTGATGTGGCTGCGTCGGGGGATGTCGAGGATAAGACGTGCAGAGGCGTTCTGGATGCGTTGCAGCCGTCTCAGGAGCTTAGCCGTGGTTCCTGCGTAGAGGGCGTTTCCGTAGTCCAGCCTGCTGGTGACGAGGGCCTGGGTGACTGTTTTTCTTGTTTCGGTGGGGATCCACTTGAAGATCCTGCGGAGCATTCGGAGGATGTTGAAGCAGGATGAGGAAACGGCGTTGACCTGCTTAGTCATGGAGAGGGTGGGGTCGAGGATGACCCCTAGGTTGCGTACGTGGTCGGTGGGTGGCGGGGCTGTTCCCAGTGATGTTGGCCACCAGGAGTCGTCCCAGGCTGAAGGGTTGGAACCAAGGATGAGGACCTCCGTCTTGTCCGAGTTCAGCTTCAGGCGGCTGGTCCTCATCCATTCGGCGACGGCCTTCATTCTTTCGTGGAGGTGGGCTTTGGCGGTGTGAGGGTCTTTGGTGAGGGAGAGGATCAGCTGGGTGTCGTCGGCGTAGGAGATGATGTTGAGGTTGTGCTGTCGGGCGACGTGGGCGAGGGGTGCCATGTAGATGTTGAACAGCGTCAGGTCTTCGTCCAATGCTTCCCTGTCACTATCTGACAGTGTCGGGATGTCGCTGTCCTCAAGGAGGCTGCGGGAGTCCTCCGGTGTGTAAGAGGTAGAAGAGGTGTAAACCCGCTCTAGGTGATCAGCAAATGCATTGGCTATGTCCCTCGGGTGAGTAATGTGTGAACCGTCCCTAAGAGTCAACTGAGGCACACACCTGTCCCCTTGTGCCCTTCGTTCCAGCCACGCTAGCAATTTCCCCGCCATGTCTCCCAGCTCGTATAATCTATGCGTTGTGTGAAGGAGTTTGGCCTGTATCTTTTCCCTGACAAGGATCTTATACTCCTCCTGTTTGAGCACCAGACGATGCCTATTGTCATCTGAGGGGGTATGGTTGTAGTCGTCCTCTAAGCTTTGAAGGTCGCCCTCCACCTGGACCATGTATTGTTGCCTCTTTCTGGTGTACCCGACCCTAAGAGCCAAGGCTTGACCCTTCACCACCGCTTTAAAGGCCTCCCATACCGTTTGCGCGGAGTCCACCGAGCCTACATTGTCTTTGAAGTAATTGGTGGTGTGGTCCAGCAGCTCCTCTCTGATATCGGGAACAGTCAGCAGCCAGGGACTGAGTGTCAGCGTGGTTCGCGGTTGGGGCTCAAATAGTGTGAGTTCCACTGTCACTGGGGAGTGATCCGAGATGCCCCGTGGAAGTGCCCGTGGGCCACGGAAGTGGCCGAGGGACCCTGAGTGTGTTAAGAAGTAATCAATACGGGATGAGCTTTTGTGAGCGTTAGAGTAATAGGTAAACTGTACCCCGTCCGGTTGTAACGCATGCCATATGTCGACCAGACCCATGGCCCTGGCAAACTCCTCCATAGGTGTGTGGGGCCGAGTCATCTGTCGGGGTGGAAGTCTATCTCTGCTATCGTCCATAGTCATGTTGAAGTCACCCCCTATTATTAACATGCCCGTTGGAAGATCCGCCAGTAGTCTCCCCAGGTCCACTAGCGCTTCTTTACCCATTGCCGGGGGAAGGTACACCGAAACCACGTTCACTATCTTGCCCTCCCACTGCGCCTCTACCACAGCAAATCTGCCTTGTGGTTCTGCCCACGTGTGCCGCGGTATGAGTGCTACATTTTTCCTGGCCAGGATTCCCGTGCCCCGGGAATCCGAGGTGAATCCGGAATGCACTAGTGATTTGTATCCCCATCTCGTGAGGGCCTTGCATTTGTTGCCCACCAGATGTGTCTCCTGTATGAGCACCAAGTCGGGGGCCTGTCTTTTTAGGTATTGTTGCACTATCCCTCTCTTGATTTTATCCCCCATCCCGTGCACATTCCACGTCATAACTGAAAGGGACGTAACCGAGTTAACCCTTGCCATAGTTGAGTTGACCCCGATTGCTAAACTCAGGACGTGCGCTGCCCACTGACTGCTCGCTCCCCACTTGGCTTTGCCCACTCTGATCCACACATAAGACACTACCCATGCTACTGCAATATTCATTGTGATGTGGCTTTCTAGATGAAACATGAAATACGCTCCTATTCAACCTGTGACTCATGAACCCAAACATCCCAACTCCCCCCAGACCACCCACCCTCCCCCCATCCCTGCCCCCCTGCCCGTGGATTTAGAACTACCCACTCACAAACTAGGCAGAGTGCCTCGTTCCCTCCCAAAATTCTCATGGGTGCTGGCTGCTCTCGCACCCTCGCCAAGTCATCTCAACCGTGTTAATAGGTGGAATGATTTCCATGTCTCTGTCCCAGCAGATATGCCGCCCAGTTTCACTGCCCACCCGTATCCCCAATTTGACAACTGTTCAGGTCCAACTGACTCCGGGACTCAGCCTGTGCCACTGCGCAACAGTTCTCCCATTTCGGCCCGGGATTGGCCGTCGACTTGGTCCTTCTCACTAGCCGAGATGGGCGAGTGGGGCCCCCTGTTTCGACCCCTGCATGGCCCCCCAACTCTGCGCCATCCTTCCATCCAATCCCAGGCCTCTTCAGGTGTGGAGAAGAACCACGTCTTCCCTTCCGATTCCACGCGTAATTGTGCCGGGAATAGCATCGCGTACTTGACTTCGCGCTGCCTAAGTTCTTTCTTGACGGCCATGAAACTGTGCCGTTGGGCCTGGACTTTCGCTGTGTAGTCCGGGAAGAAGGTAACTACGCTGTTGTCGTGGAGGATTGACTCTGGCCGTCTGCAGGATGACGTCACGGTCTCTGAAATTGAAGACCCGAGCAATAAGGGGGCGCGGGGGGGCCCCCGGCTTAGGGCGACCCCCAGGACCCGATGGGCTCTTTCAATGGAAAAGTAGTTGGAGAGTCTTTTGGGCTGCAAATGTTTTGTGATTAGGTCCTCAACATATAGGTCCGCTGCAGGCCCCTCCGCTCTCTCCGGCACTCCCAGAATGCCGATGTTATTTCTCCGTGCCCGCCCTTCATAATCATCCAGCTGTTTGGCCATCTTGGCGTGCTGTTGTTGCAGTTCACTGACTTGTTGCTGGAGCTGGGATGTGTCCGCCTGCAGTGTGGCTGTCGTTTCCCCTAGGGATTTGACCTTATTGTCCATTTTTCGGAAATCGGCCCGGAGTAAGGATACCTCCACATTTACGGAGTCGATGCGGGTTTCTAGGGAGGTACGCACCCCTGAGCTGGCCTCCATGATGTCGTGGAGCGTGAGGTCGGCCTGGGGAGAAGGCTTGGCGGCCGGAGGCGCTGTCTGGTCTCTATCGTGCTCCTCACCTGCCTTGTGCCAGGCAAATTTGGTAAGTTTGGTTTGAGCCGAGGATTTGGGGCCTCTCCCACTCGCCATCTCGACTGAAAAGGATTATCCGGCGTACAGGGCCTCCCCAAGAAGTCCCCGCCGCCTGCCCGGTGGAGAAGCCAGTCCACTCAGTGGCCTGTCGGGTTTCCCAGGGATCAGCCCCCTTATGTGTGGGAGAGATGAAGTATGGTTCTACACCTCGATTGCCCCCCCCGCTGTCAGCCAACCGTCCTGGCAAGTGGGTTCTCTGTTCGCTTCTGGCCCTCCGGGCTCCGCGGCCCCCTCTGTCGCAGGTCGATATTTCAACATGCACTGTACATTCGGGGCCCCACACACAGCCCGCGTGCAGTTCACCCCCACTCAGGGCCGTTCGGTCTGTTTTGCCTCCGCCCCGCTTCGGTCAGTCGTGGCGGCGTATCTATGGCCTCCCTGCCAGGGGCCTAGGGGCCTACCCTCACTCAGGGAGGGGGGAGTGGGGGGGGAAGACACCCCTCTCTAGGGGGGCCTCGCGGGCCCTTCACCCTCTCGAGGTCTCCAGCCACCATCCACCAGCACCGGCCGGATGAGTGTGTCTATAGATGGCGGGGGGGGGGGCGCCAGAACTCCAACGCGGCCCCGCTCCTTACAGCCGCCGGGGCCTCGATTTGCTGCTCCGCTCAGCTGGGGGCACACGCGCCGCACTCCCGCCCCGCACTCACCGCTGCCCGGAAACCGGTGCTTGTTCCCCCTGGATGCGCTTCTCCTCGGCTGCCGCGATCGTCACCCCAGTGAATCCGGAGGCGTGCAGTCTACGCCGGGGCGCCGAGTGGCTTGGGCGCCACCGTCAGTCTCGGAGCTCCCAAACTCGGCGCGCAAGTCACCGCGATGCCGCCATCTTGCTCCCGTCGCCGGCCGCCGAGCCGAGTCTGTTTCCGTTGGTGCTCGGGCTCCCCAGGGATCTGCCACTTCACTATCGGGTCCCAGAAGCTCCGATCAATTTCTCCCTTAAGTTTCCGGGTTCCGCACATGTTTTTATCAGGATTGTTGGCGGATTTTACGGCGAGGGCTGAGGAGCCTCGCTAGAGAGCCGCCATTCGCCTCGGCAGCAAGCCACGCCCCCCAGAGGCTAACATTTTGACAGATTTTGCGAATTTCCTCTTCAGTGGTGGAGCATCTTAGTCCAGTTAATGAGGTTCTTTTAAATCCTTGATGGCAGCAAGGGAAGGAATCCTATTCAAGCTTGGTGGACCACAGGCAGCTAACCAAACACCATACAGTTGTTCTAGGTGGCCCATAATTGGCCTTATCACCCTTACCCTGAAAGTATGGTAGTCTAAGCGCCTTCCTCGGAGACAAATGAATGCCTTTCCTACAACACCTCTAGTTAGTCGATGAAGCTTGACCCCACAGACCAAATAGTCTTAATGTCCAGTAATTACACCCTCCTTATTGTAAAAGCAGCCTGCCTCTCAGGCAAGTATATATTCATGCCCTGTGGCAGTTGGCAAAACTAAGTGATCCGCTTAGCAGACTACATAGATTAGATTTACATATCTGGTCAGTGATGGTTTGGATACGCCCAGGCAGATCCTGAAGTGTGGCCTGAATTATGCAAACAATGTGCTTGGCCCCTGGTTACTGCCTACATGCTATGCTGACCGGCCTGGGTGTGTTCCAATGGCTTTCAAGAAATGTCCATGCCACACTCGTGAACATGCCCTTCGATTATGAGTGACTCTTCTGGGATAAGCAGTCTCCTACCTGAAGCACTTTAGGCCTAGCTCACTTGGCCTAAAGGTATCCACAGAATGACAACTCCATCAATTGTATAGAAAGTTTCAAGGCTACCCCAGGGCAGTCCAGTCCCAGCAGAGGCAACCATCTGAACCGGCCGAGACACTTCACCTATACTGGTCCTTTTGGGGCACGGGCAAATGTAAAGGGCGCCAGCAGCAGATACCTAGTCCCTACCATCCCTGCACTACTATGCTGTTTTAAAACCTCTGACTCACCTGCTCCCTCAAAACATTGTCTTACAGTTAGGATGGAGATCTTATTTATTTCCAACCAAACTTGGAGAGGACCTTGGGAGATTGATGGTCATCCAGCTTATCCAAAGGACCCGACCTACCCTTCCTTACCTTCCCTTCAGACTTTCCTTCCTCTCACAGAATGTGATTTCTGGCACACACCCAGAACTTGAAGAAGGAAGCGATGGAGCCATAGAGCTGGTGCAGCTAGAAGAAAGGGACCCAAGGTACTACTTCTTTAATACTTTGTCCCCAGAAAGGACCAGTACTAGATCTTCACTTTTTGAACTTGTACCTTCTACAACAAAAGTTAAAGATGCTTTCTCTGAGCCAAGGTCAGCTGGCTCTGAGCACAGGCAATTGGTTGGCATGCCTGGAACTCCAGGACGCCTGTTTCCATGCTGTAATCCTTCACATCCACAGACTTTACCTTAGGTTCACAGTAGCATACCAGCACAGTCACTCCAGGGATCTTTACAAAATGGTGGTGGTTGTAGTGGCTTTACTGTGACTGAGGAGTGCATATCCTTTGGCCATTGGTTACCGAAAGGACATTTTTTGTCAAAGAAGACTTTCAGCAAATGACGAAACTCCTCTGTGACTTGAGTTTTACCATTAACATTCAAAAGTCTCATCTCTCTTCAAGATGTTAATCTTCATAGGGGTGGTACTGGATACGACATGATTGAAGGCCTTTCCTCCTCCTCAGAGGATCTTGGATATTTGGGAGATGATTCTGAGGTTTCTGACTTTGTTCCTGGTTTTCTCAGTCTGACGTCTGCTTGACCAGTTAACCTGCGTCATCTTGTGGTCCCAAGCTCTAGAGGTTGGATAAGCTTGCTTCAGTAGTGCCGGAGGACACTGCTCCAGCATCGGGGGACTCACGCTTCAGGTGTATGTCTTCCAATCTGTTCATCTAGATCTGCACTCGTGGATAACTCCTTCCAATCTTTTGTTGAGTTGGTCCTTCAGTAAGCCACAATGTTCACAGATGCGTTCTTGCTGGGATGGTGTTTCCGTGGGCAACATATTGGCACAAGGCCTATGGTCATGATTGAGTTGCCCATCCGCATAAATGTGCTGAATATGCGGGTGGTCGCTTTGCCATTAAGGTATTACTCCCATCCATTGCATGGCATAGTATTCATATTGTGTTGGGCAATACCACCACTGACAATTATTTTACCAGAGAGGGTGATGTATGGTTGTGGACCCTATATTGTAGGGTGATTCTGTCTGTAGCATTGGTTGCAAAGACACTATTTTTCTGGTGGTTTCCCATCTCGCCATCTTTAGTGTGAGGGCAGATGCTCTGTCGCATGTAACTGGGGACCACGAGTGGGAGCTACAACCCAAAATGATGGAGATGATCTTCTCTTGCTTAGGCTTTCTAGAAGTAAATCTTTTCACCACAGAAAGCGTCCTCAGTTATGTGTCTTACAGTTCCCGCAGGGATGCCTTCAAGTGCAGCTGGTCTTGCGGTCTGCTCTACATGTTTCTACCATTTTTGCTTTTGTCATGTGGAATGGGCAGGTGGATTTAGTACTTTGCATCTTGGTTACTAGAGATTGAGCTAAGAGGATACGCACACTGATATGTTTTCCCTCAGCATTTAGGCCCCTCTACCTCTCATGCATAGGGTAGCCCTTTTCTTGCAGCAGGGTGGTCAGGTCCTTCACCTCAGTACCAGACCACTGCGGCTGTAAGCGTAGCGATTTTGTGGTGTCCACTTTAAATCTTTTTCTCTGTCTAACAAACTTGCATATGTCCTTTTGGTGGCTGGCAAGCCCACTACAAAATTAATTTTGCTGTTTGTTGGAAAACATTTGTTCACCAGTGTGTGTCACAAGATCCAACACTTTATATTGCACATTTTTTAATGTCTTGTGATTTGTGCTGCCCTTTGGACTGCATGCTGTTGCTGCTGCAAGGGTGAAGATCTATTTGCCTGCCTCGTCTGTTTTCATGTCTTTCAAGATTAGTCTTCCTTGTTTAGAATGCTATTAGTCACGTGTTTTCTGAAAGGTTTGCTTTATTTGCTTTCCTGACTCTCCATTTATTGTTCCTCATTGAGATTTGAACTTTGTGTTACCTGTATTAATAGCATCATGATTCAAGATAATGCAGTTGACCGGTTAGACTTCTCACTCTGAAGACAGTATTGGTGACAATAACTTCAGTTTGTAGGGTTGGAGAACTTCAAGCCCTCTCATTTTCACCCTTTTTTCACAGTATTTTACCCCGATACATTTAAGACAAAAAATGTGAATTGGTAGTTGAGCTGCCATAAATGAAATTGAATTGTAAAAATGTGTTGTAACATAATTTCAAAAACGAAAGACGTTTGTGAGGTTGGTGGTATAGCATTTAATTGCTTGAAGAGAAGTTAAATTATTGTTGGGCATCCAATTTTAAGGGGAATAGAAATTAATATGGGTGATCTTAACTTTTTTTTTTTTTTAATAAACACCCAGCCTAGAACATTTTCCAGTAAACATAGGATATGCTAGGACATGTTAGATCAGCTAAATTAACTGTTGGTCCCCTCCACAAGGGACTGAAAGTATGCCTTGAAAGTCCTCTAAAAAGGTGAAACACATGTTGACTGTCTCGTAATTACTTGATTGCTAAATTGGATATATATGAATAAGTTTGACAGTAAATACGTTTTAAATATTCGTTAATTTGATGCTGTTTTATGGACTTGAGAACTGTTGAAGATTTTAAGGATATGCAAAATATTTGTGTGTCATTGCAGTGACATGTATTTTTCCTCAGCTGTGTTACTCCATTTCCTTGATTAACCAGAGCCACTCACATTTGCCAGGGAAGTATTACTTTTGTAGTCTTTGAGATGAGGAATGTAAAATTTCAAAGGTGTGGTGAAGGAAATTTCTAGTTATATTGAGGGCATAGGCGAGGATTATGCATTTACAATCCTCCATTTTTGCTTTTCAAACCAACCAATAAACATTGCATATAACAATTAAAGGACTACAAATCCCATGAGTCCTTGAAAACAACAAATACATCGACTTCCTGTCAATCCATATAAAATAGTCTCCTAGAAAAGCACCTACTTTTTCTTTGTGTCATGGTTGACCCATAATGTTTTCTTCTGCTACTGGTAAACCTGTTATGATAGAGAATAAGAATTTGGTACCCATCCTTCAAACTTCTTTTCAATTACATCAAACAATCCAACAATATCAACTTTAATTAATTGCAAAATTGTCCAGATAATCAATATACATAACTTTCAAATATACTTATCCTGTATGGTGTTGAAGCTCTCCCTATCTCTGGGAGGGAGGACATTTTCCTGAGATCTGAGTGGGTTAATCCTCGTCTAGGTGTTCTTACCAGAATTAAAACTTTCCTTCACAACCGCAAGGAAAGTTTGTATTCTAGGTCTGGACCCAAAGCTCAGATTATGCAAGTTTAAAGCAGATTACCAGCGGTGCCACATCAACACTGGCCTGACATAAAACTTAAACATAGTCTGAGGACCAGTCAGCCTCGTTCAAAATATCTTGCAAGTGCTCACCTTCCACCCCAAAGAAAATTATTTTGATGCCACGGCCCCTCTTGTAATCCAAGATGCTCATGACCCAACGTATCCACCCTGCTAATGTGAGGGATGAGACTGGTTTATAAGGTTTTTTAGGATGGCAGTCAGCTGTTGTCTAGTGCCTGGAAGGCTGACTTTTTCTGTCATTTCCTCATAGGCCCTTGCACATATCACCACATACAGTTTTGGATTATCTGGAAAAGTCGGGCAGTGGGCCGTTAGGTTTTGTTCTTTAAAAGTTAATTCTTCAAGACACAGCAAAAGTAACCCCTTAAGGTATAAACCTCCTAGCTGATATGTCAAGTGCCTTCACACCTGAGACTCTCTTGAATGAGTAAGGCACAGCAACATCGCCAGCTTACCTGAAATATACTTCCTGTATAGGAATTGGTCATCTTGCCAAGACTGCCGGAGGTGTAGTACCAAATGCACATCCCAGAGGGGGTTATATATTTCGGTTCTGAGGGGAACATACAGGCAGACTTTTTGAGTAATCTACACACATGTTCATCCACAGGTACTCCACCACAAAGCATGTGACCCATGGAAATAGCTGATCCACTAGCATTGGTGGTTCAAAATGCCAGGCCTTTACCAGCCGTTTCCAACTGGAAATTCTAGATGTGCACTACATCTGCCCCCACAGTACCTAGATTCCTTCGCAGAAACCAACGTGACCGTCTGCACCACCCTGCACTGTAGTGTTTAACCATGTCCTTCTTATAAGGGTCAAAGCGTGCTTCAAAAGTTGTGGGATCTCCCTTAGACTCCGGTAATCCTCTGGAAATCCTCCATGTCATGTCCTGGAGTTACCCTTCCAGAATCTAAGGATGTGACCTGCCTTGAGTCCTTCAGAATGTTTGGAAGTTGGGGAACAAAGATTGCAAAATCCGAGGAAAGTTCCAGAAACTTTGAGAACAACACTTCCAACCTCCACATCTGTGTCACTAGTTTCCAACTCTATTTCAGTCTTCAGACTTGAGCTGTGAGTCTCGTGATCATAAAGCATGGTGGCAATACAAACCTGAAAAATAGCCTCCAGTCTTGGTCCATCTCCTCCGCCATAGGATCTGGTTTCTAACTGAAGAAACATAGAGTTGATAATCTAGGCAACTGTCGAAGAGACCTCCAACCCCCTCCTCCCCGCCCTCCACCCCCTCTCCAACTTGAATCCCACTTCATTATCCTCTGGAAACACTCGGACTCCAGCCTCCATCCACTGAAGTCCATCAAGTGCCTCGAGTTCCATTTCACTACTAGATTTATTTCTTCCTGTGAGGTATTCTGCCATGACCAAAATGTCTTTCTTATGCAGAAGTGTAAGAACTCTTCGACTAGTTCTGCAAAGGCTCTCAACCTTGTCCCTCCTTACTTCTAGATATGCTTTGTCCATTTTTAACAGAATGGAGCATAAAGCCTTGTCCTCGGTGAGTCATTTCACCATGAAGAATCCCTCTAGTAGTTCCTGACAGTTGATGTGCATAGTTTGTTCCTGCTTTGAACATGTGGTAATATACCCAAAGTAGCCCCCTCCCAAACGAGAATGACTTTTGTAGGATTCTCTGATACAGATCCAAAAATTAGCACCCTCGGGCATCACAAGCGGACCTTTATAATTGTCTCCTAGGCTCTCCCAACAATAACGGCACCGTCTTGGTAATGTGTCGGAGGCTTTTAAACTTGCACAGTGGATTCTATACTCCACTACCGCAAAAAATTCTCCATTTTATTACAGGAAGCCCACATGCCACTAGTACATTCTGTAGTTTATGATGAGAAATCACACTGTGGGTGGTATCAGGCCTTGCCTTACTTACTTTGAATGAATCCTTGGTCCTTACATATAAGGAAGAATAAAGGACATTGAGGTTTCCTCACATAATGTGGACAAATGGTGTAGGTAAAAATTCATGGTGGTCTTGACAGGCAGTATTGTCTGTTCTTTTGATAAAAAAGACTGTGATGTGGGAAGACGTAGAAGAGTTCCACCCAATTTTGCATCTCGATCCCAGCAGTTCGGATCATATACTTTAGGATAGCTTTGAAATACTCCATGCAGGCTTCTATAAATATCTCCAAAATCCAGGATTTTGTACTTCAGAAACCTTCAAGATCTGTATTTGGAACCTATTTCTGTAATTGAGATTAATAAGGCCCCAATTAAAAAAAATTACATAACTAATTATGGATAGACAATAAGTTGGAGCATTTAGCAAACAGATCTTCAGGAAAACTTTGGGACAAAACCTTTGAGAATCTTGAAAATAAAGTATCATGGGGACATGTGCATACTAATACTGCTAATCTTACAGTTCAGCATTTCAACAGGATACAAGGTCTCTGTGTCTCAATTGTATCAATAGACTTGTATGGCTAGCTCGTATTAATTCTGCTGTTGCTGTGAGGTGGCTGACGTTATCCATGTGTTTGTTACTTGCCATGAAATACAGGTTTTGGGGATTTCATGTTTAAAGAAATTGCTATTCTCACATGATTTCAAGACACAAAAACTGCTCGTTGAATTATATTGTGCCATGTGGTAGAAAGCTCTAGAGAATTTGAAGGGATATTTATTTCCACACTTAGTTGCTAGGCTATACATCAGCAAAAGCTGGTTGGATCCAGACTCTCCTAGCTATCATTGTTTGCGCTCTACCTTCATGAATTACTGTGGCCTAGAGATGTCTCAAAGCTTTTTTTAATTGGCTTACTCACCTCATAGCAGAAACTAGTACTCTAAAAGTAATTCAGAAATTGAAATGAATCCTGATAACTGCTATGTAAATGTTGATATGTTAAATTCTGTACCTGATAGAAAACACTGTGAAAAATCATTACATTACACCTCCTACTTTTTTTTTTTGTTTAATAGTCCTCACTAGTTGTCTCATAAAATGTTTGTGGTGGTCATTTTTCGAGTCCTCTTAAGGAATGCAACTCTTAAAAACATGTTGAAATGAAGATCTGTTTTTGAGCATAATTAAACTGTAAAATGACATGAGTATTGGATGAAATAAACTTGTCGTTATTGAATCCTTTTTTTTTTTTTTGTTATCATTTTTATATTTTTTAGTCAATGTAATTCTTTGGTTCAGTCTTTGGCTGAACATGTTTTTGTGCTATCCAATGTTGATGATCAATAATGTCATGTTTCATTTGTTCATAGGTTGCTTATAAGGTTTGTGACTGATAAAAATGCTCCAGACTGGCATGGATATTTTTACACCGTGCTGCTGTTTTTGAGTGCATGCGTGCAAACCCTGATCCTTCATCAATATTTCCATATTTGCTTTGTTACTGGAATGAGAATTAAAACTGCGGTTATTGGTGCAATCTATCGAAAGGTATACCTTTTTAATATTGACTTTCACTCTGGTTAATAATTTGCCTTTCTCATGCCTATTTCTTTCCTATCTATCCTTCCCTGATATTGTTTTTCCTTTTTCTGTGCCACTGGAAAGCATTGTCAAAAAATGCAATGAATTTAGTGATTCTATTTTGAAGCACAAGCATAATACACGTTATGCTCAATCAGATAACATATGAAATTGCTTCTTTATTAAAGCCTGGTCTATTGATGTAGATATTTTTGAGTTATGTGATAGATTACTGGGTACAGTTTAGTTTGCTTATTTATTTAGATTTAATGTGCATGCTTAAATACTATTGCTCATAATTTAGAGCCTCCCAGTTACTCTGAACAATTAATTTTTAACCTGACTCATATTCCTGTCTTAGGTACATGTATCTGATCTGAAATTCCACCTTAAAATTCATGTTTTTTACCGATCTAAATTTGATTTTTTTTTCCTTTTATTTTTTGGGATAACTAACTTTATTGCAGCACTTATGAACCATTGACCAGCCATCATCATGGAACCCCCCCCCCCCCGAGCTCCTCCCTCACCCCCTCGCCAAAATTCCACTCATGGCCCATCCCATCCTGGCTTCCATATTGCATCAGACCCCGCAACCAAACCAGAATGTTCCCACCACGCCACCCAAATCCTCTAATGCTTCCAGGGCAACCCCATGGTTTATAAATCTGCTCTTCCAGCATGGTTCACAAGTCCATACGCTCATTGCCAGACTTGTATCTCTGGGGGTCGGGGATGATTCCAGCAGCATGCAATCTCTCTCTTGGCCAAAAGCATAGCCAGCCCAATGAGCTTCTGTTTGCCATTTAACTACCCACCCCCTCCAGTATACCCAACAAAGCCGTCCCCGGAGTCGGGTCCAGGGTGATTCCAAGGACATCAGACAATTCCTGCCCTAGCTCTTGCCAATCAGTGGTGATGCGTGGGCAGGACCACACCATATGATAGAAATCTGCACCTAGCTCCCCACATCGAAAACAACCTGAGTCTGGGAGCTTCTCGGCCCTGCACAGCAGAAGCTGCATGTAGTGTGTCGGTAGTTGAGTTGTATCAGTCATTACTATCACTGAAAACACATGTTTATGGATCCTTGCACTAGGTTTTAAATAAGTTGTATCTCTCTACCTTCTTCAGTATCGAGCTTTGCATGAACAAACCATGCAGAAGGTGTGTCGAAAGCGGACCACTGCACATGCAGCCTCTTGTCCACAGAGCTTGCTTAGGCTCGCATCGCCATTCTCGTCTATTAAATAGTTGACATTTTGTATGAACACGTGCACATGCATGAGCATTCATTAAGTATATACATACGTGCACACATACAAGGCGACACATTATCTAGCTCTAATGGGTGGATGGAAAATACCTGAACATACTAACCGGTGTAGATAGTTTGATAAGGGCACAGATTGATAAGCAAGTAGCTTGAGCAGTCTAGATAGACAGATAGACGTGTAATGGTGGTGCTGGAACTGAAATGTATTATGATTTATGAAGCAGTTTGGCAGCACAAGGTGAATTTCAGATCTTTTGTAAATGTGAAAAACTGGTCACAAAATATTACTATGCTCGCAATGTTTGCGATCAAATGACAAATAATGCACATTTGAAGACTAAACAGCACTGCAAATGAAGAGGCCGCATAAAGCCGGTGCACGAAGTAAACAGAACACTTAACACGAGAAGAGGTAGGCCAACCAAAAAAGAGTGCTCTCAAAGTATCCTAAATAACCTGAAGAGTAGGAGCACATGTAACGGCAGTCCTCATGGGAGGATACAAAAGACCGAATGGAGGGAACACTAAGCATATTAACAAATCAAAAGCCTTCATTTACAAAGGGCAGTAAGAGGAACATATGAAAAAGATGGGCGATGCTTGAAGTCCATATTATAGGGGACAAATGGGAGCCATTGATTTTATTTCTTCTTTCTTTTTTTCTTTATGCAGTTTGAAAATAATTCTTTGAGTTTTCAAGTTAAGCATGAAATATAATCACGAGATGGTGTAAAAATGAAGAGGTCAAATCAGACTGCAGGTGACAAAACACGTGCTATAAAGATAAAACAGTCCAGAATAGCCAATGGAAAAATAATGAAAAAAGTAGGGTCCAATCAGGCAAATGTAATAATTTTTTAATGGTTAATTTATTTTGCTAGAGCACTTTCAGACTTTAAGCCACTTTATTAACAATATGTAAATATTTTGACATGAAACCTAAATCTATTTATTAGAGGGTGAGACAGCCATTATACTAAAGTGTACTTGAATGGATGTATCCCTGTCCAATGCTCTTTGAAGATCCTCTTCATTGACATTATGTATTGTATGTAAGTAACAATTTTGTCATCCTGCTCTGACATCTTTTTTCAATGACATTTGTTGCCTCATAATAAACATCTGTTCTAGAGGATGTGCTGCTTCTGTTGCACTCAATTAAAAATTGCCAGTCCACTCTTTCCCACCCTGCCACTGCCTCTAGACCTTCCTAGTCTTACTTTTCAGGCCCATCAATGGCCAGTCGGAGGCAGGATTCGCCATCACCTCCTCCGCTGGCAATCCATCACGTTGGACAGGTGGGTTCTGCAGATTGTCTGAAGGGGCTACACCCCCCCTCCCCTTTGAGACTACCCCTCCCGCCATGCCACCGTCCTACGACCGAATGTCGGAGTATCATTTGGCGCTTCTCCGTGAGGAAGTTGCAGCTCTCTTGGCCAAGGGGGCAATAGAGAGGGTCCCTGTGCCTGAAGTAGAACGTGGTTGTTATTCCCGCTACTTTCTGGTGCCCAAGAAGGACAAAGGCCTGTGTCCTATCTTAGACCTCTGGACCCTCAATTTCTTCCTCCGGAAGGAGAAGTTCAAGATGCTCACTTTGGCCCAGGCCCTTTTTGCCCTCGACCCAGGAGACTGGATGGTAGCGTTGGACTTGCAGGACGCTTATTTCCATATCCTCGTCCTGTCTGCCCACAGACGTTACTTATGGTTCACAGTGGGCTACGAGCACTTTGTTTACCATGCTCCCCTTTGGCCTTATCAGTGCCCCTCGGGTGTCCACAAAGGTGATGGCGGTGGTTGTAGCTCATCTGCGCAGATAAGGGGTACCAGTCTTTCCCTATCTCAACAATTGGCTTGTGAAGGAAAGCTCACCCCAGTCTCCCACCTCCAGACTACGGCGGACCTCCTGCACTCGCTGGGGTTCACTATCAACGTGCTGAAGTCACACCTGACTCACACTCAGATGCTCCCTTTCATCGGGGTGGTTCTGGACACTGTGCAGTTTCGGATCTATCCTCCAGAGCAGCGAGTCCGTGATATTCGGGCTATGATACTGATGCTTCAGCCTCTGTCCCGGATTTCGGTGAGAATGACTGAGGCTGCTGGGCTTAATGGCCTCCGGCATCCTGCTGATGGATCATTCCAGGTGCCATATGCAGGCTTTGCAGTGGGACCTGAAGTTCCAGTGGGTGCAGCATCAGGGGAATCTTTCCAACTACATCCAGATGTCAGAGGGAACTGCGCAACAACTGCAGTGGTGGCTAACAAACCAAGATTGGGTCTGAGGCCGATCCCTCTCCCTCCCCCTTCCCCAACCAGATCTAACTGTGGTGACTGATGTGTCGCTCCTGGGATGGGGCGGCCACCTGGGAGAGGTGGAGATCAGAGGCGTCTGGTCTCTGGTAGAGTCCGGTCTCCATATCAACCTTCTGGAGCTCCGAGCTACCAGACTGGCACTGAAGGCATTCCTTCCCTCTCTCAGAGAGAAAGTGGTGCAGGTGTTCACGGACAACACCACCGCTATGTGGTACTACAACAACCGAGGCGGGTTGGGGTTGTGAACCCTATGTTAGGAGGCTCTCTGCTTCTGGACATGGCTGGAACATCAGAGCATAACCCTGGTGGTACAAGTCCTGGTGGGGTCTCTGAACGCCAGAGCGGACAAACTCCGCCGTCGTTGCCTGGTCAATCACGAACGGCGTCTCGTGTAGGACTTTTGAATGCCCGTATTTGCCCAGGAAATCACACTTGGTGTTAAAGAGATGTTTCTTGTGGCATAACTACGTTGGGAGTGACCCTCCTTTATGTACTGAAGCAAGGCAACCCATTTGATCGTGTCATTTAGTACTTTGATGTTCCATATCAACACTGGAAACCAATGAAATTCCCTCACAGTATCAGCCCTCAGTGAAAACTAGTTTTTCTTCCAGTGAACCCTGTGTCATAATTGAATAGGAAAGGAATAAGCAAACTTTCACACCAAAACTCTCCTCCTCACGTCCCAGACTTCCCTATCATTTATTTCAAATCCCAGAAGAATATTTCGCTCTTGGATGAGTGAATACTCAGTGGCATCAACCTTTTGAGGCTGCTCACAATTCCCAAAACCAACATAACAATGAGTTATGCAAATATGAAGTTGGCATCCGAGCAATCTAGCAAATGGAGTGCCTTCAACTAATTCAAAAGACTTGCCATCTTAAGCTTCTGCAGACAAGTCAAGCAGTGATCTTGACTCTCTGGCTCAGGCACGATTGAAGGGCATTTTTGAATCTGCGTTTTTCAAACTATTAAGAGGCCCGATCTTACAGCTAGTTGTACCATGACTGCTCTATTACTATCCAAAGTGGCAATGACAAGTCTGCAAGAAAGATATCCTGGCAGGTCAGTCTTTTGTCATGGTCCCCAAAGAGGAATTTTGCGGGCTGTTTTCTCCTGCCCCCAGTTGTTGGTCTGAGGAGGTGTCCTGTGGAGATGTAATCATTTTCAGAACTGGGGAATATTATTCCTGTGATGCCTGTCTGACTTTTATTTCTGATGGGGAGAGTATTTGGGACCTAGCTGTGAGCAGTGTTGTCTCCCGTTTCTTTGTCTTTCCTATCATGGGCGCACCATCTTAGCTCTGAATTGCTACTGATGGGCCTGTGCCTTGTGCTGCTTCATTCCCAGGTTTGGTCTTTCCTCCACCCAGTCCCAGGCCTCCTCTGGTGTTTCACAGAAAATGGATTTCGGTGGGAAAAGGACCTAGAGTTTTGCCAGGTTGTGGAGCATTTAGCAAATGTTCATGGCTCACAAATTTTACTCGACACCTTCAATCATATCTTCCTTACCCTGGAATCCCTCCATGGACTCCTTATTAAAGATTGCATTGTATTAAGATAAATGTGCCTGGTGGATAGAACGGTCTTCTCCCCTCTGCTCTTGGTTTACTTTGTACCAGCATAGGTGCCTCTTGAGATCCAAGGAAAATTTCTCTTGAAAGTTCCTAGATCTTGTCTCTAATTTTTCGTTGGGCACACATTTTCAGTAACCACAACTATGAAGTGGAACTCCCTGTCTTTGTGCATTTGGCAGGAAACAGACCTGTGTAAATTTAGGCAAGTGCCAAGGACATAGTTGTTTACGTAACATTACTAGAGCACTTTTGGCTCCAGTGTTCTATAGCAGATTTCTTCAGTTTGTTTGGTTACATTTTTTCAGCACCAATATACCCCACCGAGGTGAAAATAGCATTTTATAAAACGCCTAACCTCAAATGATTTCCTCAGCTGCTGCACGTGCCTTGTCTAGCCTACAATTATGATGTACCTGTGGATGGGTTTCAAGTCGCTTTCAGCTACTCGAAGCCTGCTCCTTTCAGTCTTCCATGGGAAAGGAGGTCTTGCCACCCTTTATGTTGACTGCCAGCACTCCTCGAGTGTTTTGTCACCTTCCACGCCTCTCAAGTGATGCTCCAAGGCTGAATCAAATGGTTTCAGGGTATGTGCAGAGGTTTTAGTCCCTGCATGCACACTTTGTTTTCTATCTAGGGCAAGTTTTTTTTTTTTAAATGCGCAATTGCCATATTGGGAGGTCAGCAGTTACTCTGTACACGCTGTGAGGCAACCCATCAGGTGATATTTTCCTGTCTCCTTCATTCTTGTCAGTGCAATGGCCAGAATCCTCTCCATGTGGCAGAGTGCCGCTCGAGGATTGGGTGAGGAGCATGAGCAGCTGGCCTGGGCATGGCTCTGATTGTCTGCTGCTTGCTTGGAGACTCCTTCCTGTCACAGACGCCACTTGCAGCTGGAGTCTCAGACAGCCATCTCCCCACCCCAATAACCAAAATCTATCCACGACTTGAGATTAGACATGCAGCCAAGGGTTTACAATATCTGAAGGTGAGAGTCTTTCATGGGTGATGTCTGTAGGTAAAGTTTTGTTGTCTTCCTACTGGTGGATGGCGACACTTCAGTCAGCCAGTAGTTTGATATGATTTCTAAACTTCACTAACTAGCTGTGGTGAAAAAGGAAAGGAAGAACTACTTTAGTGCTTGAAGCTGAGTAGCCTATGGTGGTTGGCAGTGTCAAACACCCCTGAAAAGCCAAGCTAAGTAAGTATGGGCCACCATTAGGTTAGTGACCTGCTTGGTATTCAATTTGGTGTGAAAAAGAACAGTATCTTTCATAAAAGGGAAATGCCGAAGGTAATGATAATTTCTGATCCAGAAGCCTTTGCTTAATTTCGCGACCTTTTCTTTTGAGATTTCAGTGCTTTTTGTGCATGGAAGCCAGGTCCCCACAGATGATTGGCGAGGCATACTCCTTACTTCCGCTAGAATAATTGGGCCCAGGTTTATAGCTTGAAGTTCAAGTATCCAGTGTATTAGGTACTTATCCAGAGGGATATTTTCACATTCCAGAAGGTTCCACTTCAGTGGGACAAGCAGGTTTTGTGTACTGTGCAAGAAGGCTGTGGCGACATTAGTTTTACCACATCAAATGGATCAGCCTACGTTCATCCTCTTTACCAAGATCCTGGTGGTCAAATAAGATGCAGATTCTGTCGGGGCCAACCGCATCATGCAGGCAGAATAGGAAAAAGCACAGCTGGCACCATTGGTATCCAGATATGCATGCAAAAAAGCATCTCTGCTTCCTTTTTGTCCTCTTGCACCCAACTGTGGTTATTGCGGACTGTAGACCCTCACCCAAATGAGTTACAACTGGGGTCCCCCAGGGCTTTGTGCGGAGTGCTTGTCTGTTCAATTTCTACGTGGCCCCTTTGGCCTCACTCTTTGAATCTTTCGGCATTTCATTAGTCACCTATGCCGATGACACCCAGGTGATTGTCCGACTAGATGGGGGAATCTTCCGAGGATGCTGATATTTTCAGAAATTGCTTCCAGGAAGTGGCCAACTAGATGGATCTTAACCCTCATCCCTAAATGCGAACATAACTTTGATTATAGGTTTTGGGTTGGGCACAGATTTGTCCACCGATTAATGGCCTGAGATTCTGGGAAGTATCAATAGAGCAGGATCTCTTGGAGGAATCCACAATCAAACCAGTCACACTCCGCTATCTCATCATTTGAAAATGACTCCCTGTCCGTCTTAAAAGGACCCAAAAGGCAATTAAATAAAATCTGTTTAATAAAGCATAAAGATTAAAAAAGCAATTGTATAATTAGTAAAATTCATATGGTTAAAAACACTCCTAGTAAGATAATAGAAAATATTTAGCATACATATTGTTCGAACATCACAAATAAGAGAGACACAACATTCAAGATATACATATTTGTCATTGAAAACTTGTTAATTTGAAGGAATCAGTAAGAGAAAGTGCCAAAATATCACAGATTATTCAATGTTCCTCAAATTTAATAAAACCAAAGGGGCGTTGATGCGTTTCGGTGGGAAAACAATATAGGACCACCTTCTTCAGGACAACAATATAAATTCTCTCTCTAGCGGACTAATCTGAAAGAGACACGTTAGTGACAGATTCCTTACCTTAGAATATCCCCAGGCGTCAGGCTGGATCCGGAAAGTTTTTTGCGTAGCAGTACCCTTGCGCGTCGGTAGGCGGCGTCGTGCGGCTCCGCGTCCGTCGTCGGCGTCGTGATCGCCGGGATGACGTCGCGGGCAGTACTTAGGCGCCGCCCTGCGCGCTGACGTCAGTTCTTCTTTTTCCGCGCCAGTAAGCGCAGATCCGGGAAGAGCAGTGCCCTAGTCACTTTTTGACTATCTTTTTGTGAAATTTTTCACTGTTTTCTTCAACGAGTCTTCACGACTCCTAAGGTGTCGTAGGGATGCCCGGCTTTAAGCCCTGCGAGGAATGTGGTCGTATGATGTCCATCACGGACCCCCACCTCGAGTGTCTCTTCTGTCTCGGCCGAGACCACGACACGAAGTCGTGCCCTGACTGCCGGAAACTTCATCCGAAGGCTTTGCGAGAGCGGTCTCGAAAGCTCCTTGAAGTCCGGCAGTCGGCTCCGCGCCGCACCAAGCCCCGGTCCCGGGAGAGGTCGAGGGGCCGGACGCGGAGTCCCCGCCGTTCGTCGGAATCCAAGTCTTCGCGCTCCTCCGGTAAGTCGAAGCACAAGAAGTCTAAGCGGCGTCATCGCTCTAAGACTTCGCCTCGCCGGTCGCGCGACTCGGCTGAGGTCCCCGTCGGCACCGTCCCGCCCCGCGGCCCCGGACGTGCCTGTCGAGTTGCCCCCGCATTACCCGTCCTACCCGGGTTCGGGGCGACTCCGGCCGAAATACAGAAATTCCTGTCGGACATGGCCCGCCTCTTCGGGCCTCAAGGTCCCTCCGGTGCGCCTTCGGGCCCCGCGGGCCCTGATGGGGTTGCTCCGGCGTCGCCGTCGACTCCGGTCCCGGCGTCGCCTGTCCCACCAGCCTTCGTCCCGGCCTCGGCTCCGGCCCCGACCCCGGTTCCGGTGGTGCCGCAACCCCCATCGACGCCGGTTGACCTAACCACGCCTCCGCCGACGCCGATGTCCCCGGTGCCGCTTCCGACGCCGTCCGGGGCTCCGGGCGGCGTCGTTCCCCGGTTCTCCCGGGTCCGGACATGGAGCCGGACCGGCGTCGCCCGACGCCGGTTCCGGCGCCGATGAGACCTTGGGTCCCTTATGTCCCTCCTCCTCCATCTTTTCAACCTGAGGAGGACCAGGAGAGCTGGGAGGGGTCTGACGACCCTCTCACACAACAGTGCGAGTTTGACCCGGACTGGGTTGAAGAACTTGGGGATGCCAGTGGGCTGGATACCTCCCCGACTCTGGCATGCTGTCTCCTCCCGTGGCAACGGAGGAGGGGGCTAATTTTGCAACGGTGTTGCGTAGAGCTGCTGGAGCCTTAAATCTCCAGTTGCCTACAGTGGCCGTCAGGACTAACCTCCTGACTGAAGTGCTTCAGCCGGCGGCCTCCTCTTCGGAGCCTGTGCTGCCGTTCAACGATGCACTCACTGACGTTCTTTTGGGTGCCTGGTCCAAACCCACCACAGGGGCTCCTGTGGATAGGAACGTGGCCCGACGCCATCGCCCGGCTCCGGGCGACCCCCTGTTTCTCTCCCAACACCCCACCCCTGAGAGCTTGGTTGTCCAAGCCTCTGCCTCCCAAACAGCCTTCCCTACCGCCCCTCCGGATAGGGAATCGAAGCGCCTGGATCACTTTGGGAAGAAGGCTTTCTCTTCCTCCAGTGCTGGCTTGCGGTCTGTTAATACCGCTTGCCTCTTGGGCCGATACACCCACTCCCTGTGGGATTCGGTGGCTGATGTTTTGCCGCAGTGTTCTGAGGAGGTCCAGACACTGCTTACCCGCGCTATTGCGGAAGGGCGTGATGCGGCTAAATATACCATCCGCTGTGGCCTTGATACCGCCGACTCGCTGGGCAGATCGCTTGCAACGACGGTGGCGCTGCGTCGCCACGCCTGGCTGAGAACCACTGGTTTTTCAGGGGATGTCCAGAATACTCTCATGGACATGCCCTTTGATGGAGTCGGTCTTTTTGGTTCGAAGGCAGACCATGCGCTGGAGCGTTTCAAGGACTCACGGGCTACTGCTAAGTCCCTGGGCCTTGCTGTTGTGCGCCCTCCGCAAACGTCTGCTTTTCGCCCCTTTCGTGGCCACGGAAGGGCGCCCAGTCACGTCCACAGGCCGGCCAACGGCCCGCGCAGCAAGCGCCTTCGCGTGGCCGAGGACGTGGATACCGCCGTGGCGGTTCGGGCAACCAGCGTGCGGGTCAGGCCACCACCTCCAACCCGTCCGCGGCCTCCAAGCCCTCCTAGTCCCTCCTTTCAGGTGCACAGCACGCCAGTCGAGGGCAGGGTCCGCCATCACCTTCACCACTGGCGTCCCATCACCTCGGAGAAGTGGGTCTTGGACATTGTCCGAAGGGGCTACTCCCTCCCCTTCGAGACCACCCCCCAGCCATGCCACCTCCATTCCACCGCATGTCAGGGGATCACTTGGTGCTTCTACAGAAGGAAGTCACGGCCCTCTTGGCCAAGAGGGCCATCGAGCGTGTTCCGACCCCAGAAGTAGGGCGTGGTTGCTACTCCCACTACTTTCTGGTGCCCAAAAGGACAAGGAGGACATGCGTCCTATCTTGGACCTCCGGAACGTCAATCGCTTCCTCCGGAAGGAGAAGTTCAAGATGCTCACCCTAGCTCAGGTCTTGACTGCCCTCGACCCCGGAGACTGGTTGGTAGCGTTGGACTTGCAGGACGCCTATTTCCACATCCCCGTCCTGCCGGCCCACCGGCGTTACCTTCGGTTCACGGTAGGCCTCGAGCATTTTCAGTTCACCGTGCTCCCCTTTGGCCTTACCAGTGCCCCTCGGGTGTTCACGAAAGTGATGGCGGTGGTCGCAGCTCATCTGCGCCGGGCAGGGGTTTCAGTCTTCCCCTACCTCGACGACTGGCTGCTGAAGGCGGGCTCGTCCCAGGCAGTCGTCTCCCACCTCCAGACTACGGCCGAACTCCTGCACTCGCTGGGGTTCTCCATCAATGTGCCGAAGTCGCATCTGATTCCTTCTCCACAGCTCCTTTTCATCGGAGCAGTTCTGGACACGACGCAGTTTCGGGCCTATCCTCCCGAACGGCGAGTCCGGGATATTCAGGCTATGATTCCGATCTTTCAGCCTTTATCCTGGGTTTCGGTACGGATGACCCTGAGGCTGCTGGGCCTCATGGCCTCCTGCATCCTGCTGGTCACTCATGCCAGATGGCATATGCGGGCTCTGCAGTGGGACCTGAAGTTCCAGTGGGCGCAGCACCAGGGCGACCTGTCCGATCACGTCCAGATCTCGGAGGGGACTGCAAAACAGTTGCAGTGGTGGCTCTCGAACCGGCAATGGGTCATGGGCAGATCCCTCTCCCTTCCCCAGCCAGAGCACACAGTTGTGACGGACGCGTCCCTTCTGGGATGGGGCGGTCACATGGGAGAGGCGGAGATCAGAGGCCTCTGGTCTCCGACGGAGTCCCGGCTCCATATCAACCTTCTGGAGCTCCGGGCGATCCGACTTGCACTCAAGGCATTCCTTCCCTCTGTCAAAGGGAAGGTAGTGCAGGTGTTCACAGACAACACCACCGCCATGTGGTACTGCAACAAACAAGGCGGGGTGGGGTCGTGGACCCTTTGTCAGGAGGCTCTGCGCCTCTGGACATGGCTGGAACACCAGGGCATGTTCCTGGTGGTTCAACACCTGGCAGGTTCCCTGAACGCCAGGGCGGACGAACTCAGCCGCAGGTGCATGATGGATCACGAATGGCGTCTTCACTCGGAAGTGGCGCAAGGACTCTTTCTACAGTGGGGAGAGCCTTGGTTAGATCTATTCGCCACCGAAGAGAACGCGCAATGTCATCAGTTCTGCGCGTTGGAATTTCCAAGGCGGCACTCCCTCGGCGACGCTTTTCGTCACGAGTGGAGTTGCGGTCTATTGTACGCCTTTCCGCCTATACCACTTCTACCCAGAGTGTTGAAGAAGATTCGGCACGACCGGGCCCAAGTCATTCTTGTGGCTCCGGACTGGGCTCGAAGAGTTTGGTATCCCGAGCTACTCAATATGAGCGTAGATCCCCCGATCCGTCTGCCTCTTCGGGAGGATCTTCTGTCGCAGCAGCAGGGGACGGTCCTCCACCCGAACCTGTCCAGTCTACACCTGCTTGCGTGGAGATTGAGCGGCGGCAGTTGATTCCTTTCGACTTGCCTCCCGAAGTTTGTGATGTGATTCTGGCAGCCAGGCGTCCCTCCACTAAAGTGGTATACGCCTGCAGGTGGAACAAATTTGTGGCATGGTGCACAGCAAAGGCTGTGAATCCCCTTTCTGCCCCTCTTTCTGAGGTCCTTCTGTTCCTTCTCTCTCTGGCCCAACAGGGTTCTGCCCTGGGTACCATCAAGGGTTATCTTTGTGCTATCTCGGCCTTCCTCAGGCTCCCTGATCAGCCCTCCCTTTTCAAGTCCCCTGTTGTTAACAGGTTCTTAAAAGGCATTACTCACCTCTTCCCTCCTGTTCCGTTTGTGATGCCTCAGTGGGACTTAAACTTGGTTCTTACCTTTTTAATGTGCGCTCCCTTTGAGCCTCTACATAACTGTCCTCTTCGTCTTCTGACTCTGAAGACAGCCTTTCTGGTGGCCATCACCTCCGCTCGGCGGATGAGTGAGCTCCAGGCTCTATCTTGCAAACCTCCCTTTCTGTCTGTTCATCCAGACAAGGTTGTTCTTCGGACGCGTCCGTCCTTCTTGCCAAAGGTGGTTACTGCCTTCCACATTGGGCAGACCATCACTTTGCCCACCTTCTTTCCGCCTCCGCATCCTTCCAGAGAGGAAGAGAGGCTCCACCGTCTGGACCCAAAACGTGCGCTCTCTTTCTATATTGACCGCACAAAACACTTCCGGGTGGATGACCAGCTCTTTGTTGGCTACGTGGGCGCCAAAAGGTCGGGCGGTGCACAAGAGGACCATCTCCCGCTGGGTTACCTTGTGCATCAAGACCTGCTATTCTTTGGCTAAAAAGGAGCCTCCTGTTGGGCTGCGTGCCCATTCCACCAGGGCAACGGCTGCTACCACGGCCTTGGGCCGCGGTGTTCCGCTGCCGGTTATCTGTCAGGCAGCTACGTGGGCCTCACTGCACACGTTTACAAAGCATTACTGCCTTGACAGTCCGGTCCGGAGGGACGGCTTCTTTGGCCGTTCTGTCCTCCAGGACTTCCTTGTCTGATCTTTGTTCGCAGACCCACCACCGGGGTTGGTATTGCTGGGGTATCTATTCTAAGGTAAGGAATCTGTCACTAACGTGTCTCTTTCAGATGCACAAGTTACTAACTTGTGTAACGATATATCTGTAAGAGACAGTAGTTAGTGACAGATTCCTTACCGCCCACCCATCCTCCCGTTCTGCGAACTGATTTCTAGGGTTAAGGACATCCCTTTCAGGGCCCTAGTATTTTTCAGACACCTATGTCAGCTTCTTGCATGGCTCTGCGTTCCTGGCGCGGAAAGTCGTGTACAGAACTGACGTCAGCGCGCAGGGCGGCGCCTAAGTACTGCCCGCGACGTCATCCCGGCGATCACGACGCCGACGACGGACGCGGAGCCGCACGACGCCGCCTACCGACGCGCAAAGGGTACTGCTACGCAAAAACTTTCCGGATCCAGCCTGACGCCTGGGGATATTCTAAGGTAAGGAATCTGTCACTAACTACTGTCTCTTACAGATATATCGTTACACAAGTTAGTAACTTGTGCTGCAGTGTTCATCTGCATAAAAAACAAAACATATATCAGACATGGAATCTCATTCAAAGATAGTTATTTTTTAACAAAACAGAGTATACATTTCTTACATTATACATTTCTATGGCAGGCCAAATGAATCTTTTAAACTAGAAAATGTATTAGGTCAGATTCATAATTGTCAAAAGGGCCAACGTCAAGACTGAAACCAACCATTCGTCCACTTATTCCTCACCCAGACATACTACCATATTCATACCCAAACTAAGAACGAATTGATCATAGCACTCACCTAAATTCTATGGATGTTACTATAGGGGTGAATGGCCTAATACACCGTCACAAGGCTGGTCAAGGGCATATGAGGATAAAAATCTAAAGTAAATAATCAAATTATTAAATTTGGCTCCAATTTGTGATAATCATTCCGATTATCAGATAGGGCATTACAAATATGTATAACTCTTATTTAATTGATGATTCCCATGGGTACAGGAGGCTAAACTTTCTAGAAGTCGGTGGGATAGCCGTAGTATATTCAGGAAGACTTTTTTTCATAGGCAAGACCCCTATGTTTCTGTACTGCAAGAAAAACTTTTAAATGTAACCGTCCTTGAAGGCAGAATAAAGATTATGGCCTCAGCCCAGTAGTTATACCCGTAAGGGGACCTGCCTCCAGGAAGTTATTACTGAGGTCTGTCACTCTCCTAACGGGTATGGGTCGAACTATTGCATAATAACCTAAAAGAAGGAAAAGTCATGTCAGTCCGCCATATGGCATATGTCAAAACCCAATCTGACCCCATGTACTATCAGGCACATACCTTGTTTAAAATCTTAATATTCAAATCCTGAATCCGGGACGCAGTAATGGGGGCTAATCAGCCCTCCACAAATAAATATATATATATCTCCCCCCCCAGGGAGTCACTACCACACCAGAAACATATCCATTAGTTGTGGTGATTCTGAAATTCAAAGATACACCATTGATAAGTATAATTCAATCAACAAACTTATGACCATTCTAAAAAGGAGTTATATGTAACCTCAATTCCTGATTTCTCAACAGGAGCCCATGTGGGCACATCCAACAAAAAGACTGGTGCTTTAAATGTAAAAATGTAATCCCCTGGCAATGGAGGGATCCATATTTAAAAGAGCAACTTGGCAGTTTCTGGGACCCTTCCCCCCCCCCACCCCTGTCTTGAGTAGTGATTGACAAGGATATTTTCCAGAACATGTCAAATCCATCTGTACTACAGTTTTCAGCCTCCTATATATTAGGAAGATCCTCCCTTTTATACCATATGCTGCTAGAAAGGACCTGCTAGAAACGCTGATCTTATCAGAATGGATTATTGTAATGCCTTATGAGGTGACCTACCTAAAGGAAAAAAAAACTCACCTACTGCTTGCAGCTGCTTTAAAATGCAGCGTTGTGTGATTTTTGGGATTAAGGAAAAGTGTACCCATCTCCCAACACTTTTAAACACTCCAGTGTTGCCAGTGCATAAGAAATGCTACTTCAAGGCTCTGTCTGTCACAAGACCATTTAGAATACAAGACTGGAAACCTATATGGGATTGGTTTTCTCCTGGTGCAAATTATTTTGTGACCGAAGATTGAAATCCTTATTGGTTGTCAAGAACTGTAAGTTTAGGAAATCAAGACAAGGGGGCGGCTCCCTGGCATTTGTGATATTGAAGGCCTAGGACTTTCTACGCTTGTTTCAGAGCAGCCGCGGTCCGTGCAGGTTACATCGGTGGGGCTGCGTGTGGGGGGGGGGGGGGTTTGGGGGGTTATTTCGAGGGACGCTGCAGAGGGAAAATTCATTATTTAATTTTCCCTCTGCATCGTCCCTTGAAATCCCCCCCTCCCCCCCCACGCGGCCCCAACGATGCCTACATGGACCGCGGCTGTTTCAGAGTAAAGAATTGTGGGACAACTAACTGTCCCGAGCGGGCCTTCTACCCTCTTTGCATTTCTCTGCAGTTGTTTTTATCCAGAAGGTACTGCAGAGGATACATTTCCTCAAGGCAAGTATGATCATAATTTTCCCTAGACATGCCCATATTCGATTTGTAATACACTTCTGTGGTGTGCCATCATGCCTTCTGCCACAGGGAACTATCTGTCTCAGCTGACATTGCTTTTCCCTGGCCCCTATAACCTTTCTTCTTGACTGGTGCTGTAAAAAGTATCTATAGCTTGGTAGTGTCTACCAATGGAGGCTATCTCTAATGAAAATGGAACTTATCCGGAAAAGGTTAGATGTTTATACCAGAGATAATGTATTATTGGCCATTATTCGGTTTCCCTCCTACTTGTTCTTTGTGACTGGAATTTAGTTTAGAGAGCGAAGATTTAGCAGTATAAGCCAGTTTTCTGATGCTATGACTTAGATTTAGGGAGGCCAGCCAAGGGTCAATAAAACCTTTAGTTTGAAGGAAGGTGTTGACGATCTAGAAGCTCAGGTAAACCTGCGGTTTCTTTTTTGAGGATTGGCCAGGCCAAAATCACATAAGCCATGAGTCTTGGGATCTGGACCTTAAAAATTACATCTACCGAATCAATGAAGCCCACGCTCCTGAATTTGGACCGCGCTGGCTGTATATGGCACTTTCATGTAGACCTTTCCCCATTCTTTCAGGCAGGGTTCCCTACCTAGCTCCCTCTCCCATGGTAGTTCCCTGGTGATTTGGATATTTTTCATTTCCTGTGACAGCAACTTATGTCTCAGAAACCAATCTTTATTATTTCCTTGGGATAACAACCAGCAATTGTCTTGGTGAAGGGTCTGAAACTTGTAATTTTGTTAGAGCTGAGGACCCAGTGTCTTATCTGCATGTACCCAAGTTTTTCGGTCTTATTATGTTGTTCGTGCATGGAGCAAATGTCCATGAGTGATCTAATTTAAGTGCCCAGTAACATGCTACGTATCCTCTTGCACCTCTACTGCTTACAAATCTTGAACCTGCTGTCAATAAGAGCGAACAAAGCGATACCAAAGGGGATGATGGACGGAGCTTTAGAGCAAATCAAACACTCACCCCCAGTCAAATGATCTGGGTTTAATCCATCATTCTTTAGCTCACTCCACCACCCCAGTTCAGACATGGCCATATGCAAATCAGTCTGACCCTGTGCCTCATGGGAACAGTCCAGCCCGAACTGCCAAGCCATGTCTTCCCTGGACCGGAAACAAGCATCCTGGGACCGGTTTCGGGTTCAAAACCCTCATCAGACAGGCTATCTTGAATCCAGGACGGAGCGTTAGAGCAAATCAAACACTCACCATCATCCCCTTTGGTATCGCTTTGTTCGCCCTAAGTTGGCAGGGTATGCCCAGACGTGGGTCCCTTGCTCACTTTGCCACTGGATTCAAGATAGCCTGGCTGATTAGGGTTATGAACCCGAAACCGGTCCCAGGATGCTTGTTTCCGGTCCAGGGAAGACATGGCTTGGCAGTTCGGGCTGGACTGTTCCCATGAGGCACAGGGTCAGACTGATTTGCATATGGCCATGTCTGAACTGGGGTGGTGGAGTGAGCTAAAGAATGATGATGGATTAAACCCAGATCAGTTGACTGGGGGTGAGTGTTTGATTTGCTCTAACGCTCCGTCCATCATCCCCTTTGGTATCGCTTTGTTCGCCCTAAGTTGGCAGGGTATGCCCAGACGTGGGTCCCTTGCTCACTTTGCCACTGGATTCAAGATAGCCTGGCTGATGAGGGTTATGAACCCGAAACCGGTCCCAGGATGCTTGTTTCCGGTCCAGGGAAGACATGGCTTGGCAGTTCGGGCTGGACTGTTCCCATGAGGCACAGGGTCAGACTGATTTGCATATGGCCATGTCTGAACTGGGGTGGTGGAGTGAGCTAAAGAATGATGATGGATTAAACCCAGATCAGTTGACTGGGGGTGAGTGTTTGATTTGCTCTAACGCTCCGTCCATCATCCCCTTTGGTATCGTCAATAAGAGCGAGGCCGAAGTCTCAGTTCACTAATTTTGGCATTTGCAGGGATACAAATGTAGTGAAATATTCCCAATATTTAGCCTGCAAGGGAAGGAGCATTCCTTCCATCAATACCAGGAGGGCCTCTCATGCACAGAGGACGGCGGGACTGTGGATTCAACACAAGAAGTAGAATGAAATAAAACATGTTAAATGGTTACTATTACTATACATCAAATTGCGGGTGATGCCTCAAAACAATGAAAATCATAACTGAACCAGTCAAAACCTTGCCCTGAAAAAAAAAATATGCCTGACTTGCAGTAGAAAGGGACTGAGGTAAAGGAGGATTTGGCAGGGAAAATTGGTTCTGCCTGCTGCTGATACTCCCTGGTGGTTGGTTTTTACTCTTATGTTATGATTTGAGGAGCCTGTTTTTCCAAGGTTTGATGGAATGTGTAGTCGTTGTACTGGTTTGCTGTTGAGTTTGAGAATAAAGGAAGAAAAGCGTTATAAAAGCCTCTTTCTTACAAGTACAGTATTTACATAATTTCTTGTTCTATGACTTGCAGTACATAAGAATTCATTGTCCATGTGGTTCACTGTTCTAGAGTACAATGCAACAGTTACAGTTGGAGAAAAAAATGTAATACTTAAAATGGATGTTTGCGGGGAAAAAAAATCAGTGTTGCAATAGCTAATTCTTTTCACATATTTACTCAACCTTTGAATCATCCCAGGTGCCAGACATGATCAGTCAAAAGCTTCTATAGCTTCTAAGCACCAGTAGAGGGTGCAATCTGAAAGAAACAGTTAGTTATAGATTCCTTACCTTAGAATTACCCCCAGGCGTCAGACTGGATCCGGAAAGTTTTTTCGTCAGCACTACCCCTGCGCGTCGGAAGGTGGCGTTGGTCGACTCCGCGTTCGTCGTCGGTGGCGTCGTGGTCGCCGGGATGACGTCGCGGTAGCTACATAGATGCCGCCCTCGCACGCAAACGTCAGTTTTTTCTTTTTCCGCGCCAGCAAGCGCAGATCCGGAGAGAGCGGTACCGCCAGTCACTTTTTGACTGACTTTTTCTCGACTTTTGTCGACATCGTTTTTTGAGTCCATCGACTCCTGGTGCACGAGGGATGCCCAGCTTCAAGGCTTGCGGTTCCTGTAACCGACTGGTGACTGATCCGCACCGCGTGTGCCTCTACTGCCTGGAGCGCGACCACGACCCCAAGTCATGCTCCGACTGCCGGACCATGGCCCCGAAGTCTTTGCGGGAGTGGTCCAGAAAGCTACTTGAGGCCCGGCAGTCGGCTCCGCGTCGCTCGAGGTCTTTGTCGCGTAGGAGGTCGAGGGACCGGTTGCGGAGCCACCACCATTCTTCATCCAAGCATTCGCACTCTGGGTCAGGTAAGTCGAAGCACAAGAAGAAGTCGAAGAAGCATCGTTGCTCTTCGACTTCTCCCGGTTCGTCTGGATCCAGGCCTGGATCCGGATCGGCATCGGTCGACCTGGTTACGCCTCCCCGGCGCCGATTCCATCGGCACCATGTCCTCAGCCGGCGTTGGCTGTGTCCCCAGCCGACGTCGACCCCGGCCTCCACCTCGAGGTAGACACGGAGCCGGACGCCAGATCCGGCGCCGATGGGTACTTTTGTGCCCCTGTTCTACCCTGGCTCTTTGAGACCAGATTGGCAGCCAGAGGAGGGTGAGGAGGACTGGGAGGTGTCTGGGGAACCTTTAACCGACCAGTTAGGTTATGAACCGGACTGGAGAGAGGAACTGGGGTAAGTCAGTGGTCTGGATACCTCCCCAGACCTTGGCATGTTGTCTCCTCCTACCGTGGCTATGGAGGAGGGAGCGCCATACGCAGTGGTGTTGCGTAGGGCGGCCGAGGCTCTGCACCTTGAGCTACCTACGGTGGCAGTCGGGACTAACCTCCTGACAGAGGTGCTTCAAACGGCAGCGAGCTCTTCGGAGCCCCTGCTGCCGTTTAATGAAGCCCTCATGGACATCCTTTTGGGCACCTGGTCCAGGCCCAACACAGGGGCTCCTGTGGACAGGATGATTGCCCAACGCCACCGCCAGGCCCCGGGCAACCCCACTTTCCTCTCCCAACACCCCACCCCTGAGAGCTTGGTGGTCCAAGCCTCCGCCTCCAAAGGAGCATTCCCTAACGCACCACCTGATAGGGAATCCAAAAAGCTGGACCACCTTGGGAAGAAAACGTTTTCTTCCTCCAGCTTGGGACTGCGGTCGGTAAACACTGCATATCTGTTGGCCCGTTACACCCACTCTGGGTGGGATACGGTAGCGCAGGTGCTGCCCCAGTGCCCGGAGGAGGCCCGTGCCGTGCTCTCCCATGCATTCGCTGAGGGGAGAGACGCAGCGAAGTTTACCATCCGCTGTGGGCTGGATACTGCCGACTCACTAGGCAGGACGATTTCCACGTCGGTAGCCCTTCGACGCTACGCCTGGTTGAGGTCGACTGGTTTTTCGGTGGAGATGTCCAATCCACTCTTATGGACATGCCCTTTGATGTCCGTCGCCTTTTCGGCGACAATGCAGACTGCGAGCTTTGACTCTCGAGCTACGGCCTCTCCACCACCCGCCCTGCGCAGTCTGCCTTTAGCCCCTTTCGTGGCTACCAAAGGGGTGCCCCGCCACGTCCAACCCAGAGCCACAGGCCGGCACAAGCTGTTCAGCCTCTGCGCGGCTGGGGATGTGGGAACCAGCGCCGTGGTTCTGGGGCCCAGCGTGTGGGCCACTCCACCACAGCCCCCTCTGCAGCAGCCTCCAAACCCTCCTAGTCCGACCTTTCAGGGCCACCAAACGCCAGTGGGCGGCAGGATTCGCCATCACCTCCTCCACTGGCGCACCTTCACGTCAGACAGGTTGGTTTTGCAGATAGTCCGAAGGGGCTACTCCCTCCCCTTCGAGACTGCCCCTCCATCCATGCCACCTCAGTACCATCGCATGTCGGAGGATCATCTGGCCCTTCTCCAACAGGAAGTTTCGGCACTCTTGGCCAAGGGAGCCATTGAGCGCGTTCCTGTCCCCAGAAGTAGGTCGTGGTTGCTATTCCCACTACTTTCTGGTGCCCAAGAAGGACAAATGCCTGCGTCCTATCTTGGATCTCAGGAACGTCAACCGCTTCCTCCGGAAGGAGAAGTTCAAAATGTTGACGCTCGCTCAGGTCCTGTCTGCCCTGGAGACTGGATGGTAGCGTTGGACTTGCAGGACGCTTACTTTCACATCCCCGTCCTGCCGGCCCACCGCCGCTACCTGCGGTTCACGGTAGGCCACGAGCATTTTCAGTTTACCGTGCTCCCCTTTGGCCTTACCAGAGCCCCTCGGGTGTTCACGAAAGTGATGGCGGTGGTCGCAGCTCATCTGCGCAGATCAGGGGTTTCAGTCTTCCCCCATCTCTACGACTGGCTGTTGAAGGTGGGCTCGCCCCAGGTTGTCGTCTCCCACCTCCAGACTACGGCCGACCTCCTGCATTTGCTGGGGTTTTCCATCAACGTGCCGAAGTCACACCTGATTCCCTCTCAGAAGCTCCTCTTCATCGGGGCGGTTCTGGACACAACGCAGTTTCGGGTCTATTCCCCCGAACAGCGTGTCCGGGATATTAGGGCTATGATTCCGATCTTTCAGCCGCTATCCCGGGTTTCGGTCAAGATGACCCTCAGGCTACTGGTGTGAATTTCAGTTCGCAGACCCACCTCCGCGGGTGGTATTGCTGGGGTATCTATTCTAAGGTAAGGAATCTATAACTAACTGTTTCTTTCAGATGAACAAGTTACTTACCTTCGGTAACGATATATCTGTAGGAAACATTAGTAGTGATAGATTCCTTACCGCCCCACCCATCCTCCCCGTTCTGCGAACTGACTTCTAGGGTTAAGGACTTCCTTTCAGGGCCCTAGTTTTGTGCACAAGTGGTCAGTGTCTTGCATGGCTCTGCGCTTCTGGCATGGAAAGTCGTGTACAGAACTGACGTCTGCGCGCGAGGGCGGTGTCTATGCAGCTACTGCGACGACATCCCGGCGACCACGACCAACGCGGAGTCGACCAACGCCACCTTCCGACTCGCAGGGGTACTGCTGACGAAAAATCTTTACGGATCCAGTCTGACGCCTGGGGATAATTCTAAGGTAAGGAATCTATAAGTAACCTATGTTTCTTACAGATATATCGTTACCGAAGGTAAGTAACTTGTTAGTCAGTGCCAACTGCAACTTTGTCCTGCTGCGTACTTGAGTACATTGTGACCTATGTAGGTGCCTTTCTCTCCATGCTGAGGTTAGGTTTTTTTGTGTCTTGACTAGGAACTCTGCTTCTCTCATTTGGTGGCTCTTTCAGTTATTAATTTTTAACAAATTATTTGGCAGCATAGGTAGGATGTTGCTCCCGAAGACTATAGGCTTTAAACCATGTTGTATGTTTGTCAAGCAAATATCGGTTATGCATCTTCAGGGTCTGTGGTGTCTGCGTTCATGCAGTTAATGTATCTTATGCATCCTAAGGTGATCATGGAGCGAGACGCCAAGCTATACTTGGCAGAGACTACAGAGAAACAAAGCTTCTCTGGGTCCAGGTCACCCATATCAAGTAGGTTGTAGTCCTAGGACAGGGTTTTGAAAAAAGCATAAAAAACACCATAAACTAGACTCCTCGGCATCCAGAGGTTTCAGGCCACCTTGTATTGTAGGCAGATCCATGCTCTAACTACAGCTTCTTCTTTCTCTGTTGATTGTGTTCGGTCCCTGGAAGAGATGCACCTGAGCTCCCCAGGCATTCCAGGCCATGCAGCAGATTTTTACCATGCCTCCTCCCTTCTCTCTGATGTGGCTTCTGGCTACATGGAGACATCAAGGTACCGGGTCTTGTTACCACTGCCTTATAATCTATCTCAGAGCTTGTCTGAGCAACGTTCGGCATAAGGCCTTGCTTCTACTCCTTTGACGAATGCCTGATTGGATTTATCACCTAGGCACTGAAGTCGGCTCTGCTAACTTCTGTCTAGTCCATAGAGTAGGATCATTTCTCAGCTAGAGTCCGTCTGATGTGCTGTACCTTAACAAAAAATCAGCTCTGTTTTAATGATGACCCGCTGACTGCCCCTCTTACATGAAGCCAAAGTTTGCTAAAATGGAGGCCACTTTTAGCTACAATTCTAATGCTATTCAGATGCCTCTGATCATTCTGCTTGATGAGAATGATGATGATTAGGCAGCAGATAACTTGCTGCTCTTCATTACAATGTTTCTGAGCTTAATTTGGATTTACAGAACTTTAGTGCTCTCGACTCCTCACCCAAATCTGCCAGGAGTACCCTCGTGGTCTTCCCATGGAAAAAGTGCATAAACATTGATAGTCATCTGCATTTCTGCAGAAGTTCTGGATCTTCCTTGAAATGAAACTACAGCTAATTTACTTTCAGAAATTCTCCTCCCATGAAATTCTAAGCCTCTTTTGGCTCTAACCGATGCTCTTGTGGCCCCTTTTTTGCCACTTCATCTAAACTCATTAATGCCCCAGCTATCGCTGCTCCATTGCCAGGAGTCATATACCAGCTCCTGGGGACCCTAAGTTCCTAACGCAGCATCCATCACTCATGAGCTTTACGGTATAGGCTTCCTCTTTTTACATTAATCCCAATTCCTTCCCTTCTACCTCCCCACTTCAGAAAGGAAGTCCAAGCTGATATATACCATGGCTAGAAGGTATTACCTTTGGGCAGTTTGGCATTACACTCCAAGAACTTCTTGCCTTTTGGCTCTCTTTGGCCGTACCCTTTCGGATATGGCACAAGAGGTTGTGCCCGAATTACCAGAGGATATACATACTTACTTTTTGCATTCTGTTCAATGACTCTGATGCTGCCAAGCAAATCTTGCTCTCTGGCCTGGGCCCCACAGGCTCTGTGCCTGGGTAATGGTATACTATTAGTTGTTTTCTGGCGAGGTCATATATTTTAAGCCCCTCTCCCCACCCCAAAAAATCCTTACTACCCCATATCCCTACCCACCACTTATATATAAAAAAAACCCTTACTACTGCTTACCCCTCCCTTAAATGTAAAAACTCCCCATTTAACCGTATCCATCCCTGAACCCCAAAAACCCCTTACCACCCCTTCCTCCGACCCTTCCCCTAAACCTAAAAACTCCTTACTACCCCATAGCCCTACCAACACCCTGAACCCTAAAACCCTTATCACCCTTTACTTCTTACCCATCCGTTAAATCTAAGAACTCCTTACCATCCTTTAGCCCTACCCATCCCTTAAAGCTAAAAACTTTTATTAACCTTTTACCCATATCTATTAATACATAATACAAACCTTTTACTACCCATTACCTTTACCGGTCCCTATAACCTAAATATTTGTATATATTTTTAAATGACCGAAGTGATATATATCATAATATACATATGGAAATATATTTGTATGCCTTGTGGGAAATGGCAAAACATAGTGATCAGTTTGCCAGACTACAGAAAAAGCCATTTACAGATTTGATAAACAACACATTGGATGCATCGAAGCATCTTGAAGTGTGGGCTGGACTCTGAAGACCCCATTGTTTGATGAATGGTCACGCTGCACCAGCATGCTTCGATGCGTTATGCTGGCTTCTCTGGAGATGTCCATGCCACCCAGACATTGTTTGATTGTGAACAGCAGTGAGTAGAGAAACCAACATCCTGGAATGCTTCAAAAACAGTGGAGCTATGGCTCAGGGGCTGGGCCTAGAATCCCAGTGTGGTAATTTCACCATCAATATAGGACGTTTTGTGGCTAATCTCAGACAGTACAGTCCCGGCAGAGAAAACCTTCTCAGTGTATCCAGACACCGCAACAGTTGCACTGCTCCTTTTAGCAAAGGGTTAAATCTAGGGGACGAACACATTGGCTGATGCACTCTCCATGGTCATCAGCACGATCTTCTGTATCTAAACCCCCTCTGATTTCTCTCCCCTCCCCCCCCTTCCATTTCAGCAATCATCTTCTGGAGTGTGGCGTGTCTTTTCCTTTTTTTTTTTTTCCCCACCAGTTGGGAGATATTGATTGATCGATGCATCATCGAGCTAATCCACAAGAGCTACAACCTTCTTTTAATCTCCTTTCTTCCAGATCACCCTCCTTCTTTCAGCACATGCTGTCCATGGCATGCTTCAATTTTGGAGGCGGACGTTCTTGCCCAGTTGAACAAGGGGGCCACAGAGGTGGTTCCTCTAGAAGGAAGGGCATTCGATTATCCCTTTACCTCCTGGTCCTCAACAACGATGGAAGCCCGAGTCCCATATTCCCTTTACCTCCTGGTCCTCAACAACGCAGGAAGCCCGAGTCCCATCCTGGATCTTCGCCTTCCGAACATGTTAATTCAACAGAAGTTCAAGGTATGCTTCCTGAGCCAAGTACTACTGGCATTACATGCGTGGGACTGAAAGACATCCATGGGTCATCAGGTCGTGTACTTATATCTTCCTATTCTTGCCTCCCCCAGATAATACCATAGATTCTGGGTGGAATCCCAACGCTATCAGTTCATGGTTCTACCATTCGACCGCTCCACTGATACAAGAGTACTGGCGGTTGCGGAGCTTCCCTGCAACGGAAAGGAGTCCATCTATTTCAAAACTTGGATATTCTGGTGAAAGTGGAGTCCCCTGTGAAGGTCAGGGAATACTTCCAGCAGATGAGACTAATCCCTGACTTGGGCTTTACCAACAAAAGTTTGACGTCCCACTTCTATTACTTGCGGAGGCTAACTTTCATTATGGTGGTGCTGCATGAACGCCTTTCCTCCTCCTCAGAGGACTGCAGATGTTCATGAGATTTCAGGATGTCAAGATTTCTGACCCAGGCCACCATAGTTGCAAATAATTTCTCATTGGGCTGTGATGCCCATCTGGACGAGGTTATGGTGCTGGGCTTTTGGTTTGCAATCGAGCAAAGTTTGCATATAAACGTGCTCAAGCTGCACATGTTTAACCTTGGAAGAAGGCTTTTCTCGTTTCCATCTATAGGATCAACATTCATATTGCGTTGGACACCACTATTGTCAATACAAACAAAGGGTGGTGTGTGGTTGGGGATTGCATATTGTAAGGAGATTCATCTGTGTGGGTAGGCTCAGCAAGGGGGAATCTTCTTAGTAGCAGTTCTCTTTTTAGGCTGCGTCATTGCAAGGGCAGATGTTCAGTCATCTCTCATTGGAGAATCGTGAGTGGGAGCTGCACCTCAAAGTGATGGAGGTGATGTTCTCCAGGTTGGGGTTATCATTCATTGAGCTCTTCACCAATGCCCAGACTAGATTGCCTGGGAATGCTTTCAGGCTCAACTGGTCTCCTGGCCTGCTGTACTTATTTCTGCTGATTTCACTTCTGCCAAAATACTCTAGAAGGTGTGGGAGCATTGAGCACAGCTGGTCAATCCAGACTGGGCTTGGAGAATGTGGTATGCCGATTTGTTAGCACTCACTATTCATTAGTCCTTTTTTCTTCAATGCAGAGTGGACTTGTTCTTGCTGCAGGATAGTTAGGTCCTCCACCCCAGATCCCAAACACCGTGGCTGCGTAAGTGGAGAAGGAGCGGTGCCATTTAGTCATTTTGCTTTATTGATGACGTTGCAGATGTCATCCTGATGGCTTGGAAGCCATTGCCATACCCATTTGCCCAGGTCACTGGACTAAGCTTGTTTAGTGATGCGAATCAGGGGGAATCAATACATTTTGCTCTAGTCTTTCCAACTTTTTGAGAATTGTATTGTCCTTGGACAGCAGGGTCTCCTGGGCACTACAGTTAAGGACTATCTAGGGGCTTTGTCTGCCATCATGTGCTTGCCTGTTTAGTCTTTCCGGCATAGATCACTAGCAACGTGTTTTCGTTACCTTTTTCCTCAAAATGCTTTTTTATTTCTCAGTGGATTTTCAGTCTTGTTTCGACCTTCTTGATGGCATCTCTGTTTAAGATGATGCACAGCTGCCCAGTTCGATTTTTTTTTTTTTTTTTTACATTGTAAACCATTTTGTTGGTGGTGATTACTTTGGCTCTTACTTTTGGAGAACTTCAGTCTGTATCAGTTTGTCCATCTGTCATAGTTTTCTACCTTGATAAGTTGGTTCTTCTCACATGCCCATCTATCTTACCCAAAGTGGTTTTGTATTTCATATGGTTCAGTCTGTCCTTTCATCATTTTTCTTTCTTCCTCCACATCCAAACAAGTAGGATGAACACCTGCATATTGTCTTAATGCATCAACTACAACAGTCAGGACAGATTGGATGATCAGCTCTGTGTGGGCTTTGGCAGAGCTAAGAAGGGCAATAGTGGTGACCACGCTATTGAGCTATATATAACCTCTATATCAAGCTGTCCTACGCCTTGGTGAAAAAAAGACTATCCAGAGGACATTTTTGCACTTTGCACTCAAGCTTTGTCTGCCTCTATGGCTGTCTCCATTGGTGTTCCTGTTGCAGGCATCTTCCGGGCAGCTAAATGGTCATCTTTGCATACTTATAAAATTTCTACTACTTCACGTCTCAGGCATGCAGTGACCGGTCGAGCCTTAGATCGGCCTGCTACATGACTTCCTTGGTTTACTGGTGCTGCTCAGTCATAACTGAGTAAAGTATTGCTTTCAGACTCGTTTTCAAGGTGAAAAATCTGCTTAAAGATGTATTCAACAAAAGAAAATTACTTTGATTTGATAACAATATTTCTGATCGATACATAATCTTCCTAAATATTCCTCCGTGCCTTTCCTTTTTCCGGAAGGAGTCATTGCCACTGCTAATAAGATCCCAGGGGATGCAAGCATTTCATGTGCTGTATTTGCCACTGCTGTTGCCCTCTCAGTTCCTCACTGCATGCCTTGCAAGGGCATGTACAGATGTTAGAAACTTCTCCTTGGGGCGAACCTACTGTCCCTGCAGCAGGGCATGATTTTCTACTGAGACCTCCTCTATGTGCTCTTTCATGCATGGAGGTTTGAGTGGGACCAACAGACACTGAGGTGAGGATGTCCTTCTGGCCACGTGCAGAGCTTACATCAAGTCCATAAACTCGGCTTGCTCTGCTCACGTGTCTCCTGGTGTGCAGAGGCGATGGTTTCTGATGTACTGCTGTTCTGTGTTTGGCCCAAAGAGTTCTGTTCAGTTATAGGTACTAAAGCCCTGTCCGATTTTCTTGATTTGATTAATCAGCCTTCCTTATCCATATCACTTGATGTGGTGCTTTTCCTAGAAGGGCTGTAACACGCGCCCCCCCCCCCCTTCCTTTTATCATGCTGCGTTGAGATCACTTCTCGGTGCCGCATTAGTGAACTGCAGGTTTTGCATGTTCCTTTGCCATGTGCTACTTGCGTCCCATGAAATCTAGTTCTTAAGACTCTCGCACCCTTTCTTCCGACAGCGATGTCACCCTTCGGTCCATTACACCCATTACATTTTCTCCCCTCCACGTCCATCGAAGGAGGAGGGAGAGGTTCTTCCATTGGACCTTACCTGTGTCCTGCATTTCTGTATTGACGGGACTGAGGGAAACTAGCTTGATGATCACTTACTTATTCCGTTTACCTTCGCAAAAGACGGCATTCCAGACTACGTCTTGCTGGGTGGTCCTTTGCGTCAAACTCTGCTGCAGTCACAGTATCCTCACGAGGGGCTCATGCGGGCAGAGCAAAGGTGTGGCAAGTGGGCGGGGCTAAGGGCAAGATATGATACATAATGACTTCTGTACCAGTTGCAGCACATATCAAAACACGTGAGAAATGCGTTTATGTAAACGAAACAGGTTAACTCATTACACAAAATGAAAGCCAAACAGTTAACAGTTCCTTGTTTTGTAATATTTGCTGCTTCTTAATGCCATACTGTTATTTGTTGTTGTTTGGCACAATACTATATACTCTCAAGCGTGCACAAACGCACACAAACACACCCAGAAACAAGCAGACATGTACACAAAAGCATTCCACCCATTCCCTTTAAAATATCTCCTGAGAGTGCCCTGATTCTCTTCCTCTCACTTTTCTCACACACAAAAACAGGCACACACAAGTTAGCAAGCACACAGACATAAGCAAACACTCACACAAAGTTTCAGGTGGGATTAAAGCCATTTTAAACTCCTTGCCTCCCATGGCTTTCTAAATTGCCACGGTCAGTGTGCTGCCTCCATACCTGTGTTTTCCCAAATCCACACAAGTGTGAATGTGATTAACAGCATAGGGCCTAAATGGGCCCTCCACTGTCAAACACAGTGTGATGGTGAACACAGGGACATCATTTACACACCTTATGGAGAGGGGCGGTGGGGGTGAGGGGGGGGGGTGAGGCTGAAGCACTTTCAGCTGAATGATCATTGTGTGTACCTGATCCACGGTGCAGGGTCTGTCTAAACCCTGCACTGTTAATCACAGAATTACGCAAGGCAAGTCCTCTCAGACCCCTGCAGTCTCAGGGCATTCAAATGGACGCTGCTGCAATCTCCAGCAGGGACTCTGCAAAAGGCTACTGAGCTTACTAGCTCCTGAGAAGCAGAGCGGCATCCACCCTGTGCTAGAAGAGATAACTAACCGGAGCCTGCAGTGCTGTCTATTAGCGTACCGGTACTCTCCCTGGCTAAAGAGAAGTGCCGGTACTGACGGCCAGAAAATTCGGAAGTGCCGGTACTCCGTACCGATGAGTACCGGCCCATTTAAAGCACTGGTTATAGGTACTTAGTATCGCGCGCGACTAACTCCCGAAGGAGTTTCTGGGCGCTGCTCTATACAGGCATAGGAATGACTGTCTGTACAACAACCATGTTTTCACAGTATCGACAATAACGTCCCAAGTTCGACTTTGCTCATTTCCAGTTGTCACTTCAGTTAGGTCAGTTATGCTTCGGAGGTCGTGGAAAAAAGGAGGAGAAATGACTCCGGAGCACATGGATGACTCTCATATTCTGCTCCATTTCGTCATGTGCGTGGCAAAACTGAGTCACAGTAATGCCAATGGCGACACCTAGTGTTGCTTAGCGGCTATGGAAACTTTTTTCAGATGCAGTCAGGTTCCCGAGAGAATTTAAAAGGTGAGAAATCTATGGGTAGGTACAGAATGCATCTCAAAAAATGTTACCAAAGGAAAGAAAACAGTTGTTTAAGCCGTACATATATTTTTTTGTGTGGAAAATGCTATGTTAAACTGCCAACTTGTAAAACATTACATTTGTATGTGGTGGCTTATTTTATTGTCCACTTATTGTCGTTATTTTATGCATGGTTTCTGTTTAGGCGTTGGTCATTACAAACTCTGCACGGAAGACTTCTACTGTCGGTGAGATTGTGAACTTGATGTCAGTGGATGCTCAGAGATTCATGGATTTAGCCACATACATAAATATGATTTGGTCTGCACCATTGCAAGTTATTTTGGCATTGTACTTACTTTGGCAGGTAAGAGTGTTAAAATATTCCTGTTTTTGTATTTAAGAAAACCCATATGTTTAAGTTAAATAATGTATGTGTAGATAGAAGCGAAATGTGAACACTGTATTTTGAACTTGCTCCTCAGCAGATCAGCTGTTGCCATTGATGCAACCTCAACAAAGAGGTCTGTTGCAAGCGGATTTCCTCTTCGCCAGACATAAATTTCCTGGCCTGGACTTTATTTACAGCAATAACGAGATTGAAGTTTGCGGAACTGGCATTTATTGGGACAGTATTTAACTTTTCCACCAATAGTAGACATTTTAGTTTTAGCTTATTTGACGCAGTGATTCATATATGTAAACATTTGTTGTACTAGTAGCAGCAGCACTTTTTTCTCTGACAAGGACAATTTCGAAAAAGAAGGGGAAAATTAGGGCATGCTCCATGTCACTCATAACTCTGGTTCCTCCCACAAACTAGACCAGCCTGTCTTTCCAGTTCTGTAGGCTGTCTCCGAGTAGAAAATATTGGGGAGGGTGAACCATTCATCCACGTTATGGCAGTTCCATTTTTAGCTAATAATGATAGCTGGGAAATAGGCTGACAGTATTTTTTTGGAACTGGTATCTGAAAGAGACACGTTAGTGATAGATTCCTTACCTTAGAATAGATTCCTTTCCTTAGAATATCCCCAGGCGTCAGACTGGATCCAGAAAGTTTTGTCAGCAGTACCCCTGCGCGTCGGTAGGTGGCGTCGTGCGGCTCCGCGTTCGTCGCTGGCGTCGTAGGCGCCGAGATGACGTCACGGAGACTACTTAGGCGCCACCCATGCGCGCTGACGTCAGTTTTCTTTTTCCGCGCCAGCAAGCGCAGATCCGGTTAGAGCACGTACCTTAGTCACTTTTTGACTAGTTGTTTTTTGGGACTTTTGTCTCAATTTTCTATATTTTGACTCCTGGTGCCACGTAGGGATGCCTGCTTCTCTTCCAGGGGATCCTCATCAAAGTCATAAGCACATGAATATTCCCGCCCATGCGCGGGACCCCGGAAACACATTACATATATGTGAAAACCATATATGTAGCTCTATATATATATATCCATATATATATAAAAAACACACAATGTAGCCTCCCATAAACATGCTGAGCAATGTTGCAATGAATTCTCTTGCACATAAACATATTCCAATAACGCAGGGAGAAATAAACTTTTGAAAACTGCTTTAATACATAGCAGACAACACAATCCTGCGAGGAATAATGAAGAAAACATTGCCAGCACATAGGCTGCATTGTGGAAACATTAGTGTAGAAAGCTGAAAAGCTAACCCAAATAAACACTCAGATAAACTGGCACCGTGCCTTTAAGGCAGCCATGACCCCTAGCTTCCCATCATGCCTCAGGGGTGACAGGTCAGTTGTTCTTTCCGGCTCCTTCTGTCAGGACCCTGGTTACTTCAGCTCTACCTTTTTTCTGATTTTCTGTCAGAAAACTCTACAATTTTTGATAAAACCTCTTACTTCGACATCTTTTTGGTGTTAAAGTATTTTCTACTGTTTTTTTTTAGAGAGTTGAGCATTATTTTACAACAGAATGCCCTCTCTTTTGACTCTTGTCCTTCCTGTGGCAAGAAGAAGGCCAAATCAGACTTCCACCCTGTCTGTATTCTATGCCTTCCTTCTGAGCATAATCCTAAATCCTGCCAGCATTGCAAGCTGCTGTCCAACAGAACTTTAAAGGACGGAGAAAGGATTCGTCTCCATGGATTAGCTGAGAAGAGAAAATCACCTTCTAAAGACAAGACTCCGATGAAGAAGAGGAAAGAGAGCTTATCTACAAGTAAGATTCCAGTATGCTCTCCATCGGCGTCGGGCTCGGCGCCTCAATTCCCTTCATCGGCAGCAAAAACGTCGACGAGAAGACCATCGACGGCGGGCTCGCCGTTGAGAGAACACCGGTCGTCGTCGAAGAAAGGTACGTCGAATCCTCCGCCATCGGCGTCGAGGAGTCGCTCTCCGTTGGTGCGGGCTCGCCCAGCGTCGAGAGACAGGTCTCCGTCGTCGCCGTCGATGCGGCGTTCGACGTCGAGAAAGGCTCTGCCGTCGCAGGGTCTCCAGCGGTCGGCGTCGAAGCAAGGATCTCAGTCGACGTCACCCAGACGGCAGTCGACGTCAAGACACACCTCGTCACCTGAGGATAGACACTCGTCGCCTCTGCCGTCGCCTAGAAGGCGTTCGACGTCGAAGGCAAGATCCTCTCCGACGGCGAGGTATTCGGCGTCAAGACCAAAGGTAAAATATACCAGACGTTGTTCGACGTCGAGACGGCGGTCTCCGTCGACGGCGAGAAGGTCAACGTCGAGAGAAAGATCGACGTCGAAGGTTTTCTCCGTCTACCCGTTCATCGTTGAGGTCTCCACGCTCAACGTCGAAGGCGAGGTCTAGGCACACAGAGGTCGACGTCGAAGAGAATTTCACCAGTGATGGTGACACAGAGCAGGTCGACGTCGAGACACACCCCATCGACGTCACATCGCTCATCCAGACGCCGATCACGCTCCAGAAGCCGCAGAGAGTCCTCTCACTCCATCCGGAGCTCACCCCAGACGGTTGCGTCATCACGCAGTGCTTCTGTTCACTCACAGGAGCCTACAAAAGCACCGCCAGGAGGTTCTCCAAGGAGACAGCACTCTCCTTCCATCCATCTCTCTCCCAGATGGCTTCAACCACTACATCATTGGCAGACGGGGTCCACAGGTCACGCTCAACGACCTACGACCTACTCCAGTCCGCGGCACAGATCACCATTACAGCGTCTTGTGCAGGAAGTGGACAAATCACCCACCACTCGGGCTAGGGAACTCCGAGGCAGATCCCCTGAACGCAGGTCGTCTCAGGGACATCGCAAGAGGCGGCGTACACCATCTTGGTCTTCCTCTTCGACACATTCATCCAAAAGGGATTACTCACCTACCCTGACGGATAGTCCTCCCTCCAGAGTGTCGCCTATTGATGATGTGAACACTTTCCATGATGTTCTCAACAGAGGGGCTCAGAAGCTGGGCATCACTATGTCAGCTCCTCAGACAACCAAGTCCATCATTTTTGAGACTCTCCACCAAAGGTCTGCGACTAGACCATTACTTCCTTTGGTCCCAGGCATCATCGAGCCGGTAATGGATCTCTTCCTTACACCAGCATAGACTAAAGCAGCTCCAGCTCGGATTATTAAAAAATACAAGCCGGCTGCATCGGATCCTCTTTTCCTTAGATCAGATCCACCTCCGGACTCTGTTATAATTGCAGCAGCGAAAAAGACGCATGCGGTTGCATCTTCCTCCTCCGCTCCTCCGGATAAAGAGAGTAGAGCACAAGACTCTTTGGGACGGAAGGCTTGTGGTTCTGCAGCGTCTTCTCTGCAAGTGTCCAACGCTGCGGCTCTGCTTGGTCGTTATGACAGATCATTATGGGACTCACTGGAGCGCTTCAAGGACAGGCTCCCAAAGGAGGATCAGCAGGACTTTTCTGAAATCCTTCACGAAGGTGCTCTGGTTGCTAATCAGGTAATCAGCACTGCAGCAGATGGTGCGTCCCTGGCGGCTCACTCGTATGCACATGGCATCTGTGCACGACGATCTTCCTGGCTGCGCCTCACAGCGTTAAAACCAGAAGCACAACAACGCATCCTGAATCTCCCTTTTTCTGGCACTTCACTGTTTGGTGCTCACACAGATGAAGAAATGGCGAGGATGAAGGCCGAGTTGGACACCTTAAAGGCGGTGGGCCTAGAAAAGAAAAAGGAGTTTAGGAAGAGGTACCGGACCTACAATCGGAAAAGTTACCAGCAGAGGGATCAAACCCTCAATGGTCACAAAACAAACAGGGCAAATCCCAGTATCAAGGCCGCCGTTCCTCGAGAGGAAGAGGAGGACATCAACAGCAGTCCTCCTCTACATCAAAAACTCCAGGAAGCAATGAGTCTCTGCTTCCTCTAGCACCGTTGCACACTCCAGTGGGAGGAAGTATCTCAAGTTACATTCAAGAGTGGCGCAACATAACCAAAGATCAGTGGGTGCTAAATATACTAAAAAATGGGTACACACTACATTTTTGGACGTCCCCAAGAGACATTCCTCCTGTGAAATCTCGTCATCTACATATAGACCTCCTGCGTCAGGAAGTGTTGACCCTTCTCAAAAAACAAGCAATAGAAGAGGTCCCTCAAGCGCAGAGAGGAAAGGGAGTGTACTCACGATACTTCCTTGTTCAGAAAAAGATCAACCGAACAAGTTCAGACCAATTCTGGACCTACGTTCTCTGAACAAGTCCATCAAAAGGAAAAGTTTCGGATGTTGGCGCTCCACCAAATATTTCCACATCTAAGGAAAGGCGATTGGATGTGTTCGGTGGATCTACAAGATGCGTATTTTCACATCCCAATCACAGCACGACATCGCAAGTTCTTGCGATTCACGGTGGGAACAAGACATTACCAGTTCAAAGTCTTACCCTTCGGCCTAAAATCAGCTCCGAGGGTATTCACCAAGTGCATGGCAGTGGTAGCGGCAGCATTACATCGCCAAGGCCTGTTCGTATATCCATACCTGGACGACTGGCTGCTGAAGGGATCCTCTCCTCGAATGGTGCAGGAACATCTTTGTGCCTGCCTAGATCTACTTCAGCGCTTAGGCCTGCATGTCAACCTGGACAAGTCGATCCTTCGCCCAACTCAATCACTCCACTATCTGGGCGCCAACCTCAACTCCGACCTCGGAAAAGTGTTTCCTTCGGAGGAGAGATTGTCATCAATGAAAGACAAGGGCAACATCATCCTTCAGGCTTATCAGCCATCAGTAAGACAGGTGGCTTCTCTACTGGGGTCGATGGCCTCGTGCATTTTCTCATACCCAACGCCAGATTGAGGATGAGACCGTTACAACAAGATCTCGAGGACAAATGGAATCAATCCTCGGGTCAGTGGAACGACCGGATTGTCCTCTCTCCTGCAGCAAAGAAGTCCATTCTCTGGTGGCTGCAACCACAGAACCTACTGGTGGGAGTTCCTTTTCATCAACCTCTGCCAGAACAATCTCTGATCACGGATGCTTCACTTCAGGGCTGGGGAGCGCATCTGGGTCATCTGCAAACTCAGGGCAGATGGACCAGCAGAGAACAGACATATCACATCAGTATGCTGGAACTGCGGGCAGTTCATTTAGCCCTCAAAGCTTTTCAACCGTCAATTCAGATCGGATCGATATTAGTGCAAACGGACAATACAACCACCATGTATTACCTGAACAAACAAGGTGGAACTCGCTCTCGCCCTCTGTCTCTCGAATCCCAGGCAATCTGGCACTGGCTGCTAGCCAGGAACCTATCGATCACGGCAATACATCTGCCGGGAGAGCAGAACGTGCGAGCAGACTCCCTCAGTCGTCACTTCCAAGAGCAAGAAGACTGGGTGCTCAACGACGAAGTCAGAAATCTTTCATCAATGGGGTCATCCTTCCATCGACCTTTTTGCAGAGCGATCAAAACAGAAAATGCCACGCCTTCGCATCCAGGTTTTACCGACCAGGAACGAGAGGGAATGCTCTTTTGATAGAGTGGTCAGGGACGTTTGCATACGCCTTTCCACCCCTCCCTCTAATTCCGAAGGTGGTGGCCAAACTTCTGCGATCCAGAATGAGGATGATACTCATAGCACCGGACTGGCCTCGCCAATGGTGGTATCCGGACCTTTGCAACTATCGGTTCGCCCTCATCGGAGACTTCCGTGCAGGCCGGACCTTCTCACCAAGATGGGAGGGAAAATTCTGCACCCCAGCCTTCCCTCGCTCAGCTTGACAGCATGGCTCCTGAAGTCCTGCAGTACGGACATTTGAACCTCCCTCAGGACTGCATGGACATTTTAAGGAGTCAAGGAGACCTTCCACAAGATCCTCATACTCTCTAAAGTGGAAGAGGTTTTACTTGTGGTGTATCAGTAATGATTGGAGTCCAATTAACGGGCAAGAGGAGGTAATCTTGCCGTATTTGCTACATTTGGCCAAATCTGGTTTGAAATATTCTTCCATTAAAGTGCATTTGACGGCTATCACAGCATATCGTAAATCACCTAACCAGCCTTCTTTCTTTCAACTTCAGGTGGTCAAGGACTTCCTACAGGGGTTGAAAAAGGTTTATCCCCTGTTCGACCTCCTTCTCCTCCTTGGGAGTTGAATTTGGTATTGTCTAAATTGATGGGACCTCCATTTGAACCCATTCATAAGTCTACATTGCAACACCTTTCTTGGAAAGTAGCTTTTCTAGTAGCAATTACATCAGCACGCAGAGTGAGTGAGATACAAGCACTCTGTTCTAAAGAACCCTATACGGTCTTCCACCATAATAGGGTGGTTATGCGAACTCACCCTTCCTTCCTACCTAAGGTTGTGTCAGAGTTCCATGTTAATCAGACAATTTCTCTACCCTCTTTCTTTCCCAATCCATCCACACCAGCGGAAAGGTCTCTTCATTCGCTAGACCTCAAGAGGGTTCTCAAATTCTATTTGGATGCAACGAAATCCATTAGAAAAGCAGATCAATTGTTTATAAACTATGCTTCTGTTAGAAAAGGCTTCCCAACTTCTAAAAGATCCATTTCAAGATGGATAGTATCTTGTATAAAGTTGGCATACCAGATTGCAAATAAGCCTCTGTTTGTCTCCCTAAAGCTCATTCTACTAGGGGTAAGGCTGCTACGATTGCATTCTTACATAATGTACCGATGGCCGAGATTTGCAAGGCGGCAACTTGGAAATCGGTCCATACATTTACCAGACATTACTGTCTGGATTCTGACTCAGAGCAGATACACAAGTGGGCCAGGCCTCCTTGAGGAATCTGTTCCAATGCTAACCTATTGGAGTCTGTATAGGCCTTATGGCATCTATGTATCTTGATGGTACTCCGTTTACTTGCCCGCAGGATGAGGGGATGGGCTTGCTATTCTATTCATGTGCTTATGACTATTGATGAGGATCCCCTGGAAGAGAAGGATTAGTTACTTACCTGTAATCCTAGTTCTCTTCCAGGGGTATACTCCTCAAAGTCATAAGCAACCCACCCGCCTCCCGGGCAAGTGAACATGATTCATACATCTCTTTGAAAAAGGTCTGCGGATATCCGCAAAGAACAACTGACCTAACTGTCACCCCTGAGGCATGATGGGAAGCTAGGGGTCATGGCTGCCTTAAAGGCACGGTGCCAGTTTATCTGAGTGTTTATGTGGGTTAGCTTTTCAGCTTTCTACACTAATGTTTCCACAATGCAGCCTATGTGCTGGCAATGTTTTCTTCATTATTCCTTGCAGGATTGTGTTGTCTGCTATGTATTAAAGCAGTTTTCAAAAGTTTATTTCTCCCTGCGTTATTGGAATATGTTTATGTGCAAGAGAATTCATTGCAACATTGCTCAGCATGTTTATGGGAGGCTACATTGTGTGTTTTTTATATATATATATATATATATATATATATATATATATATATATATATATATGGATATATATATAGAGCTACATATATGGTTTTCACATATATGTAATTTGTTTCCGGGGTCCCGCGCATGGGCGGGAATATTCATGTGCTTATGACTTTGATGAGGATACCCCTGGAAGAGAACTAGGATTACAGGTAAGTAACTAATCCTTTTAAAACCTGCGGGGCCTGCCGCCGTACGATGTCCGTGGCCGACCCCCATGGCGTCTGTCTGTCTAGAGCGCGACCATGACTCCCGGTCATGTTCCGACTGTCTGGCCATGGCTCCGAAGGCTTTGCGGGAGCGGTCCCGAAAGCTGCTGGAGGCCCGACAGTTGTCTCCGCGCCGTTCCAGGTCCAGGGGTCGCTCGAGGGACCGACCCCGGAGTCGCCATCATCGCTCCTCGGGGTCCAAGTCTTCGCCCTCGGATTCGGGTAAGCAACGTCATAAAAAGAAGTCGAAGAAGCGCGTACGCTCTCCGACCTCCCCTCGTCGGTCTTCCGACGCGGACGAGGGGACCCGGGGTCTTTCCCCCGCGGCTCCGTTGGAGCCTGTCAGTCCCGCGGCCTACCCGCCATACCCGGGTCCGTCGGCGACTCCGCCCCAGGTGCAAGAGTTTCTTGCTGCCATGGACCGCCTTTTCGGGCCTAGGGCTCCCGCCGGTGCGCCTTCGGGCCCCGCGGCCCCTTTTGAGGGCCCTTGGTTGCCACCGGCTCCGCCGGCCCCGGCGCCCCAAGCTCCGCCGGCGGCTCCGGCGCCGCAGGGTCCTGCGCCGGCGGCTCCGGCCCCGGCGCCGCCCTGCGTGCCGTCCGGCCCACCTCCGCCCTTGCCCGCGTTTCCAGCTTGGAACCCGGATTGGGCCTTGGAGCCGGAGCGGCGCCGTTCTAGCATTTCTTTTCCCCTGTGCCTCCCTCGCCGTTGCAGCCTGTGCCTCGGGCTGTTGGGGGAAGAGGACTGGGAGGGGTCGGAGGACCCTCTTGCACGGCAGTGTGAGTCCGAACAGGAGTGGGCAGAAGACTCCGAGGATGCCGTGGCCTTGACCTCTCCTCTGAGCCTGGGTTTGTGTCTCCTCCCACTCTCATGGAGGAAGGCGCAACCTACACTGTGGTGCTCCGTAGAGCAGCTGAGGCTCTTGGCCTTGAATTGCCTACTGTTGCCCTCCAAACTAACCTCCTTACTGAGGTGCTTCAGCCTACAGCAAGTTCTGTGGAACCTCTGCTTCGGTTCAATGAGGCCTTGACGGATGTTTTGATGGGTACCTGGTCTAGGCCAGCCACAGGGGTCCCTGTAGATAAAAATGTGGCCAGACTTCACCGTCCGGCACCGGGTGACCCTGCCTTTCTGACAACTCATCCGACACCGGAGAGCCTGGTCATTCAGGCTTCCACTTCCCAAACAGCATTCCCTACCACTCCGCCGGATAAAAGTTGGAGCAGCTTGGCAAAAGGTTGTTTTCCTCTGCCAGCCTGGGGCTGTGGTCGGTCAACACCACATGCCTCTTGGGCCGCTATTCTCACGCTGTGTGGGACACGGCGCAAACTCTGCCCCAGTGCCCCGAAGAGGTTCGAGCTGCGCTTTCCCAAGCTGTTGCAGAGGGGAAGGATGCCGCGAAGTTGGCCATTCGGTGTGGGTTGGACACCGCGGACTCTTTGGGAAGAGCCATCGCCACGACAGTGGCCTTGCGGCGACATGCCTGGCTGCGGTCCACGGGGTTTTCGGGGGATGTCCAGAGTTCCCTCATGGACATGCCTTTTGATAGTACTCGCCTTTTTGGCGATAAGGCAGACAGTGCGCTGGAGCGTTTTAAGGACTCTCGGGCTACAGCCAAGTCCTTGGGTCTCTCCACCTCCCGCCCAGCCATGTCTACTTTTCGTTCCTTTCGTGGCCGCGGCAGGGGCGCCTCTACACGTCCATTCCAAAGGCCTGCGCAGAACCAGCCTCAGCGTGGCCGCAGGCGCGGTGGCCGCCGTGGCGGCACCGGGGGCCAGCGTGCGGGTCAGCCCACCTCCGCTCCCGCAGCATCCGCCTCAAAGCCTTCCTAGTCCGCGCTTTGGGGTGCACCCCACGCCGGTGGGCGGCAGGATTCAACATCACCTCCCCCACTGGCGCTCTGTCACTTCGGACAGCTGGGTGCTACAAATCATCCGAAGGGGCTATTCCCTCCCCTTCGAGTCTGCCCCCCCATCCATGCCACATCAGTTCCACCGCATGTTGGGGGATCACTTAGCGCTTCTCCGACAGGAAGTCACGGCCCTCTTGGCCAAGGGGGCCATCGAGCGCGTTCCTGGGCCAGAAGTAGGACATGGATGATGTTCCCACTACTTTCTGGTCCCAAGAAGGACAAGGGGGGCTTGCACCCCATCTTGGACCTCCGGAACGTCAATCGCTTCCTCCGGAAGGAGAAGTTCAAGATGTTGACTCTGGCTCAGGTCTTGGCTGCCCTCGACCCTGGAGACTGGATGGTAGCGTTGGTCTTGCAGGACGCATATTTTCACATTCCCGTCCTGCCGGCCCACCGGCGTTACCTGCGGTTCACGGTAGGCCAGGAGCATTTTCAGTTTACTGTGCTCCCCTTTGGCCTTACCAGCGCCCCTCGGGTGTTCACGAAAGTGATGGCGGTGGTCGCAGCTCATCTGCGCAGGTCAGGGGTGTCAGTCTTCCCCTACCTCGACGACTGGTTGTTGAAGGCGGGCTCGCCCCAGGCAGTCGTCTCCCACCTTCAGACTACGGCCGACCTCCTGCAGTTCCTGGGGTTCTCCATCAACGTGCCAAAGTCGCACCTGAGTCCTTCTCAGAAGCTCCCCTTCATCGGAGCGGTTCTGGATTCTACGCAGTTTCGGGTTTATCCTCCCGAGCAGCGAGTCCGGGATATTCAGGCTATGATTCCCATCTTTCAGCCTCTATCCCGGGTTTCAGTCAGGATGACCCTCCGGCTCCTGGGCCTCATGGCCTCCTGCATTCTGCTAGTGCAACATGCCAGGTGGCATATGCAGGCTCTGCAGTGGGACCTGAAGTTCCAGTGGGCGCAGCATCAGGGCAACCTGTACGATCTTGCCCAGATCTCGGAGGGCACTGCACGACAATTGCAGTGGTGGCTCACGAATCGCGATTGGGTCAATGGCAGATCCCTCTCCCTTCCCCCAACCGGAGCACACAGTGGTGACGGATGCGTCCCTCCTGGGATGGGGCGGCCACCTGGGAGAGGCGGAGATCAGAGGCCTCTGGTCTCTGGCGGAGTCCCGGCTCCATATCAATCTTTTGGAGCTGCTGGCGATCCGACTTGCACTGAAGGCATTCCTTCCCTCTGTCCGGGGAAGAGTAGTGCAGGTGTTCACGGACAACACCACCGCCATGTGGTATTGCAACAAACAGGGCGGGGTGGGGTCGTGGACCCTATGTCAGGAGGCTCTGCGCCTCTGGACATGGTTGGAACATCAAGGTATTACCTTGGTGGTTCAACACCTGGCAGGTTCTCTGAACGCCAGGGCCGACGAACTGAGCCGCCGGTGTTTGATGGATCACGAATGGCGTCTGAACTTGGACGTGGCGCAAGGTCTCTTTCTGCAGTGGGGAGAGCCTTGGTTAGATCTATTCCCCACCGAAGAGAACGCGCAATGTCATCAGTTCTGCGCGTTGTAATTTCCAAGGCGGCACTCGCTCGGCGACGCTTTTCGTCGCGAGTGGAGCTGCAGTCTGTTGTACGCCTTTCCGCCTATACCACTTCTGCCCAGAGTGCTGAAGAAGATTCGGCGCGACCGGGCCCAAGTCATCCTTGTGGCTCCAGATTGGGCACGAAGATACTGGTATCCCGAGCTACTCAACATGGCGATCGATCCCCCGATCCGACTGCCTCTTCGGGAGGATCTTCTGTCGCAGCAGCAGGGGACGGACCTCCACCCGAACCTGTCCAGCCTCCACCTCCATGCGTGGAGATTGAGCGGCGACAGTTGACAGCTTTCGATCTTCCTCCCGAAGTTTGTGATGTCATTCTGGCAGCCAGGCGTCCCTCCACTAAAACGGTATACGCCTGCAGGTGGAAGAAGTTTGTGACATGGTGCACAGCAAAGTCTGTGGATCCCCTTTCTGCCCCTCTTTCTGAGGTCCTTCTGTTCCTACTATCCTTGGCCCAGCAGGGCTCTGCTCTGGGCACTTTCAAAGGTTATCTTTCGGCCATCTCCGCCTTTCTCAGGCTTCCAGATCAGCCTTCTCTCTAAGTCCCCGGTTGTTAACCGTTTCCTCAAAGGCATTACACACATGTTTCCTCCCGTGCCTTTCATAATGCCTCAATGGGACTTAAATCTTGCCTTGACCTATCTCATGTGCGCTCCCTTCGAGGCCCTTCATAACTGTCCTTTACGTCTTACTCTGAAGACTGCTTTCCTGGTAGCTATCACCTCTGCCAGAAGAGTGAGCTCCAGGCTCTTTCTTCTAAACCTCCTTTCTGTTCATCCGGACAAGGTGGTTTTAAGGACCCGTCCTTCTTTCTTGCCAAAGGTTGTCACGCCCTTACACATCGGGCAGACCATCACTTTGCCCACTTTCTTTCCGCATCCTTCAAAAGAGGAAGAGAGGCTCCATCGTCTGGACCCAAAACGTGCGCTCTCGTTCTATCTAAAGCGCACACAACAGTTCCGGGTGGATGACCAGCTCTTTGTTGGCTACATGGGAGCCAAAAAAGGTCGGGCCATGCACAAACGCACCATCTCTCGGTGGGTCGTTTTGTGCATCAAAGCATGTTACTCCTTGGCTAAAAAGGAGCCTCCTGTGGGGCTGCGTGCCCATTCTACCAGGGCAACAGCAGCCACTACTGCCTTGGGGCGCGGCGTTCCCTTGCAGGATATTTGTCAGGCAGCCACGTGGGCCTCGCTGCACACATTTACCAAGCATTACTGCTTTGACAGTCAAGTCCGGAGAGACGGCTTCTTTGGACGTTCTGTTCTCCGTGACTTTCTGGTGTAATCTATTTGCAGACCCACCACCGGGGTTGGTATTGATGGGGTATCTATTCTAAGGTAAGGAATCTATCACTAACTAATGTCTCTTAAAGATATATCGTTACACAAGTAGTAACTTGCACATTACGTACCCTAACTGCCATGAACTCATTTGTTATCCGTGAAATTGCTCTGATTAGGTCTAAGACGAATTTCCAAACGCTAGAAAAAACTGGACAGTGCCAAACTAGGTGTATGAAGTCTGCCCATGTATGCATACACCTGCGGTATCTTGGAATTTCCTCTGGGTTCATTTTATTTACCATGGCCAGAGTAATATAGCCTTTGTAGAAACTTAAAATGTATTGTCTTATGCAGTGAGTTCATGGATATTGTCTTAATTTGTGTGCAACAATAATGAAAAGTTTATATATTCTATTTCCATGCCTATGCCTGCCTCCTGTGCAATTTTCTTATTGGTGATCGAGGTAATACTATTACCAGTAAATAGCTTATATAGTCTGGAAAAACTTTTGTTTTTGCTGCTTGACTCAATGTCGATTAGTGGTTTGAATTAAGAAGGTTGTAGTGGGGGGAAAAAGGAATCCTGGACTGTACTGCCTGTTCTGATAGACTTTAAACTACAGATACCTCACCTTTTAAATATTCCCCAGGCCTTAGACTGGATCCAGAAACTTTCAGCAATACCTCTCAGCACTGTCCCCATTCTGCTTCGGAAATGACGTGAGGCCTATATAGGCTTCACTCCCGCACACTGACTGCAGTTAGTTTCTTTCTACGCCATCGGGTGCAGATCCCGAGCTACCGTTCGTCTCTTTGAGACAATCCCTCAAAAAACAAATTCTGTGTGAAAGGGAAATGTTACTTCTCAAAATGACAGGTTGTAGGAGGCTGGCTTCGTATATGGTGCTCACTTGTGTAAGTGTAGCACCCTGCACTAATCCAGACAACCCTTATGGTGATTTTAGTGGTCTTAGACAACCTTAGAAAGCTCTCGAAGTGGTAGCTGTGGAGAGGAGCCTTCAGGCTTAGTCCAGAAGGAGCGTAAAGCAGCTTGTTTTACCAGTACTTTCATCTTATGGTATAGGATACGTGAATAAGAGCCACACAGTGTAGTTTTAAAAATATGTATTTATTATAAGCACTCACTAACTCATTGCAATATCTTCTACCCGGAGATATAACCACAATACACACAATATTTTGTAAATAGAACACGTAAGTAGCATAAATACACAATGGTCTCCAGGAGGAGACTAAACCATTTACTAAAATAGTGGAATGCGAACCACGACCTAAGTCGAGAATAGACCCAGAAGACGTAGAAGAGTCGGGGACCCAAGGAACCACCCATTTAGAGGGAAGAACAGACCCCAGAACACTTGGCCCACATACAACGCACAGATGATGGGGGGGGTTTAAATGCCCCTTTAATCCACAACACCATTACCCAATGTATGGATGGCAACCACCATTCCCACAACCCTTATTCCCACAAAACACGTTCAGGCTGCCTTTTTTAGGCAGGGGCAGAAGGGGAAGGGGCAGAAGAAAGGGAACGAGCCAGGTACACTGGGAGGAGGAGAACTCCGTGGGCAGCAACACACGGAGCAAAACAAGGGAGCCTCAGGCGGGGACAAGCAACAGCAGGGCTTAGTCACCAACCTAGCCTCTAGACCCCTTTCTATGGCAGAAGAAAAAGTTCTTAACAAAGGACTGGGTTTTGTCAACCTTCATTGCGAGCTATCCGGTTTCTTTCGAAAACTAAAGCTAAAAGCTTTCTTCGAAAAACAAGGCGATAGATCATCAAATGAAGATCAATGTGAAACGGGCTTACGCCTAAAATCGACATTCATACCCCCCCCACATACCATCCCCGTGGAGGTACTAACGTTCGAACAAGCCGTCTTTAACAACATTGAAAATTTGGAAATTAAACAACCCTTCAACATGAGTAAGGAAGAAAATCTCGCCCTGGAAAATCTGAAGAGGTGTGATGACATAGTCCTAAAACAAGCGGACAAAGGGGGAGGAGTTGTTGTGCAGGACAAAACGGCCTACCAAACGGAATGCCGCAGACTACTCTCCGACGAGAGGAACTATCTTCCTTTGACATCTAACCCAACTCTGGAACTACGACAAGAAATCAGATCCCTGGTTGACTACGCTGAATCCAGGGGGCATATATCAAAACATGAGGCCGATTTTCTAACCAACAGTGAGGGCAAGGTCCCTTACTTTTACACTTTGCCAAAGATGCATAAAAACAAAAATCCTCCACCCGGCAGACCCGTCGTCTCCGGAATAGGGTCTCTATTAGAACCCCTGTCATGTTTGTGACTTTTTTCTAAAAACTCTGGTACAGAGCACTGAGACTGACTTGCGAGGCACCAAAAGTTTACTCAACCTGCTGAAGGACATGACAGTAGATGAGACCACGATCTTGGTAAGCTTGGACATAGAAAGCCTCTATACCAGCATTCCTCAAGATGACACCTTGGAAGTGCTTAAAAAAGCACTGGATGAGGCGGACTGGACGTCGAGGACACCTAAACACTTCATTCTGGAGTGCGCCAGATTGGCCTTGAAGAGAAATTACTTTGAATTTGAGGGAGCTCTGTACCTCCAAATTGGCGGTACTTCGATGGGGAGCACCTTCGCCCCTAGTGTGGCTGGGCTCTACGTCTTTGAATTTGAAAAGAAATTTATATTGAATGACCTTAACCCTTCGCTTCACATGTCATGTTCTGGAAGAGATACATCGACGACGTCCTTGTCATTTGGCAAGGACCTAACAATGTTCTAACAGATTTCATCTCATGGATTAACACCTGCGATCTAAACTTGAAGTTCACCCACACTAGGGATCCCAATAGTATGGTGTTCCTCGACGTCGTGATTACCAAAGAGAACGGATGCCTGGAAACAAGGACACACCACAAACCTACTGCCAAAAACAATTTGCTCAGATACGAGAGCTTCCATCCTAGAACATTGAGGGAAAATCTGCCCTACGGTCAATACCTTAGGTTGCGCCGCAATTGCAGCAAAACCACAGACTACCGCACCCAAGCAGTGGACCTCACGATAAAACTGATGGAGGGTACCCTGAGAAAATACTGGACAAATGCCAGAAAAGAGCTCGCAACCAACCAAGGGAGGCCTTGCTAGAAGACAAGTGAACCACAGAGGAGGAAGTACCACTAACGTGTGTCACTACCTACAGCACGGCTTCAAACCAAGTGACACGCTCCATTAATAAACATTGGGGCATCCTCAGGACAGGCAACCTGCACTGGGAGAAACCGCTATTCTCTTTCAAAAAAGCAAGGAGTTTGAAAGATTCCCTGGTGAGCACACGCCCAAGGAAGAAAGAACAGGATAACACACACACTGTTCTGAATGCATGGGGCCTACCTAACATCGTGGGCCATTTCCCGTGCGGGAACTGTAGCGTGTGCCACCTTACCAGTACAACAAAAACACTCACACTGGAACCTGGAAAAGTGTGGACACAACGGGCACATACGAATTGCAACAGCGTAAACGTAGTGTATCTGATAACATGCCCGTGTGGCCTCCAATATGTAGGCATGACCAGCAGAAAAATAAAACAAAGAATCTGTGAACATCGCAGCACCATCAGGTGCCAGAAAGTGACAACAAGGCTGACAGAACAAGTGAACCATACAACCAATGATATGAGGTGGACAATTATTGAGCAAATCAAAACTGGAGAACAGATCCAACAACGCCTATTTGAGAAAGAGCAGCGTTGGGTATATAGACTGTCCACACACAAAAATGGGTTAAACGATAACATCCCGTGGAACTCAGTACAACAAAGATAACGTCCTGTAAAATCCAAACCATCAGAAAATAAATCGCTTGACCATCATACCAACCACTAGAACCTCAATAAGGTCACTGATTACTACCTGCTGGGCTTTGAGAAACCGGAGTTAGAAATAGTACATGACTCTACTCAGAATCCCTGTGTAAATAGCCTCCATGAGGGTGTTCTGCGATGGATTGATCTAACAACAGGGAGCTGACTTTGTTTCACACCCCTCAGTTGCACCGCATTTCTTTACTGCATTTCTTTACCACATTATTTCAGGCATTTAATATCATAACCTGATTTTATGGACCACTTTTGTGTGGTAATCTTGATACCGTTCCTATCCACGGTAGTGCCATTCTGGCCTATCACGAGGGGTCCATTCAATTATTAAACAGAACGATCCATGCTTGACCACTGAGTTCGTATAATTTTGGTAACACCACTACCGGTGATATTGTTAGTTATGCTAACCGCATATTGATTGGTTTACTTACTCCTTCAAACCATGCCGCCCGCCTGAATGCCTATTCAGATAACCCTACACGACGACCCGAGGATCTCCGTGTGCGCACATCATCGGCATTTAACCCGGACTGGCTCCGGGGTACTTCCGGGTACGTCACGTGTGACGCGATCACGTCTGCGTGCAACGACGTTAGTCGGGGCGTGGCCAATCGCTGAGTTGTGCGGTTTGATAGAGCGATCGTGGGAAATGCTCTAGGCAGTGTAATAACATTAAGTAGATTATAATGTATGCAATGGGGGAAGAAAGGTCAATTCAACGAGTCCTACCCATAGCGTCTGCGTGGCCGTGGGCGCATGCTTGTTCCGACCCTGTCGGTCGGACGGCCAGAGGTCTGGTCAGTCCACCACCCCTCCTGCCCCCTCGGTCTCCAAACCCTCCTAGTCCGGACCTTCAAGATTATCGGCAGCCAGTTGGTGGCAGGATCAGCCATCACCTCCACCACTGAAAACATCACTTTGGACAGGTCGGTCCTTCAGACAGTCCGAAGGGGCTACTCCCGCCCCTTTGAGACTACCCTTCCCTCCAGCTTTCGACCGGCTGTTGGAGGATCACCTGGCTTTGCTTCAGGAGGAAGTCATGACTCTCTTGGCCAAGGGAGCCATTGAGATGATTCCAGCGCCAGAAGTAGGCTGTGGTTGCTATTCCCGCTACTTTCTTGTCCTGAAGAAGGAAAAGGGCCTGCATCGAATCCTAGATCTACGAGCCCTCCCCTACTTCCTCAAAAAGGAAAAGCTCAAGATGATCTCTCTAGCTCAGGTCTTGTCTGCTCTGGACCCAGGAAACTGGATGGTAGCGTTGGGATTGCAGGACGCCTATTTTCACATTCCCGTCCTGCCTGCTCATCGGCGCTACCTGCGTTTTACGGTAGACGACCAGCACTTTTAGTTTACTGTGCTACTGTTTGGCCTTACCAGATCTCCTCGGGTGTTCACCAAGGTGATGGAGGTGGTCGCGCAGCTCATCTGCGCAGATCAGGAGTTCCAGTCTTCCCCTATCTCGACGACTGGGTGTTTAAGGTTAGTTCACCCCAGGCTGTCGTTTCCCACCTCTAGACTACGACGAACCTTTTGCACTTGCTGGGGTTCTCTATCAACGTGCCGAAGTCACACCTGACTCCCTCTCAGACGCTCCTTTTCATCGGAGCGGTTCTGGATACAGTGCAGTTTCAGGCCTATCCTCCCAAACTGCAAGTCCAGGATATTCAGGCTTTGGTACCGATGTTTCACCCCCTATCCTGGATTTCGGGGAGAATGACAGACTGCTGTGCCTCATGGCCTCCAGCTAGTGACGCATGCCAGATGGCATAGGCGGGCTCTGCAGTGGGACTTGAAGTTCCAGTGTGTGTAGCATTAGGGGAATCTATGATACATGGGACAGTACTGAAGAGAACTGCACAGGACCTGCAGTGGTGGCTAATAGACTGCGATTGGGTCAAAGGCAGACCCTCTCCCTTCCCCAACCAGACCACACGGTAGTGACAGATGCCTCACTCCTGGGTTGGGGCGGCCATCTGGAAGAGGTGGATATCTCCACATCAACTTGCTGGAGCTCCGAGCAATTCGCTTGACATTGAAAGCCTTTCTTCCTTCAATCAAGGGAAAGCTGGTTCAAGTGTTCACGGACAACACCACCGCCATGTGGTACTGCAACAAACAGGGTGGGGTCGTGGACCCTTTGTCAAGAGGCACTGCGTCTCTGTATGTGGCTGAAACAGCAGGGCATTGTCCTGGTGGTGCAATACCTGGCAGGTTCTCTGAAATCTAGGGCAGACTAACTCAACCATCAATGCTTAGCAGGTCACGAATGGCATCTCTATCTGGAGGTGGCGCAAAGGTCTCTTTCAGCAGTGGGGAGAGCCTTGGTTATATCTGTTGGCCTCCGCCGAGAACGCGTAATGTCAGCAATTTTTCGCGCTGGCGTTTCCAAGGCGGCACTCGCTCTGCTACGCTTTTCGTCTCTAGTGTAGCTCAAGCCTCCTGTCTGCCTTTCCGCCAATACCACTCCTGTCCAGAGTTCTCAAGAAGATCAGTAGCATCTGTGCCCAAGTCTTTTTTGTGCCTTCAAACTAGGCATGGAGAGTCTGGTATTCCGAGCTTCTCCAACTAAGCATCGATCCTCTGATCAGGCTGCCCCTTCAGGAGGATCTTCTGTCCCAGCAGCAGGGGAAGGTCCTACACCTGAACCTGTCAACTCTATGCCTTCTTGCGTGGAGAGTGAGCGGCAGCAGTTGACAGAATTCGACCTTCCTCCCGAAGTCTGTAATGGTATTTTGACAGCCAGGCATCCCTCTACCAAGAACGTTTTGCCTGCCAGTGGCACAAATTTGTAAAATATTATACAGAAAGATCTATTGATCCTCGTTCTGCTTCCCTCTCCCAAGTCCTGCACTTTATTTTGACCCTTGCCCAGCAGGGCTCCGTTCTGGGCGCACTCGAAGGGTACCTTTTGGCCCAGTCTGCCTTCTTGAGGCTGCCAGACCAACCCTCTTTATTTAAACCCCTTTTGTAAATAGATGTCTTAAGGGGCTTGTACATATGTTTCCTTCTCCCCCTTTCATCATTAAGATTTTGAAATGTTTTTTTAGACAAACTGTGTTGCACCCCTATTTTTTCCTCCTGCACCTCTCCAACTGGATGTCCCAAACCTTTCTTTTGCCTTGTAGTTTACCTTAAGGAGCTAATTACTTGTTTCTAGTAGTAAGCTTTGTCCAAAGGTAACTGATTTTCAAGCTCTTGAAGTATGAGAGAAGTTCTTTCTTGGTGTCGTTCTCAGGACCAGTGATCATTCTGATTTTAACTTTAATTGTTGTTAGACCATAGTTGCATATGTAGGGAGCATTTGTTGTGCCCATCATATGGTGAACATTTGCTACCTTTACCCTCTGTTGCCTCTGTCACCATAGCAAACTACATCAAATGAAAGCTCCAATTGTAATATTTGACTATTTTGGATATGCGTTGTGGTTTATCACAGTACCTCAATGTTTGCTCAGTTAAACCTTAGTTTATTAGCTTCTTTCCTTGCATTTCTTTTTTTTTTTTAGGCTTGACCTAGCAACAGTTTTCTGTTTAGTAGCTTACTTTTTTTTTCTCCCCCAAAATGATAAAAATGCACATGTAGGTATATGTACATTGAGGTTCTTTCAGCCCTCCTGATCCCCTGACCTGTTAATGTATCATTTTCATTTTGCCTCCCCTCCACCACAGCGTACAGCATGAGGCAAAGGGGAGCCTTCTTCTGGCATTGACTCTCTTCTCTCCGAGTGATGTCATTTTCTTCTTGAACATATGCACGTTCACCTAAAAGTAACCCATTTCAGTGCCTGTGGTCCAACCAATCCCAATCACTGCTTCAATTGCAAGGTTTTAAAATTGTATTGTTTTGCAAACTACCATTTTTTCACCTTTGATAGCAGCAGTTTAACTTTATAAATTTACTAAAACTATGTGTAATATGCTTACATATAGGGGCGATCAGCCAGACCCTCTCCATCCACTGGTGTGCTATCAGTCTTTTGCCCGTAACCATCACTGGGCAAAGGGTCAGCCCACAGCAGCCGCTGACTAGCTTCACTGTTGGTAACAGCATTCTCTCCTTTCACAATGAGCACATCCACGTACAAGGTAGTTCCCTTCAGTGCCACCAGGGACTACTGTGACAATATGTACTTTTGAGACCAAAAATCATATTTGTTTATTTGCGGTTGTATATAGTGCAAACTAGGCCGAGCAGTAGCTTAGTGCTGTACATTTTTTAGAGAAGTTACAGCTTTACAGGTAGGTCGGAGTTCAAAGCAGTTAGGTTGCCAAGAATACAAATATAATGAAGGGGTAGAGTTCTAGTCTATTGTATTGTAACTACCCAACTACCACATTAAATAACTACTACAGGGTCAGAGTTTAAAGACTATATACAAGCGAGGCAATATGTAGGCAGTTCCTTTAGAAGACATTTCCGCCTGTAAAAAGTAGAAGAGAACAGTGTACACATCCTCAACAAAGCAGTATGAAAGTAGTTTGTTCAGTAGAATTTACTGCATTAGTGTTTTCAGATTTACCCGAATCTTGGGCAGGATTGGGTTCTGTATTGTGGGAGTGCTGCCAGAGAAGGCTAAAGAGCTGTTTTATTTCTGTCTTTAACTTGGGCAGTTCTGGGAGTAAGGATTCAGCACTCCAGATGGAACTACAGATCTCAATTGGGTGAGGTCTTGGACAAGGTAATTAGAGGGTGGCCTGATGTAAGGCTTCTGTGTGACACAGGAACATTTGACTTCTACTTAAAGCCAGTTTAGGGTTGGAAGCCCTGACATGATATGATCGGAACGCTTGACTTCTGCGATAAGTCTTGCTGCAACATTGAGAATTGCCCTTATTGCCGCTGGTTAAGGTTTAGAAATTGCAGTCAGTATGACTCTGCCATAGTCTAGTCTCAAGAGGATGATTTTTTGAGAAACATTTTTGAAGTCTGATTCTCGAATTAAAAGTTTGCTGTTTCTGAGTAGTCTGTGCTGGTATTGAGCATTCTTTGTAGTAGCATTCATATTTGCTTTGAGGTTCAGATTCTTGTCCAGTGTGAAAATGAGAGACTTTGTGGAATCATTAATTGTGGGAATACAGTTCAATACTTTGACTCGTGTTGAGTCCTGATTAGAACAACTTGGACTGTGAGGGGAGAGACAAAGAAATTCTGTATTAATTGGATTGAAGTTCGTGTAGTTGAGGAAGAGCCAGGTTGGTCTGTCCTTAAGTCATTTGTCAAGGAAAAGTTCTGAAAGTTATAAATGAAGTTGGGTGTCATCAGCATGGCAGAGAGGTTTGATCGTTTCAGAATTGTGGGCAGATGTTTCATGTACAGGTTGAAAAGAGTTGGCAACAGAATTCATTGTTGAAGTACCCCCTGGGGCGGCTTTGAAAGGAATCTTAAGTTTAATGAGTTGGGTGCAGTTGTTTAGGTAAGAGAACAACAATCTTAAAACCGCATCCTTGATCACCATTTTGTCATTGCCTGGGTTGTAGGTTGGTACAGTTGACTATGTCAAATGCCATAGACAGGCTGCTGAGGAGTATAATGAAGCAGGAATTGCTATTGTCAAGAAGATGTATAGCGTTATCCATTATCTGTAGAGCAGTGGTTTCTGTACTGTCTGGCTATGAAGCCTGATGCGAAATCATGTAGTAAGTTTTGTTTGTCGATGTATTTTATTTGATTGTAATGAGACCCAACTTTCTAGTTTTTGGGGAAAAATTCGGGGATTTGTTACTGTTCTGCTTATTGTTGTGGTAAATTGTCGGACTTTCATACAGATTGGAATTTTGTCCAGTGCCAGGGAGGAGGAGTTAAGCTGTTTGGGACAAGGAGAAGCATCTGCTGATAAGGTTGCAATATGTGCGGCTGGTCTCTTATCAAATATTACCTTGATGATCTTGCTAACCTCTATTTACTTTATCAATGTGATAGTGGGCTTCATCAGGAGAAAGGGGGTTTCATTGTCATCTGAACTGCTTGGCAGTGACCGTTTAATTCTTATGATCTTTTCTGTGAAAAAGGCTAACATCTTTTCACACCTCTCTTGTCAGGTGTTGATGACAGAAATGGATGTGTGACTGATTTGCTTCGCTATTAAAGTTTTCTCAATGCCTTTTTGCTTAGTTTTATTGCGATCTGAGGAAAGAGGCTCTGGCCTCATAGATGCTGTTTTTATATTTTATTCTTTCATGGCGAATGTTGTGAAATTCAAGATACAGGTTTTTTTTTTAATTTAATCTCCTTGGACATTCCACAAACTAGGGAGCTCTTTCTTCATATAAATCCTTGTTCTACCTTTAGGTAGAGACACTATTCTTTTGCCTCTTAATTTTCATGCAAGCTAGTACTTCCGTTATATTAGTCGTATGTTAATTGTAATATTTTGCCATGTAGGTTGCTGTTGTACCTTGTTCTGTTGAAGTTGAATCAAATTTCTAGCTGGGAGCTCAGTGGTGTCGATAGGTCTTGCATTTCTGTCTTGCGTCTCTAATCCACACCTTCGGTCCACAGTTTTCATCTTTCGTTAAAAGACTAGCAGAGAGCTTTGTGGTATTGATGTCTTGTAGCCCTAATCTACACTTTGTCTGTAGGTTTTGTTAGCATGGTCATTTTTTCAGATTGAGGGGGGTTAGCTTCCCCAACAAAAGACATTTTGCAAAGACCATGACAAAACAAAAAGCCGAACAGTCAAATGTAGCCAAACTTATTGGCTGTGCTGATGCTTTTATACATTTAATGTTTATTGCATAAGTTTGTTTTTGTTTCGACGAATTTCCTCCTTCAAGAGAACATTTGCCATCCTCGAAGTTCTTAACCATTGCTCATTAGTGTTGCCGTCTTTTATGGAACCATACACTCCTCTTTCTGATTAAAATTTGCATTTAAATACTGTTGTATGCTTTTAAGTGGACAAACGTCTACTGCGAAGGTAGGTATGTAATTTAATTAGTTGTCGAATAATGCACATGAAGGTGTCCTGTCACTTTTTAGTTTAGCTGTGTTATATACTGCTCAGGCTGCCGTTGCGAAATGATGGGCTTTCTAACCTTCAAAACACACAGCCATGTCATAGGTTTTAGCATATATTGATGTAACAGTAGAAAGTATTCAATGACCTTATCGGATGATCTTTTAAGGTTTAACATTTTTATTAAGAGTTCTTAAAATCCTTATTTTTAAGCTGTAGGAAATTGGATAATTACTACAAGTGCTTGGAAATAAAAGGTATATTTTTTTCATTCAGAATTTGGGACCTTCTGTGCTTGCTGGTGTGGCTGTCATGGTTCTTCTGGTTCCTGTAAATGCCGTATTAGCGATGAAGACTAAAAAATATCAGGTGAGATTTTCTTTGTGAAGTGCCTCTGAACGTCGGCAGCCATCTTTGAATATACTGCAGTTTATACATTCTCTTTTTAATATTCACTTGACTGCTTTGGTAATTGAAAAGCTAGTTAAATAATTTTTTCAAATAGGATTGTGTTGCTTTAAGGTGGAATTCTAATGTAATCATTTTTGTCTTGGGGTTGTCCCCTCCCCAAATTGCTGAGCACTTTTCTTTTTTTAGCTATTTGGGGTAGTTCGCGCTGAGGGCTCCATAAGTTATTTTTTTTCTACAAATTTGTGTCCTTTTCTTCCAACATCCTGGGGATTCTAAAGGTACTCGGGGTTAGTGGATTGCTCTGGAGAGTCCTGAGAATATAGGCAAAATATTGCATTTCTTTGTGTATTTTAAGAAAAATAGGAAAAAACTGCTCCGGATAAAAGGGTCTGGTTTTTCCCCCTAAAATTGCGTCTTCCCAGCTGTATAAAGCTCAATAAAAAAATTAATTTTGTGCCACAGTTTTGTCATTTTTCAAAGAGTTAGTCCATTTTTCCAATTTTTCTGTGCTCTTAACCAGTTTGTGGTAGAAACCATTGTTAAAACCATGGGTGATCCAGAAATGCTATAGATTTCTGAAATGTGGGCAAAATTCCGAATTCAGCAAGGGAATCATATGTGTAGATCACTCAAGGTTTTCCCAAGGAAAATTACTGTAATCGTTGGATTAAAGAAATATTGAAAATGAGTAAAAAAAATAAAAACTGCCATTTGTGACAACGTTTTCATCTGTAACTTTTTGTCATGATGGCCAATTTACAAAAGCAGTATACCATTACGTCCGCTAGATCCTTCTGGTTGCGAGTGTATATATATGGTTTGTAGATTTTCCAAGAACCCAAGGTACCCAGAACCAACAACTGAGCTGCACTGTACAACGTTTTTTCATTGTGTACAGAGTATAGACCAGTTCATATGGGGAAATATGTAGAGTGAAAAATGAGTATCTAGAAAACCTATGTATTTCTGAAATAAGCACAAGGTATGGAGTTTAGGAGAAGTGGTTATGTGTACATCTAAGAATTTGTTATGCCCATCGTAGCATATGATTTAGAGGTTGTTTTTCAACATGTCTTCTTTCTTATACATGTCTTACATTTGAAAAGCACAAATGCAGTGAAATCCAATTGGTAATAGAACATTTTCTACTATTCTATGCTCCCTCAAGTCTCCCGATGAAAATGGTACCTCACTTGTGTGGTTAGGCCTGGTGCCTGCAACCCGAAACTGCCCAAAACACAACATGGATACATCACATTTTTCCACTCAAAAGTGCCTTTTTTTGCAAAGTGGGTAGCTGTGGATTTTGGACCCTAGTTCAGCTGCCACCTAGGGAAACCTAGAAAACTTGCACATTTTTGAAAACTAAAAGACACACAATTGATGGACGGAATGCAGAACAAATCAAAACATTCACCCCCAGTCAAGAGATCTGGGTTAAATACATCATTCTTTTGCTCACCATGCCACCCCAGTTTAGACCTGGTCATATGCAAATCAGTCTTGACCCTGTGCCTCATGGGAACAGTCCAGCCCGAACCGCCAAACCAGGTCCTCCCTGGACCGGAAATGAGCATCCTAGGACCGGTTTCGGGGTTTCTAGACTAGACACCTGGAGAAACCCAGATTGGGGTGATTTGAATGGCTCTCACCAGGTTTTTTTTACCCAGAATCCTCTGCAAGCCTCAAACGTTGAGTTAAAAAAAAACACATTCGTCCCATTTCTGTGATGCAAAGTTTTGGAATCTGCGGGGAGCCACAAACTTCCTTCCATGTGCTATTCTCCCAAGTCTCCCGATAAAAATGTTACCTCACTTGTGCGGGTAGCCTAGTGCCTGCGACAGGTAATGGGGTAAAAACACTTCATGGACGCATCACGTTTTTTCGCTGAAAACAGATCCTTTTTTTCCAATGTGGTTAGCGGTAGATTTTGGACCCTAGCTCAACCAGAACCTAGGGAAACCTAGCAAACTTGTACATTTTTGAAAACTAGACACCTAGGGGTATCAAAGGTGGGTTGACTTGTGTAGCTCTCATCAGGTTGTTTTTACCCAGAATCCCTTGCAAACCTCAAACTTTGACAAAAAAACACATTTTCCTCACATTTCTGTGATGGAAAGTTCTGGTATCAGCGGGGAGCCACCCGCATCTGTATATACCTCTACTTTCATTGCAAGTCTGATGTAATAAAGTTCGAGTTTGTTGGAACAGAGAGCAGTCTCCTATGAGAGCTAAAATGGAAAATAATCTTTTTTGCAACTCTCTCATTCGCTGAATCCTACCCCAAACCAGTAGATGGATCTGCATTGAACTTGGCAGGCTGAAAACGAGTCACAAGCACTGTTTGACTAGTTTGAGTAGATTCATTGAATGGGATCAAAGCTATAAGCTAAGGAAAAGAGGAAATTTCAGACCTAACCATTGCCACGGTCGCTATCGGCAACTGTATAATTCCAACAAATGCGTACACAATAAAAGTGTGCTTTATGTAGGGGAGAACATTCAATGTTTTTATTTTAAGCTTGAGGTTAAATGAAGTTCTTCTCTTTTGAAATATAATGGCACTTAAGCCATTCATTTCTGACTTACTATTGGGTTCAACATACAACAAGAATGGAGTAAGGAACGTGATGACAGGTCTGTAGAATTGTTTGCAATGGGGTGAGAGAGTTACAAGTTTCATGGCGCAGATGTGACTTTTATGGCTCTTACCTGCCAGTTCATAATCTCCTAGTTTCGTTCTTGGCTCCTTGGCACTTAGTGAAAGAATGGGATGATAGTGCTATTCTGTATGCTTCAGCCCTCTGACGTTTTATGACTGGGAATCTTCCCATGGTTATCTTTTTTCTCCTCCTTTGGCTATTATAAGAAGGAAATAGTTGTATTTAAGTTCCCACTTTTTGAAGACCTGATCTCAGTCTCTGAGGCTGAGTTAATAGCTGGGAATTTTAATGGAATTTATTGGCAACCTGATTGCAGATCTTTTACAGATATTGATACTTGTGTATGGTACTGTTCTATGGGGGATATCGGTACTAAATATTTAATTTAAAGTATCGTTCAGGGATGGCAGAAAGTTAGGGCATTTTTTTCTTTTTAGTTTTGTTGAATATTTCTCGCCTTGCAGCACTGGTAGGGTCCACCACATGTACATGCTGCATATTGCTGCACCAAACCCATCCTTTCCAGCCCCCTCTGCATTTTACTGGCCAAATCTGCATGTTACTTGCCTCTCACCCTTCCAGAAGCACCGTCTTTAACTGGATGTTGCTATTTACACACCAAGCGAGTGTTGGCCCTTGCTCTACATTCCTGGCTTCTTCCCCCTGTGAGAGGTACTAGCCCTCACTGGATGTTACTAGTTTGTCACTGTGGTTGCTGCTGACCTCTCACTTTTTGTCTGTCACTTACTCTGGTGACTGCTTGCCACTTATTTTTTGTATAATGTTAGTCCGATTAGCTTATTTGAAATGAGCCATAAGTACAACTTCCATAATGCATTAAGTTGCTACGGTAAAGCTCAGAGCTTAAAAAAGGGGGTCACTGAGGAGTAGTCCTCTGTTGACACTATCACCAACTAATACTGGACTGTTTGATGCTTTGTGACCTTTTGGAGGGGCTGGGGGGGCAAAATGGGCATTTTTGCCAACAGGGCTCTATGGTATTACAGAAGAAGCCACAGACTCTTCTGTGTCCCGTTCTGTAATAATGCTAGTGCCAAAACACATGTAGCACCAGTGTTAACTTGAGAATACATTCTCTGATTTGTATGCAGGTGTGGCCCCTTGCAAATGAAGAAATCATTTTGACTTTGTACCCTATTACAGATGTGGGTGCATAGGCAATCTGAAAGAAACACGTTCGTTATAGATGCCTTACCTTAGAATTACCCCCAGGTGTCAGACTGGATCCGGAAAGTTTTTTCGTCAGCAGTACCTCTGCGCTTTGAAAGGTGGCGTCGGTCGGCTCTGCGATCGTCGTTGGCATCGTGGTCGCCGGGATGACATCGCGGTAGCTACTTAGACGCCGCCCTCGCGCGCTGACGTCAGTTCTTTCTTTTTCCGCGCCAGCCAGCGCAGATCCGGAGAGAGCGGTACCTCCAGTCATTTTTTGACTCAAATTTTTGAGCAACTTTTGTCGATTTCTTTTTTGAGTCTACGGCTCCTGGTGCACGAGGGATGCCCGGATTCAAGGCATGCGGTTCCTGTACCCGACTGATGTCGGTTATGGATCCGCACCGCGTGTGCTTCTTTTGCCTGGAGCCCGACCACGACCCCAAGTCGTGCTCTGACTGCCGGTCCATGGCTCCCAAGGCTTTGCGGCAGCGGTCCCAAAAGCTTCTTGAGCGCCCTCAGTCGGCTCTGCGCCGTTCGAGGTCCCGGTCGCGAGGGAGGTTGAGGGACCGGTCCCGGAGCCATCATCACTCGTCCAAGTCTTCGAAGTCTAAGCACTCGGGGTCGGGTAAGTCGTAGCACAAAAAGAAGTCGAAGAAGCATCGTCACTCTTCGACTTCTCCCCGTTGGTCGGCTGACACGGCGAGGGATGCGGGCGGTGCCCCTCCCGCGGAGCCCGAAGAGTTGACTCCGGGCTTCCCTCCCTTCCCGGGTCCCGGAGCGACTCCTGCCCAGCTTCGTAAATTTTACGAGGCGATGCACGCCATCTTTGGGCAGCCGGAACCTGCCGGCGCGCCTTAGGGCCCGCGGCCTTGGTTGGGGGGCCTAGGCCTTCGCCGTCGGCTCCGGCCCTGGCACCGCAGGCCCCCCGTGGATCCAGGCCTTATTACACCGGCGCCGCTTCCTCCGGCACCGCAACCGACGCCGGTCGTGTCCCCGGCCGGCGTCGACCCTGGCCTCCATCCTGATTTGGACCCGGCGCCGAGTGGGGTTTTTGTGCCCCTGTTCACTCCTGGTGTCCCTTTTCAGCCAGATTGGCAACCTGAGGAGGAGGACTAGGAGGGGTCAGGTGACACTTTAACTGATCAGCTAGGATCTGAACAGGACTGGAGAGAGGAACTGGGGGATGCCAGTGGTCTCGAAACCTCCCCGGACCTTGGCATGTTGTCTCCTCCTACCATGGCTACAGAGGGAGCGTCACACGCACTGGTGTTGCGTAGGGCGGCCGAGGCTCTCAACCTCGAGCTTCCTACGGTGGCGGTCAGGACTAACCTCCTGACAGAGGTGCTTCAGCCGGCTGCAAACTCGTCGGAGCCCCTGCTGCTGTTTAATGAGGCCCTTACTGACATCCTTTTGGGCACATGGTCCAGGCCCAACACGGGGGCTCCCGTGGACAGGATGATTGCCCGACGCCGGCTCCGGGCGACCCCACTTTCCTCTCCCAACACCCCACCCCGGAGAGCTTGGTGGTCCAAGCCTCCACTTCCAAGAGCGCATTCCCTACCGCTCCACCGCAAAGGGAATCCAAGAAGCTGGATCATGTTGGGAAGAACATTTTTCTCTTCCGCCAGCTTGGGACTGTGGTCTGTAAACACCGCATGTCTATTGGGCCGTTATTCCCACTCTGTGTGGGACACTGTTGCGCAAGTGCTGCCTCAGTGTCCGGAGGAGGCCCGGACAGTGCTCTCCCAGGCTGTCGCCGCCTGGAGGGATGCAGCGAAGTTTACCATCCGTTGTGGGCTGGATACCGCCGACTCTCTAGGCAGGACAATTTCAATGTCAGTAGCCCTTCGTCGCTACGCCTGGATGAGATTGACTGGCTTTTCGGGGGATGTCCAGAACACCCTTATGGACATGCCCTTTGATGGCCGTCGCTTTTTTGGTGACAGAGCGGACAACGCTCTAGAGCGTTTCAAGGACTCCCGGGCTACGGCCAAGTCCTTGGGTCTCTCCATCCGACCAGTGCAGTCTGCTTTTCGCCCCTTAAGTGGTTACGGAAGGGGTGCCCCACTACGTCCCGCCCAGAGCCACAGGCCGCAGCAAGTTTCCCAACCTTCGCGCGGCCGGGGACGTGGGAACCACCGCCGTGGTTCAGGGGGCCAGCGGGCGGGCCAGTCCACCAACCTCCCCTCTGCAGCAGCCTCCAAACCCTCCTAGTCCGACCTTTCAGGCCCATCAAACGCTAGTGGGCGGCAGGATCCGCCATCGCCTCCCCCACTGGCGCACCATCACGTCGGACAGGTGGGTTTTGCAAATAGTCCGAAGGGGCTAATCCCTCCCCTTCGAGGCAACCCCTCCATCCATGCCACCTCAATACCACTGCATGTCGGAGGATCACCTGGGCCTTCTCCAACAGGAAGTTTCGGCTCTCTTGGCGAAGGGAGCCATCGAACGCGTTCCTGCCCCAGAAGTATGTCGTGGGTGTTATTCCCACTACTTTCTGGTACCCAAGAAGGACAAGGGCCTGCGTCCTATCTTGGATCCCAGGAACATCAACCACTTCCTCCGGAAGGAGAAGTTCAAAATGTTGACGCTCGCTCAGGTTTGTCTGCCCTCGACCCTGGAGACTGGATGGTAACGTTGGACTTGCAGGACGCTTATTTTCACATCCCTGTCCTGCCGGCCCACCGGCGTTGCCTGCGATTCACGGTAGGCCACGAGTACTTTCAGTTTACTGTGCTCCCCTTTGGCCTTACCAGCTCCCCTCGGGTGTTCACGAAAGTGATGGCGGTGGTCGCAGCTCACCTGCGCAGATCGGGGGTTTCAGTCTTCCCCTATCTCGACGAGTGGCTGTTGAAGGCGGGCTCGCTCCAGGCAGTCGTCTCCCACCTCCTGCATTCCCTGGGGTTCTCCATCAATGTGCCGAAGTCGCACCGGACTCCCTCTCAGAAGCTCCTCTTCATCGGAGCGGTTCTGGACATGACGAGGTTTCGGGTTTATCCTCCCGAACAGTGAGTCCGAATATTCGGGCTATGATTCTGATCTTTCAGCCTCTATCCCGGGTTTCGGTCAGAGTGACTCTGAGGCTGCTGGGCCTCATGGCCTCCTGCATCCTGCTGGTCGATCATGCCAGGTGGCATATGCGGGCTCTGCAGTGGGACCTGAAGTTCCAGTGGGCGCAGCATCAGGGAAATTGTCCGATTGCGTCCAGATCTCGGAGGGCACTGCTCGACAGTTGCAGTGGTGGCTCACGAACCAGGATTGGGTCAAAGGCAGATCCCTCTCCCTTCCCCAACCAGAGCACACAGTGGTGACAGACGCATTCCTTCTGGGATGGGGCGGCCACATGGGAGAGGCGGAGTTCAGAGGCCTCTGGTCTCCGGCGGAGTCCGGGCTCCATATCAACCTTCTGGAGCTCCGGGCGATTCGTCTTGCACTCAAAGCATTCCTTCCCTCTGTCCGGGGAAGAGTAGTGCAGGTGTTCATGGACAACACCACCGCCATGTGGTACTGCAACAAACAGGGCGGGGTGGGGTCGTGGACCCTATGTCAGGAGGCCCTCCGCCTCTGGACATGGCTGGAACATCCGGGCATATCCCTGGTGGTTCAACACCTGGCAGGTTCCTTGAACGCCAGGGTGGACGAACTCAGCTGCCGGTGCATGATGGATCACGAATGGCGTCTTCACTCAGAAGTGGTGCAAGATCTCTTTCAGCAAAGGGGAGAGCCTTGGTTAGATCTATTCGCCACCGAAGAGAGCGCGCAATGTCAGCAATTCTGCGCTTTGGAATTTCCAAGGCGGCACTCGCTAGGCGACGCCTTTCGTCGCGAGTGGAGTTGCGGTCTGTTGTACGCCTTTCCGCCTATACCACTTCTGCCCAGAGTGCTGAAAAAGATCAGGCATGACCGGGCCCAAGTCATCCTTGTGGCTCTGGATTGGGCACAAAGAGTCTGGTATCCCGAGCTGCTCAACATGGCCATCGATCCTCTGACCCGTCTGCCTCTTCGGGAGGATCTTCTGTCGCAGCAACAGGGGACGGTCCTCCCGAACCTGTCCAGCCTCCACCTCCTTGCGTGGAGATTGAGCGGCGGCAGTTGACGTCTTTTGACCTGCCTCCCGAAGTTTGTGCTGTAATCTTGGCAGCCAGGCATCCCTCTACTAAGGCGGTATACGCCTGCCGGTAGAACAAGTTTGTGGCATGGTGCACAGCAAAGGCTGTGGATCCCCTTTCTGCCCCTCTTTCTGAGGTTCTCTTGTTCCTTCTTTCTTTGGCCCAGCAGGGCTCTGCTTTGGGCACTTTCAAGGGCTTTCTTTGGCCATCTCTGCTTTCCTTCGGCTTCCAGATCAGCCTTCTCTTTTCAAGTCCCCGGTTGTTAATCGTTTCTTGAAAGGCATAACTCATCTCTTTCCTCCTATTCCCTTCGTTATGCCTCAGTGGGACTTGAATCTAGTCTTATCCTATTTAATGTGCGCTCCCTTTGAGCCGCTTCACAACTGTCCTTTGAGGCTTCTGACGCTTAAAACTGCATTCCTGGTAGCCATCACATCTGCCAGAAGAGTGGGTGAGCTCCAGGCCCTTTCCTCCAAGCCTCCTTTCCTGTCTGTCCATCCGGACAAGATGGTTCTCAGGACTCGTCCATCCTTCCTTCCCAAGGTTGTCACTGCCTTTCACATTGGGCAGACCATCACTTTGCCCACCTTCTTTCCGCCTCCGCATCCTTCCAGAGAGGAAGAGAGGCTCCACCGTCTGGACCCAAAACGTGCGCTTTCCTTTTATCTGGATCGCACCAAACAGTTCCGGGTGGATGGCCAGCTCTTTGTTGGCTACGTGGGCTCCAAGAAAGGTCGGGCCGTACACAAGCGGACTATCTCCCGATGGGTCGTTTTGTATATCAAAGCCTGTTATTCTCTGGCGAAGGAGCCTGCAGCGGGGCTGCGCGCCCATTCCACCAGGGCGACGGCAGCAACTACTGCTTTGGGGCGAGGAGTTCCTCTAAATGACATCTGTCAGGCAGCTACGTGGGCTTCTCTGCACATGTTCACAAAACACTACTGCCTGGACAGCCAAGTCCGGAGGGACGGCTTCTTTGGCCGTTCTGTTCTCCAGGACTTTCTGGTGTGATCTTGGTTCGCAGACCCACCTCCGGGGTTGGTATTGCTGGGGTATCTATTCTAAGGTAAGGAATGTGTCACTAACGTGTTTCTTTCAGATGAACAAGTTACTTGCCTTCGGTAACAATATATATGTAAGAAACATTAGTTATAGATTCCTTACCGCCCCACCCATCCTCCCCGTTCTGCGAACTGATTTCTAGGGTTAAGGTTATCCTTTCAGGGCCCTAGTTTTGTGCACCAGTGGTCGGTGTCTTGCATGGCTCTGCGTTTCTGGCGTGGAAAGACGTGTACAGAACTGATGTCAGCGTGCGAGGGCGGCGTCTAAGTAGCTACCGCGACGTCATCCCGGCGACCACGACGCCAACGACTAACGCGGAGCCGACAGACGCCACCTTTCGACACGCAGAGGTACTGCTGACAAACTTTCCGGATCCAGTCTGACGCCTGGGGGTAATTCTAAGGTAAGGAATCTATAACTAACTAATGTTTCTTACAGATATCTCGTTACCGAAGGTAAGTAACTTGTTCAACAGGCTTTTAGGAAGAGAACTGATGAGGAGTTATAAAAAGGTGTTGCATTGTTAGGGCACTAACTGAGGGTAGTCCTCTATAGTGGGCAACATTCGTCCAAGGGGTCCCCCCACAGATAATCCACTGCAGGCAGGTATAATCATTTACTTCGCCTCCCTGCATAGGGATCTCTGACTCAGCGCTGGAGCGCTTTAAGGATTCTCGAGCTACGGCCATGTCCTTGGGCTTCACAACTACGACTCATCTACCTCAGTCTGCTTTTTGTCCCTTTCGTGGCTACGGAAGGGGCACCCCAACACGTTCAGCCCACACCAGCCACCGGTTCACGCAAGCTACCCAGTCTCAGCGTGGACGTGGGTCTGGGGGCCGGCGGGCCAGTCCACCCTTCCCACCCCTGCAGCTGCCTCCAAACCGTCCTAGTCCGACCTTCCAGGGCCATCAAAAGCCAGTGGGCGGCAGGAGTCGCCATCACCTTCCCACTGGTACACCATCACGTTGGACAGATGGGTTTTGCAGATAGTCTGACGGGGCTACTCCCTCCCCTTCGAGACTACCCCTCCCTCCATGCCACCGTCTTTCGTTCGCATGTCAGAGGATCATATGGCACTTCTCTGCCAGGAAGTTTCGCCTCTTGGCCAAGGGAACAATCAAGAGGGTTCCTACGCCAGAAGTAGGTCATGGTTGCTATTCCTGCTACTTTCTGGTACCCAAGAAGGACAAAGGCCTGTGTCCTATTCTAGACCTCAGGAACGTCAATCGCTTCCTCCGGAAGGAGAAGTTCAAGATGTTGACTCTGGCTCAGGTCTTGTCTGCCCTCGACCCTGGAGACTGGATGGTGGCGCTGGAGTTGCAGGACACCTATTTTCACATCCCCTTCCTGCCAGCCTACAGACTCTACCTGCGGTTCACGGTAGGCCACAAGCATTTTCAGTTCACCGTGCTCCCCTTTGGCCTTACCAGCGCCCCTCGAGTGTTCACGAAAGTGATGGCAGTGGTCGCAGCTCATCTGCACAGATTAGGGATTCCAATCTTTCCCTATCTCGACGACTGGCTGTGGAAGGCTGTCGTCTCCCACCTCCAGACTACGGCGGACCTCCTGCATTCGCTGGGGTTCACTATCAATGTGCCGAAGTCACACCTGACTCCCTCTCAGACGCTCCCTTTCATCTGCGCTGTTCTGGACACAGTGCAGTTTCGGGCCTATCCTCCTGAGCAGCGAGTCTGGGATATTCGGGCTATGATACAGATGTTTCAGCCTCTATCCCGGATTTCGGTGAGAATGACCCTGAGGCTGCTGGGCCTCATGGCTTCCGGCATCCTGCTGGTGGATCATGCCTGATGGCATATGCGGGCTCTGCAGTGGGACCTGAAGTTCCAGTGGGTGCAGTATCGGGGCAATCTTTCCGACTACGTCCAGATCTCAGAGGGGACTGCGCAACAACTGCAGTAGTGGTTAACAAACCAAATTTGGGTCAGAGGCAGATCCCTCTTCCTTCCCCAACCAGACCTCACAGTGGTGACAGATGCGTCACTCCTGGGATGGGGCGGCCATCTGGGAGAGGCGGAGATCAGAGGCGTCTGGTCTCCGGCGGAGTCTGTGCTTCATATCAACCTGCTGGAGCTCCGGGCAATTCGTCTGGCACTGAAGGCATTCCTTCCCTCTCTCAAAGGGAAAGTGGTGCAGGTGTTCAGACAACACCACCGCCATGTGGTAATGTAACAAACGGGGCGGGGTGGGGTCGTGGACTCTGTCAAGAGGCTCTTCATCTCTGGACATAACTGGAACATCAGGGCATGACAAACTCAGCCGCCGGTGCCTGGTGGATCACGAAAGGCGTCTTCACTCGGAGGTGGTGCAAGGTCTCTTTCAGTGATGGGGAGAGCCTTGGTTAGATCTGTTCGCCACCGAAAGCGCGCAATTTCAGCAATTCTGCGCATTGGAATTTCCGAGGCGGCACTCGCTCGGTGACGCTTTTCGTCGCAAGTGGAACTGTGGCCTCCTGTAGGCTTTTTCGCATTTACCACTTCTGCCTTGAGGGCTGAAGAAGAACAAGCGCGACCAGGCCCAAGTCATTCTGTGGCTCCGCACTGGGCACGAAGAGCCTGGTACCCAGAGCTCCTGAGCATGGCCATTGATCCTCCACTCGGACTGCCTCTTCGGAAGGATCTTCTGTTGCAGCAGCAGGGGAGGGTTCTTCACCCAAACGTGTCCAGCCTCCACCTCCTTGCGTGGAGATTGAGCGGCGACAGTTGACAGCTTTTAACCTTCCTCCCGAAGTCTATAACGTCATCTTGGCAGCCAGGCGTCCCTCCACTAAGACGGTATACGCCTGTCGTTGGAACAAGTTTGTGGCATGGTGCACAGCAAAGGCTGTGGATCCCCTTTCTGTCCCTCTATCAGAGGTCCTGTTGTATATACTTTCTTTGGCCCAGCAGGGCTCTGTCTGGGGCACACTTAAAGGCTATCTTGCGGCCATCTCTGCTTTCCATCGGCTACCAGATCAGCCACCTTTGTTCAAGTCCCCTATTGTACATAGATTCTTCAAGGGCATTACTCATCTCTTTCCTCCTTCTCCCTTCGTAATGCCCCAGTGGGACTTGAACCTGGTCTTAACCTATCTTATGTGTGCTCCCTTTGAGCCTCTTCACAATTGTCCTCTCAGGCTCCTCACTCTGAAGACAGCTTTCCTTGTTGCCATCACCTCTGCTCGCAGAGTGAGTGAGCTACAAGCTCTTTCTTCTAAACCCCCTTTCTTCTCTGTGCATCCGGACAAAGTGGTGCTTAGGACACAGCCCTCGTTCCTTCCCAAAGTGGTTACACCTTTTCACATTGGATAAACCATTACTTTGCCACCTTTTTCCCACCTCCGCACCCTTCCAAGGAGGAGGAGAGACTCCACGGTCTGGACCCCAAACGTGCGCTGTCTTTCTACCTTGACAGCACAAAAGATTTCCGGGTGGAATATCAACTCTTCTTTGGCTATGTGGGTGCCAAGAAAGGTCGGGCCGTTCAAAAGAGGGCCATCTATAGATGGGTTGTCTTTTGTATTAAAATATGCTACACTTTGGCGAAGAAGGAACCTCCAGTGGGGCTCCATGCTCATTCTACTAGAGCTACGGCGGCCACCACTGCTCTTGCTCGCGGAGGTCCACTCCTTGACATCTGTCAGGCGGCCACGTGGGCATCTTTGCACACGTTCACCAGACATTACTGCCTGGACAGCCAAGTCCGGAGGAACGGCTATTTTACCCGTTCTGTTCTCCAGGACTTTCTGATGTGAACTTAGTTCGCAGACCCTCCTCTGGGGTTGGCATTGCTGGGGTATCTATTCTAAGGTAAGGAATCTATAACTAACGGTCTCTTTCAGATGAACAAGTTACTTACCTTCAGTAACGATGTATCTGTAAGAGACATATGTTAGTTATAGATTCCTTATCGCCCCACCCATCCTCCCCGCTCTGCGAACTGACTTCTATGGACAGGGACTCCCTTGCAGGGCCCTAGTTTAGCGCACCAGTGGTCAGTGTCTTGCATGGCTCTGCGCTTCTGGCGTGGAAAGTCGTGTCGGAACTGACGTCAGCGCGCAGGGGTGGCATCTAAATAGACACTGCGACGTCATCCCGGCGAAGACGACGGACGCGGAGTCTACCGACACGACCTACCGACGCGCAGGGGTACTGCTAAGAAAAAATTCTCCGGATCCAGTCTGACGCCTGGGGGTAAATCTAAGGTAAGGAATCTAGAACATATGTCTCTTACAGATACATCGTTACCGAAGGTAAATGACTTGTTCTTCATGCACAATTATAATAAGGAGCGCACAGGAAATGAGGGAAATAACGTGACATTTGTGCAACAACTGAAAACTGCAAAAAGCCTTACATTTGTTGCAAATAAGAGAAACCTTCTGCACGTCTTCCTTCTTGAGGAAGACAAATTAATACATTTCAGCTCTACAAATAAACAGCTGCATAACATAAATTCTCACGCTTATTTTGTGAAATGGAAAAGCACAGAAGAGAAACATGCTTGTACTAAACCTATTCATGTAGTTTTGAACCACAATTCTATCTGTAACTGTAAATTGAGTGTCATTCCAAGCCGATTTTAGCCTAGTCATTTTAATTGAAGCCTGATTATGCTCACTAAACACATTAAAATCTAGCAGTATTTTTTATTAATTAAAAATGTTTTCGCACTTACTAAGTAATGTCTTTTGCTCGTGTAGCCTTACCTGCAGTGTACAGCGAACCTTCATTGATGCACAGGGTGGAAAAATTAGGAAACATCTGTTGGCACTGGACCAAGTCTTCTGTAATATGGAGCTGCACACTGACTCTCCGATTCCAATCATTTGGTCGGATCATTTTAGTCCCATTTTGGATACCAATTATAGGGAAAAGCGAGCGCGTAGATACTACAGCCGCTGATTATAGTTTGAGCTTTACACAAGATATCACTACCACTCTTACAGAGGGCTCTCGCTTCTTCTGTTCCCACACTATTAGACAGTCCTGTAGCGGATGCCTGTGCAGTTGAGGATTGGTTAAGATTGAACATCGATGCCGCTGCACCTTTAAGAGTGTGTACCTCTGGAAGTAGTCGCCACTCAGCTCTGGTTCAATGAATCATTGAGAACCAGAAAAAGGGAATGTAAAAAGCTGGAGAGGAAGTGGCGTAATATTTATCGTCCGGAAGATAAGGAGATCTACAGGGCCGCTCAAAAGCATATTATAAATTGGTGAGCGAGGCTAAGGCGAATTATTGGCAGAATAAAATCACGTTGGCAAAAAATAAGAGCAAAGATCTTTGGGATCGTAAAGTTTTTCATGGCTCCAAAGGTAACTAGCGGAGCAGTTCCACTGTCAGCGGACTGGTCACATTTGCTCGCTCAATCCTTTCATGCCAAAATAACAACAATCCAGCAGTCCTTCGCGGTGTCATCTAAGGATAATAAAACTGGAGTGGGGATAGTGGGAGACCTAATTAGTTCTTCACTATGTGAACCCTTACAAGGCCCCCAGCTATTAGTTTCCGGCCATCGAAATTGAGGAATCACTCTCGTATCTGATGAGCCTGAAATCAGGCTCACCAGTGGATGCGTGTCCAGCGAAGCTTTTACCAGTTCTGGCCCCCACCATCAATCAACATATTAATAAGGTCCTGAATTCCTCATTGGCTGCAGGTATTATGCCGCCTCTTTGGAAACAGGCGAAAATCCTGCTCCTTTTAAAGAAACCGAGTGCTGACCCACTTATACCCACAAATTACAGGCCTATCTCCCTCCTTCCTGCCTTCTCCAAATTGCTGGAGAAACACGGAAATAAATCCATGATGGAGTTCGCTGAAACCCATGATCTCTTACACCCCACTCAGTCAGGTTTCAGGGCTGGTTTTAGCACTGAAACAGCACTGTTGGAGGCGACAGAATATCTTAAGGAGATCTTGGATCAGGGGGGTAGAGCGATCCTTATATTGTTGGACCTGTCTGCAGCGTTCGACACGGTGCCGCACAGGAGGCTCCTTGATAGACTGGAAATGATGGGTTTTGGGGGACAGGCTTTAGCCTTGCCTACCTCTTATTTGGAGGAGAGAGAGCAGGTGATTTGGACTCCTCCTTTTTCTTCCCCCTTGCATAGCCTACAAGTTGGAGTCCCCCAGGGTTCTTGTCTTAGCCCAACGCTTTTTAATCTATATATGTCCCCTTTAGCAACGCTGGTAGAGTCTTATGGGGTAAAGATAATTTCATACGCTGACGACACTCAGCTGGTTTTCTCTTGCAACAGAGGTAATGAGTTCGATGGGGGCATGATTAGATCCTGCCTCACCGACGTCTTCGGGTGGTTGGAGGAAAACCAGCTGAAGTGTAACTCTGATAAGTCAGAAATAGTCCTCTTCGGCTTGCCTACAGTGCATGACTGGGGCCAATGGTGGCCGGAGTAATTTTCCCCTTCCAGTGTGGCTCAACCTATCGTCAAACTTCGGAATTCGTATTGATGATGCTCTTACTATGCGTTCCCAAGTTCAGGCTTTGGTTGGGACCTGTATTGGATTGCTTCGGATGGTGAGAAAGTTTCTTCCACTAGACTGTAGAAGGACTGTGATCCAGGCACTGATTACATCAAGGCTGGACTACGGGAACGTCCTCTACTTAGGTGTTTCAGATTCCCTCCTCCAACGTCTCCAGGTGGTGCAGAATGCGGTGGCTAGGGCGATTCTTCGCCTAAAACCAAGGTCCCATATGGCACTGCACCTTAAAGCACTACATTGGCTCCCAGTTAGGGAGCGGATACAGTTTAAGACCTTAGTAATGTTTTTTAAGGCTCTTCATGGTAAAGGGCCTAGCTACCTTAGAAGACGTGTCGGCTGGTATACTCCGACTAGGGCACTTAGATCAACCTCGGGGGTGCTTGTTTGCGTCCCGAAGGTTCGCCTGGCACGCAAGGGTGGCAAATCATTCAGCCTCTTGGGTGCACAGGCATGGAACAAACTTCCTCTGCCCCTGAGACGTTCTAAGGATTTGATGAGTTTTAAAAAACTGTTGAAAACCTGTCTCTTTGGAAGCTAAACCATCATTAGGCTAAGCAGCTATGTGATTCTGCAGCGCCGGGACACTTCTTGAGTAGCTGAGCGCTATATAAACCTTTTCATTCATTCACTATTTAGAAAGATCACATAAGTTTAGTTAATGAAAGTTGTTAGCAAAACATGAGTTTGGTTCTACAGTCTAATTCTGTTCATAGGGGGGAATGCCTAATTGTATGTTGTCTGCGTGTCCAGTGTGCGTATCCCTTGGTGTATTTTGACTGCTGTATAAACTCACTGTATCCTAATTACCCATTGTATTAGTGCGACTGTTAGTGCATACTCCCACTTGACCAAAGTTTTGTAGTCTGGGGCTGAAATGTCATAATATATTTTCCCATAGGAAAATTAGGAAAATCCCTTTGATCCATGAGACCCTTGATCTCTTTCCCTTAGTCCTTTTATACGCGCTGAGATGCATTCAAAATTCCACTTTGCTTGCATTGAGAAACTGGATGAAAGCAAGTGAACCTGGTACTTGCTACCCTGAATGCTTCCTAAATTGTATTGAGAAACCGAACTGGAATAAGTAGGCCATTTAAAAGCAAATTTTAAAAAGTGACTTTTTAACCTATATATTGTAAAATGCAACCATCTAGGTATTTCATAAAAACTTGATTATAAGGGAAAATGTATGCTTAAGTACCTCTTCAAGTGGGCTTGCTAATGTACGCAAGTAGTATCTGCAAAACAAAAGGTGTGCATTTTCAGAAGTCCTCTGACTCCAGTAGTTTATGAAGTCGACCTAATCAAATTTGCATTGGTTTGCTGTGTATTGCAACTTTGTGACTTTCCTTTTTAGGTCGAGCCTAAAGTGCATGTGGTGCATGTTGCGATGCGTATTGTGGCTTACGAACTACTTGGAGGGGCTTGGGGCCTGCCCATTATATACCATTGGTTGACTTTCCTTGTCCCTCTCATTTTGCTGCTTCTTATTGGTGCCCCAACTTGTGAATCTGTGTTTGTCCCTCCCATTGACTATTGCCTATTTAACATCGATTTGATTGGCTTGTATCTCTGCTTCCATTGCTTGTTTTTCAAGCATTACTTTTTTTGTTGAGCACTAAATAGGATTGTGAGTATTTGAGCTGCCTTCCTCCTATACTTCTCTCCGCCAGTGTTGTCCTTTCACCTGCCCTCCTTGTGCACGCCTGTATGCTTCTCCCCATTGTCTCCTCCTGCCCTGCTTGTTGCAACCCGTCCAACCCGTGTTGCTCCCTTCGTCCCTCCCGCCCCCACGTTGCTTGTAGGGTCATTGCCGCCCACCCTCCCCGTGTTGCTTGTGCATTTGTCCCCATCACCCTCCTGCCAAGTTATTTCCATGTTCCTCTGCGATACTTCCAGCACCTCCTTTGATTCCCTACCCCTTCCTCCACCCGGCTCACTTTAAAAAAATAAATTAAAAAACTGGTTTGCACGTTTAAAAAAAATCTTTTTAGGTACAGATCCAACTCATATTACGAATTAAAAACACAAAAAAGGACCCTCTTCATTTTGTAGGCGCTCATATGCGTAGTGTGTGTACCTTCAAAATGGCGCAGGCTGCCGCTTCAAAGGCTTTTTTTTCTTTTTTAACTTTAGCCACACTGCACAGTATCAGGGATGCATCCGATGCGGTTCAGCATGGCTAAATACAGTTGGCGAAGCCATTCGTTCCCAAAGGTTAGACCTATTGGCTTTGACAGGGCTTGTTAATTGATTAAACTGTATGCTAGATTATTTGCAGTGTACGTCCCCAGTAGACCATCCCTAATTCTTCTTATTTTCTAATATTTAGAATGCGATGTTGGACATGTTGGCATAAGTGCTGCAGACAGTTGAAAAGGAACAGTGACAATATTGGATTTCTTTTAGGTCTCTCAAATGAAGAACAAAGATGACCGAATTAAGTTGATGAATGAGATTCTCAATGGAATCAAAGTGCTAAAGCTGTATGCATGGGAAATTGCATTCAAAGAGAAAGTGCTGGGAATACGAGGAGAGGAACTGAAAGTGCTTAAAAATCAGCTTATCTTTCAGCAGTGGGAACTTTTACTTGGGTCTGTGCTCCATTTCTGGTGAGTCACTTCATGCTCAAATAATTATTTAATACTTCCTGTTTTGTACACTGAACTTAATTTTGAACTGTTCATCGGCTGGTTTTATTTATTTCCATTACTATTTCGGCAGAGACCACTGCAACCGTTCGTCAGATATTAAAAACAATAAAATGGTAATGACCACAACTTACATGAATGTAGACTTACTATTCCAGTCTGATAAACTAGTCGCCTTTAGTTGCATTTTAAGCAGTTATTCTGTTTGTTGACCTTTCTCAACTTGGTTCAGTTTTAATCAGTTTACTAAGTTTATTCTCCTGCTTTTACTTTACAATACCTTCTTAAACCTTGAAAATACTTTTGTATTTGGAAGACTGCAGAACACAATTTCTACAAACGTTTGGCGTCAATGGAATCACTGCATGTCACCTGACCGAAACCTCCATGGAAATCTTAGGTTATCTCTGTTTGCATATTTGATTTGCTGGAATTGTCTTTTTAGTGTCACTTGATAAAAATATCTTTTTATTGATGCAATTTAATCAAGTACTGTAAGCTCATTGCGAGTCAACGATGGGAGTGGCCCATTGCCTGCTACTGAGAGGCCAAGCTACGCAAATCAAATTATCCTTTAAAAACAAAAATCCACGTGATCCTTTTGGTGCAGTGAGGTGGCAAATTATGGCAGTGTTCTCATTATGTCAGATCGCTGATAACTTTGATTAGGTTAGGGTTCACATTATATTGAGGTTTGGATTCAACCAAGTCTGTTATTTTGCTGCCTTTCCACTAATATACATCCAATGGCTGGAAGTAGTCAGGATGTGGTAGTTCCAGTGTTATCTTTTGCACACCCACAAAGATGTTTAATGCTACGACCCAGACTCCCAAAAACTGATTGATGCAAAAGACGCATTTGGACTATCTCTAATCACTAAAGGTCCATCGCACAGGGCTGGACACATGTTAGATGGAATTTTCTCCAACTATGCTGTCATCACCCTACTTCCATCTCTCCCTCTGACCTGGTCAGACCATTGGGTGGTTAAGTGGCTGATAAAGATCGAGAAATCCATCATGCATAGAAACTCCATCCAGCAATCTTTGAGCAGAGCCTGACATAAAATACGGCCAGCTGAATTGGGAGACGCTATTACCACCGGTCCATGGCAACCAGGGGATAACCTGGAGCAAAGTGTTGAGAATTTCACACTTGGGCTAAACTCTGCATTGGATATAGTAGCACCAATCATCCAAAAAACCACAGTTAAGAAAGTATCCCAGTCCTGGTACAATGAAAACCTCAGGATATCAAGACAGGATTGTCGTAGACCAGAACAAAAATGGAGGAAAAATTGAGGTGGAGCAGAAAAATATCTACAAAGCTAAACTAGCCAAGCATAAAAAGGTTATCTTAGCAGCAAAGACCGCATACTACTCTGAGCATATAAAAGCAGCCTGTGATGCAAACAAAACCCTTTTCTCAGTAATAAAAAAAACTGGTAACACCAGCGAGCCCAAGTCATGCTGTCATAAATCAAGACTTTTGTGACGCACTGGCAAACTTCTTTCAAGAAAAAGTTGTTAATATTTTCAATAAATTAACCGCGAAGAAAGCAGCCAATCATCAGGATGGGCATGCTCTAACTGACCCACTGGTTAAAATCAGCTTCTCCACCTTTAAGGCCACCTCAGTTGAACAACTCACAGAGTTAATTCCACGAATCAAATCCGGTGCGCCACAAGATCCCTGCCCCCCTAGTATAATGCACATGATCCCTGCTCAAGTGGCACAATACCTGGGACAAATCCTCAATAACATGTTTGCTGGAGGAATTTTCCCCTCCCATTGGAAACTTGCCTCGATCCTCCTCCTATTAAAGAAAGACAATTTGAACACCCTGGACCCTAATAACTATTGACCTATTTCAAGACTCCCTTTTGCCGCCAAGCTGGCAGAGAAAGTTGTGAATCAACAGCTCTCAGAATATGTAGAGGAAAATTCTCTGCTGTACGATACACAACATGGGTTCAGAAAAAATCATAGCACAGTCTGCCCTGGTGGTAGCGACTGAGGATATACGAGAAGTACTTGACAGGGGGACGACGGCGCTGATCTTGTTGGATCTCTCCGCAGCCTTTGATACAGTCAGCCATGAAATCCTGACCGACCGTATGCGAGGCCTGGGGATAGAGGGCACAGCGTTGTATCTCCTGAAATCATTCATGGCAAATAGACAACATAATGTGACAATGGACAAGTTTGTCTCAAGGCCTTTTTCCCTGCCCTGCGCAGTTCCCCAGGGCTAGGCAGTGGCGTAGCTAGGGGGGGGCGGTGGGGGCGGTCCGCCCCAGGCGGCACTAGTTTGAGGGCGGCGGCCGCGCTGCACTGGTGGCCGGTGGCAGCGGCCTTTATAATTTATTTGGGGACACTACTGTCAATCACTGACCGTAGTGTCAGTGTCCCCAAATAAATTATAAAGGCCGCCGCCACCGGCCACCAGTGCCGCGCGGCCTCCGCCCCAACAGTGAGAGTGATGTACACAGTACACCCACCACACGTGCGGCTGTCGCTGGCTGAGCACGGAGCAAATGCACACGTGACGTGCAGTTGTGTTAAGTGCAAATGCTGCCTGCAGCGCGCGCACGCACCACCACCTAGTGTAGTGGTGGTGCAGACAGTGCGTGACGTACCGCTTTTGTGGGTCCCAGGGCCGTCAATCTTGTAGCGCGCGAAAGCGCTACCAATGACGGCCCTGGGCATCATTTAGACCAGCCCCCGCCGCGCTGAAAACGCAGCAGTGACGCGTCACGAGCTCCTCCACCACCACCACGCGCTCTCGTGAACAATTTCTGGAAGTTTGGGACAGACCAGCAACCGTATACAAGACAAGAGCAAGGCGGCCTGTTCTACAGAGGGACCCCTGCTTGGCAGTAATGTGCAGGGCCTTAATTCTTATCAGGTGTATTAAAATACCACTATCCCGCTTTTTTGAAAAACACATTTAGGTAGGTGCAAATCCCTGGGAATACTGTTTGGGTTTTTATGTCTTCTTGGTTAAATCTGTTCGCATATTTCTGTAAGGAATGTAAATCGAACAAGTTATTTAATCGGACGATTCCATCCAGTTTGGTTGAGTCTCGGTACCAGACGCTTGTGTTATTGGCCCTACGCTCAAACGTGTATCACTTTATTTCACCTTTCGCATTCACGCGAATTAGAGTGATTTCGTCAGTGAGGATTCACATATGTTACCCACGGTATCTGTGTCCTGATTTGGGGTAAAATCCCACACGACGAATGACTAGGTGGCTGTGAGTGTCTTGTGCATTGTTTTAAAAATATTTTCTTGTGCACTAACTTCTCTCCTTCATCAGGAGATGAGAGGGTCAAATGTGACTCGCCAACAATTTCATGCTGCAAAAATGTTCTAGTTAAAAAACTAGTTTCTATTGCAACACGAACATATTGTAGATTCAAATTATGCAGCGATTACACAGCAGAGTTTCCCCTCCCGGGGAGGAGTGGAGAGTGAGTGGTGGTGCCTTATAAATGTTTTAAAACTGTCTGACCCACTTATACTTCTCTTTAAGACTAAACGATCAAACTAATGTTTAGCAAATCTGTGCACTGACAACCGTTTGGCCGCTGCATAAATGTCATTGATTGAAACGTCACCAAAGTATGCTACTATTGCCTTTTTTTCTTGTTATATGATCTTTTGGCCTTACTTCTAATGATTGTCCCATTGTGTGGCTTAACTGTATAGTTTTTATAATCCATCTTGCTATAGTACCGTTTATTACTGGTGAGGCTGGTACTTGTGGTGCAGGGGCAATGAAAAACGGTTCAGTTTCATGGATTGTTATGTACAGTGCAGGTTTATGCATTGGTTTTGTGTCTTGTATGGGGCTCGTGACTCTTCTGACATCCAATATATGGAACGCCCTTTCAGTAATAATTGTATGCCAGAAGAAAGAGAGTTGATGTATATTTTAATGGACATGTAAGTTTGATACCTACGGAATACATCTTGGATTTATTCTCATGACCACTTTGTCCTTATGCATTCTAAAGCTCTCGCCCTGTTAATAGCTGCATTTCACCATCTCTATGTTCTGCTGTAATAGCGCTTTAGAAATGCAGGGAAGTGTTTTAGATTTGATTTATGGACTTGTTATGGGGTAGCTTCTTTACCTTCACTTCCTTTAAGCTCCATGTTGGTGTGGGTATTGTATGTAAGGCACACCCTCTCTTCGCTCCTTCTCAAAATCACTTTAGGGCAGATACAGAAAACATCAGCTTTTGTTGGAACCTGGTGTGATGCTGTAAGATGCACATCTTTAGTGAAAGCATTATATTTGGTATACTGACACTCCACTGTGTTGTCTTCCTGCCTATTATTATCTTGACACCACTTTAGACACGAGTCCACTTAGCAGCATCACACATCTGTCTTGATGTACTACACGCCTCCTTTATAACACGCAGGCATGCAGTGGGATACGAAGATGCTGGGACTATGTGACGTCAGGGGTCAGGCTTCCAAGTGTAAACTCCATGGATCCAGGCGATGAACATTGCCCTGTTCCACTATGAGTACTTGTGGAAACTCTCACAAGTTGAGTATTTACTTTTTGGAAATGATCACGAGGTGTGAACACAAAGGCTGGTGTGCTCACTGTGGAGCAACGAGTATCATTGTCATGTGCACCCCCCTGCATATGCTGATCACTAGAAGAATTCGTGGCATTGGAAAAGTGAATGACAATGTCCCATAACAGTGAAGTGACAACGCCTGTCCCGGAGACTGCAGGAGTGGACAACTGGGGATGAATCATATGCCTTTTGCATTTTCTTGTGACACAAACAGATCTACGTCTGCAGTTCTGCTGGCTATAAAATGCCTTTTTCACAATACTGTGATTAAACTACCGTATGTGAGATTTGCCTACATCGCTGCTTAAAGCATCTGTCCTTACACTTTGTATACCTTACCCAGTCAGTGCCTATAGCCACATCTGTTCTATGGCACAGGGCAAAATGCCCTGTGACAATCTTGATAAGATACTATCCCTCTTTGCTTATTTATGTAAATCATTGCTGTGCTGTTGTTTATGTGCATCATTCAGACCTATATTTGAAAACATTTTACAGCTAAAAAGACAGATTTTAAATTCGGAAAAATTATGTTTTATCATGACATCTGTTGTTAAATGACCTTTGACTTGCAGTTGTCCCAGATGTCCTCACCACCATGTTATCTTATGTTCACTGTTCTTGTATGGCACGCAACTCACTTCCGAAGGAGTATCTTCGCGCTTGCTACTCCACGGGGGCAGAGAGCGATTAGAACAACCAGGTTTTCAGTAGTTTTTTTTAACTTGGGGAAATCCGAACAGGATCGAATGTGCTGAGGGAGTTTGTTCCAGTGAAAAGTGCAGGATAAGAGAAGGAGCGACCCCTGAATCTGGTAGTGCGAAGCCCGGGATCTTTAGGGAGGCTCTGCTAGCAGATCTTCCGTGGCGGTGGCTTTTATAATTTATTTGGGAACACTCACTGACACTACTGTCAATCACTGACAGTAGTATCAGTGTCCCCAAATAAATTGGCCCCGGGCGCCAGAAGCTCTAGCTACGCCTCTGGGGCTAGGCACTGAGCCCAACTTTATTTAACCTCTATGTTACGCCACTTGCGTCAATTATAAAAGACTCGGGTTTTACCTTAGCATCTTACGCTGACGACACCCAAATTGTAGTGTCATTAGCAAATTCTGAAAACAATTCAGGTGCAGCATTCAGCTCATGCATGAGTAAGGTGAGCAACTGGGTGGATTGCAACTGCATGAAATTGAATGCCACAAAAACTGAGGTCATCATCTTCGGCAATAAACCCTCTCTTTGGACACCGGACTGATGGCCTCTAGAGTTGGACTCATTGCCTACACCCTCTAATAAAGTAAAAAAACGTACGCTTCTTGGTAGACCGCGAACTGAAGTTCAAGGACCAAGTTAACAAAATTACATCTGCCTCTTTCTGCTCTTTAAGGCTTATAAAAAGATCGAAAGATTCTTGCCTCCCGAACTTCTGAAAACAGTGACCATGGCATTGGTTCTCGCAAGGATTGATAATTGCAGTAGTCTCTACCTTACTCTCGCATCCGGTCTTTTGAAGAGACTCCAGACTCTGCAAAATGCTGCTGCTTGTTTACTTTTTAAAATTCCCAAATATGAATTGGCCAGAGGTTCCATCAGGAAATTTCACTTGTTGCCAGTTAGGCAAAGCTGTAAATTCAAGGCCTTCTGTCTGGCATTTAAATCCTTGCACGGACTTGGGCCAGACCATTTTAAGAAGAAACTCAAATGGTATGTACTAGCAAGGACGCTTCGCTCAGGCTCTGCTAGGAACCTGATGTCCCCCCCTCATTTAGGAAGGCCACCTGGGGGGAGGGGGGGGGGGGAAAGTTTTTTTCAGGACCACTGCGATGCTTTGGAACAGTCTGCCACTGACTCTGAAAACTGCCCCCTCCTTACTCACCTTCAGAAAAGCCTTAAAAACCTGGCTCTTCACACAGGATTAGAAGGCACTTTGCGCACCTGCTCGACCCTTTGCTGACTTTGCCGCTGCCCTAGTCGGATTTCTTTAGTTCCAAGACACCCCCGGGCATGAGTTTGCGCTTTATAAATTACATTACATTACTCCTTTCCAGAGTCTTCCTGCACTGGAAAATGTTGGAAATTTACTCCTAACAAGGGTTGGTAAAAAGAGGGTGTAGGGAAACTGAATTTGCAATCGCTCATCAGATTTTCACATGAACGTATATATTTGGTCCTGCAATAAGAAATTCCCAAACGTTTCCAGGCCTACTTTTGTGAACTCTTGAATTCCTAAAAGAAGTAAATCTGTACCAATGCAAGGAAATGTGTGCAAGTCCATTTTAGAGAATTTCTTTAACAATCGCAACAACAATGTGATAGATGTAATGCTTGAATCTCGGCTACTGGCAATCGCTCAGGGCCGCATCCCAGCCCATGGTTTTTCGCCCATCATGCCACCTCAGTTTGGACCCAGCCACATGCAAATCAGTTTGGACCCTGCTCTGATGGGAGAAGTCCAGTCCAGGTTATCACAGAACTGGAGCACAAGCAGCCCATACTGTTTCGCCCTAATTAGGGCTCATCAGCCAGGTATAGCTTGGTTAGTGGCACAGTGTGCACAGGACCCACGCCTGGGCATACCTTTCAGTAGTTGACTCCCATTGGATGTCAAGACTGATTCGCATATGACTGTGACCAAACTTAGGTGGCATTGTGGGCGAAAAACGATGGGCTTGAACAAGGTTGCCTCTGATGGAAGGCAGACGGACCTCGACAGCCAGCCTGATGGAACTCATCTCTAGAAGACTGATGTGGGGTGTCTGCTCTATTGAAGACCAAAGACCTCTGATCTCCACCTCATCCAGGCATCCTCCCCTGCCCAGACCTTATTCATCTGTCGCCACCAGGAACTCTGAATGGGATAGGGAGATCGGCCTGCTGTAAGTCAAGCTGGTATCCTTAATCTACTACTGAAGGACCGTGGCCGCCTTGTCTGTTCTGATACATACGTTTGAATCCAAACCCTGACATAATGTGAGCTCTAACCTAATCACTGAGGTTATTTTCAGAGATGTGATTTGCTGCCGTTATTTGTCACCTCACTGCACCAAAAGGAATAAGTGTTTGTTTTGTAGTAGCATCCAGTCCCTTGGACTAGTACATAATATATAGAATTCCACACCCCTGCTGAACGCCAGGACAGACTCGCTTAGCAGACGTTACCTAGCTGATCAAGTGTTGAAATCACGCAGGAGTAGTTTGAGATTTTTATCCAGTGGGGTGTACCTTGGGTAGATCTTTTCGCTACTGGTCATAAAGCTTCTTGTCAAGGCTTCTGTGCTCTGGGGTTCCCTGGGAGACACCTTCTGCTGGAACCTGGTCTCCTTAACGCATTTCCACCCCTGTTACTGCTTCTCTGAGTTCTGAAGGCGGTCAGGAGGAACTGAGGTTACCTCATCTTGCTAGCCCCAGAATGAGCTCACAGAGTATGGTAATCTGACCTGCAGAGTCTGAGCATCTACCCTCCGCTCAGTCTACATCTTAGGGAGGACCCGCACTCCCAACAGGGCAGGGTTCTGCACCTGAACCTCTGCAACCTACGCCTCTATGCATTAGAGTTTAGCGTAACCAGCTGAGTGGAAATGATCTCTCTATGAAATTAGTGGATGTGATTTTTGCTGCTTGTCACCTATCCACAAAGTCGCAGGTACGGTGCCCTGCAATGGTTAACAGACCACCATCCTTGTAATTGCTTTCAAGTAAAAAAACATTTTTTAAGCAGCCAAATTCTCAAAGCAGAATGGGCCCAAAGGGGACCCTTTCCCTTTAGTGAATAAGTTCCCACCCCATAATTGAAGTCGTTAACATTTTCATAGTCTCCAACCATTGATACTTTTGGCATGAGTCAGTATTTGGAAGGGGCACTCGCAACACGCCCTTTCTAAAAACTGTCGCAATTCGATCTTAGGAGATGGTAAAACTTTACTGACTTCTTAAATGAATTTTGTACATGGCCAAACATGTTTTGTGGTCGTAGACTCCGAATTAAAGTGGTTGCAACCACAGAAAGGTTTCTTACGTCTAGTCTCTTGTCCCTGACCAAACGTAAGAAAATATTCCAATAGCTGAAGTATTTGCATAGGCCAAGGATGTGTGATTATTGGCTTCCTTGTCGGCTCAACAGTAATATGAATTGATTAGATGGGAGCGGTCTGTGGTGTATTGTAGCCTTTTTCAGTAAATCTAAATCTTTTATGTTTTCCTTCTGAGCTTGTTTTATCACCTTAGGTTTGCGTGTAAACGTGATTTTACTGCAGCCAGTCACTACACAGTCTTGTGCAACATCCTAATCAGCTATGTGGACTGAAGGATCTCTAGCAGAAGGCTAGTCTGGAATGGTGGAGGTCAGAGTCCCTGGAGTTTGGCACTATCCCCTCAAACCAGTAGCTGCTAATCTGTTGCTCATCAAAGTGTTGTCATATATACGCTCTTGCTGCTGCAAAGCTCCTTCTGCAGGGTGGCTGGTTTCCCCATTTTCGTATTTGCAAAGAAGGACTTTACCGTGGTCCGTTTCTTGCTTTTCAGTAAACATTTCAGAAATCTTTTTCCGGCTCTGATTTCCCTTATTCTTCGAGCCAGTGCCATAGTTGTGTTCTTTCATATACAGGCTTAGAAGTTCAAGATTGGGATGGATTCCCCAGGAGGTTCTACAGTTTTTTACTCAAATTCTGTTTATTGTATATCCAAACATCAGTTCATATATAGCACATTGCCAACTTTAGTGCAAACGAGAAATGGGTAGTCCTGACAATTTCAGAATAACATGAGAAATGTCCGCATTTGCTTTGGCGTAATGTTACATCAGACATGCATGAAACATAGCAGGCTGCAATGAGATAGCGTCTGATAAATGCGTAATAATTCGTGAGCAACATCGCATGGCTGTGTACACAAATAAAAACGAGAGACCAGATTAAGCATTCTCTTGTAACTTTGAAGAATCCATAATAAACCTAAGAGGAGCAGGTCAAGGTTTGCGGTAGGGAGAGGCGATGGTGTCACGCGCGAGACGGGGGGGATAGAGCACCACCCTCTAGTACCGTCCGGGTGGCGATGTATGCACTACGCGGGTGGGCGTGTTTGGGCAGCCATGCCAGATCCCACTGTGGTCAACACGCTACTGCTCGGTCCATGTGGAACCAGTGCTTTTCTCGGACCACCTACTCTGAGATATAACGCAAATGGGCAGCCCAGTAATATTCAAGAAGATTGGGGCATGCCAGACCTCTCCTATCCTACGGGAGCATCAACAGCGCGTTAGCTATCCGGGGGCGCTTTCCGTTCCAGATAAAGGTTCGGATGTTGCGTTGTATGCGCAGGATGTCTTCCTGCGGGATCGACGTAGGCAGAGTCTGAAAAAGATAGAGGACCCGCGGAAGTACATTCATTTTCATGACATTCACGCGCCCCATCCAGGAGATGTGTAGGGGTTTCCATCTCTAAAAGTCAACCAAGATGGAGCGACGTAGGTGAGGCGAGTTCCGGCTGAGACCAGGAGGAGAGTGTAGGGGTGAAATTGAGATCCAAGTATTTAATGGTAGCCTGGGACCACTGAAATGGTGCTAGGTGTTGCAGGGCCGGGAGGTCCTGACCAGGGATGTTCAAGTTGAGCACTGAGGACTTGGTCATATTGATCCGAAAACCCGATAACACCTCATAGGCCTGGAGGCAATTCAAAACTCCTGGGAGGGAGATCTCGGGCTGAGAGAGTGTAAGGAGTAGATCGTCTGCAAAGAGGCAAATCTTGTGGGGTTGGCCCCCAAGGAGATACCTCTCACCGCGTTTGTGTTGCGAATCATAATGGCGAGAGACGACTGCCAGGGCAAACAATAAGGGGGATAGCGGGCACCCCAGCCTCGTACCATGCAGGATGGTAACAGGTCTTCAGAGCTGGCCATTGACCCTCATCTTGGCCACCGGTGCTAAATATGAGGCCATTATCTTGGAGAGCAAACCCAGCCCAATCTTTACCAGCACAGCGCGGAGGAAGGGCCAAATTACCCTATCAAAGGCCACCTCTGCGTCCAATGAGAGGAGGCATGCGGGTATGTTGTGGCGGTGCCACTTTTCCACTAGGTGAGCTATGTGGTGAACGTTGTGTGCACCTGGTCTGTGGCGTATAAAGCAGACTTGATCTGGATCGATGAGGCCCGGAAGGTAGGGTTCAAGCCTCAGAGCCAGTATTTTAGTAAACAGATTTGCGTCCGTGTTGAGCAGGGCTATAGGACGGTAAGAGGAGCACAAGGCTGGGTCTTTGCCTGCCTTGTGTATGAGAGAGATTTCGGCCAAAGCCATCGTAGGCGTGAGTCCTTTTTCATGAGAGGAGTTAAATAGCCGTACTATGTGATCTTGCAGATCGTGTAAAAAGAGCCAATAAAAGGAAACTGGAAGGCCATCGGGAATGGGAGTTTTACCCAGAGGAAGGGCCCTGACTGCTACCTGGAGCTCTTCAAGAGTAATCAGCTCATCAAGGAGATCTGCTTGACGTGGTTGCAAAGGCTCCCATTCACCTGCATCAAGGTAAGATTTTATCATCCCCGGGGGCGGGTCTTCCTGAGTGTATAACATTTGATAGTAATTGTGGAAAGTCTGGAGTTTCTCGTTCTGATGTCGCCCAACCCTCGTCAAGCTGGCCGCAGTTTGGCAATATGGGTCTTAGCATGCGCTTGGTGGAGCCTGCGAGTTAAGTCTGCCCACCTTGTCGCCCCCTCGTAGTAGCGCTGTTTCAATGTAATGAGTGTTCGCTCAGCCCTTCCCATCCGATGTCTGCGAAGTTGGCCCTGCAGCACTGCAAGCTGTCGTTTAGTGTGGTGTGAGGGTTTAGCTTTGTCCAGTTGCTCCAATTGTTTAATTTCCGTTGTGAGGTTGGATTCCACAAGCCTGGACTCCCGCCCTCGAGCAATTGCGATGGATTTGATTGTGCCCCGGATGGTGGCTTTAAAGTCATCCCAGAGAGTATGCAGTGAGGTTTCAGGGAGGGCGTTAAGGGAGAAGTATTCAGTGATGCCTTTTTGGATTTCTGCCACTTTTACTGGGTCTCGCAAGAGGTGTGGGGGCAAGCGCCAGGGCGGTAGGGTCCTTGTGGAGTGGCTACTTCCCTCCCATGTCGGCTCTAAGTGTGTGTGGTCAGAAATAGAGATGTCCGACAGCTCTATGGTGTATGGGCAGCAAAGGAGATACTGGGTAACAAAGGCATAGTCTATGCGGTAGTAGGTGTGTATGTGAGTAAAAGGAGTAGTCTCGCGTGTCGGGGTGTTTGTAGTACCACATGTCGACTAAGCACAGATTTTCAATATCACGACGACATAGCCCCCGTATGCTGGAATGTGGCTCCACTGCGGTCAAGGGTGGGGTCCCACACCAGATTAAAATCCCTACATACTAAAATGTCACCTTGCACTCCCTCTAGTTGTTCTCGCAAAATCCGTCTGAGGTAGGTGTCCTGTGAGGTGTTCAGCGCTTAAATATTGAGCAATGTAAGCTTCCGCTGACACCTAAGGAGATACAGTGTGAGGTAGCGTCCCTTCCAGTCCACAGACCGCCCTGGTGACTGAGGTGAGGAAGCCTGTCTTACAAAGGATGCCCACCCGAGTGTCTTCGTATTCGTGCACGCCCAATGGCGCCTGGGGTATCATTGGTTCGCCATGCGGTGGCAGTCAGCCCTCAGCAGGTGGGTCTCCTGCAAGAGGATGAGATCAGGGTCGCGTTGCAGTATGTATCGCCAGATTTGCTTGTATTTGTTTGGGGAGTTTAGGCTCGCACATTTAGAGATATCAATTTAAGGGGCGCACTAGAGCAAAAAAGAGTAGCTCTAAAGGGCGTGCTGCACCTATAAGTAAGGGGAAGGCGTCGCCACCCAACTCTTCCTCCAGAGGAGAGCAACCCAGAGGGAACCCATACTAAGTTCCCAGCATTAGGAATCCATTGGAAATGGCGGCGGAGGGGGGGGGGGGAGAGCAATGTCGCGTATACTTGCGCCTCCTGCCCCTCCTGTTGTTGGGCATGACCCTTGCAAATGGTGGCACAGCCCGCCGGCAATATGAGTTGACCTGGAAAGAAAAAACAACTACAACCAATAGTAACAACGGACCAACCGGGCCCAACAGTGACTTCCACACATCGCGGAGGCCGGCGCAGAGTGCTCTGGACCCGTTAGAGGAGTCACCCTTCTGGGGGGAAAGTTGTTGGGTTATGGACATCAGAGGGGGAGCGGAGTCCCTTGCGGCCTGAAGGGTTATCACAGTTGCAAGTGTCATCAGGAAGTCCCAGCAGGTGGTTCGCCTCCGGGAGTGATCTCAATGTGTGACGTCGGCCATCCCACATGAACAAGCGGGCGAAGGGGTGGCCCCCCCACTGGTATCCAACCCCCAGGTCCCGGAGTTTGTTGGTGACCGGTTTAAATTCTCGTCGCTTCCACAGTGTAATAGGGGACAGATCGTGATACAGTAGTATGCTGGTGGCCTGCAATATCGCTTCTTTCTCGGTAAAGAAGTGTATTCTGGTCAAGATATCCAGCGCTGCATCTTTACGTCGGGAGGCTGTGGACACCCGGTGCGCCCTGTCAAGAGTCGGCGGAAAGGCGTCATCGTCTCCTCTGATCTCCTGGAGGAGGTCTGCTGTAAAGGACGTCATTGCCCTCCGTGATCCTAGGCCCCCCCCCCCCGGATGCGAATATTGTTACGGCGGCTTCTATTTTCCAAGTCCTCCTGCTTGGATTGTTTATCGATGTTTTGCTCTTCCAGAGCTGCTACCTGCCGCCATAGCATCTCCTGATCTTCTGACTGTGCATCCACAGTATGTTCAAGATAGTCTACTCGCTCACCTATATCAGAGACCTCTTTCCGGATATCCCAGAAGCATGATTTAAACTCATCCTTGAGGGAGCTAATGTCTGAGCGAATCTCTTGCAGGAAGCGATCCATGTAACCTTGCGTGACAGGGGCCGAGGATGGGTTCCTGTCTCTGGGGTCTCAGGAGGGTGCGACGCTTCCGATTCAGCAGACGCAGCCTTGGTCCAGAGAGACATCACCGGGTTGGCTTTGGAGCGTGGCATATCAGCACGTTATTCGCCAGTCCCAGATCAAATAAAGCAGGGTTTATCGGATGGGTGTCAGCAGATGAAATGTAGCGGGACCGGTAGGTAGGGGCAGGTAGATGACTACCGTTGTGGTCATCCTGTATCTGGCTGGAGTGGGGGAGAATTGTTTTTCAAGTCCCAAGGAGGGTAGAGGCCACTTTTCCGGGCCCCCCAGGTCTGGGGGGTGGGTGGTTTCACCTACCACACCACTCGCGCCCCCCCACAATCACCAGGCAGAGCAGGGGTCTCTGTTGATTGGTACAGTCCACCTCAAAGAGGCTAGGAGGGCAGTCACGTGTGGAGCAGGGGATTGCACATGAGCAGCATATGAAGATATTCCCACAAACAGCCCAGGGGGGCCCCACGTAGAGAGGCCTTCAGGAGTCCAGGCCGCTGCGGTGTGAGGAGGCAACCCCTCTGCTAGCCACACAGCCCCCACCCAAGACACATCCAGGAGGCCCGCGTCCACTCCTCTCAGGGGTGCCGGTAAGAGTGCAGTTTCAGGGCCTCCAGCTCCACACCCCGGCCGGCTGCAGGCAGTGAGACGGGATATCTTTAAGGCCCACTCACAGATGGAGAGCCGCCCGTGGGCTCCATCTCCCACATATGGGCAAGGGCCTCCGACTGCTGGGAGAGGCCGCAAGGGTCTTTTGGTCTCGGGGGGGGCTTAGGCCTCAGAACGCTGTTCAAGAGCAGATTAGCCAGCGGGACTGGGTGCACCCCCCTGGGAGAAGATGCAGGGATCACGGGCAAGTCATTCAGCCCCCGTGCTCGCTCCTCACCTCCACGTCTGTCATCTGTGGCTAGGGTGCTGTCGGGGGTTCAGGGCGAACAGGTGCAGCCCAGTGAGATCACTCCACAGCGGTTACCAAACCGAGAGATCCGGAATCTGGGCCTCCCCCACAGTTCAAACATCTTCCACGGCACCCGCTGGCGCCCAGTATGCAGAAGAGCTGCTGTTCTGTAGGGAGTGCTGCAGCACCACCCCAGGTGTTGGCCGCGGTCCAAGCGCTCCCACCGAGTCCATGCGGGGCAGCAGGGCAGGTTGCCCAGTCCCCGCATCCGCACCGCCCTCCGGATACTTCACGCCGGGCCAAAGGCACCAGTAAAGCTCGCCACGGGTCTGGGAGAGGTATGGGCGACCACCCCACGGCAGTCACAGGCAAGAGGGTTTACTGCCCGGAGCCCTCCCGGTATGCAGGTGCTGTCTGAGATCTCCCGGGGGCTCCCAGAGGCGATGGGCTGCAGACGCACAGGGAAAGCGCAGCTGTCTGGCCCACGGCTCCAGGCCTCAGCGCTGCTCCTCCGATCTGCTCTGTGCCCCTCGTTGGCACACCGGCGGTGCAGCCCCCGCCATTGTCAGAAAAGAGGCAGTCCCCTCCTCTAGACACAGTTCAGAGGCCGTCATCGACCACCGCTAGCCAGATACAGCGTAGACCTCCAGGCAAGATGGTGACTGAGCACCCAGCGGACACACCGAGCCTCGGTGGGACAGTGGCCCCCGTTGTGTAAGCAGCTCCTTCACGGGAAGGCCGTGAGGATATGTACCGTCTCACAGCTATTTCATGCTCTTTAGGCTGTCCTGGTGCAGTAGATGGTGCTGGATGGGCCTTGGGGAGTCGGAGAGTAGGTAAAACGCGTCCTACTCCATTCCCCTCTAGGCCATGCCGCCAGGTTATACAGTTTTAATTTCCTTTGACACTGTTTTTTTTCTCCGGGGTCTTAGATTTCTAGTCACTAGCTTGCAAACAAATTCATTTGTGGGCAAAAAAAGTGTAAAAATGAGAACCACTACAACCATGTTCTTTTGTGCCGGTGGAATAAATAGCTCTTTTAAAAAATGGTGAGTTTATATTCTGAGTAATTATTCCTGGACAGAGAACTAAGTAGGAGGAGTAGTGGGATGTGCATGTAAAGCTTTATCAAAGTGCTGCAGTGTAGATTGCAACTGCCCCCTGTGGCTGTTCAGATTATGTAGAGCTGAGTTGCCCTCTAATATTTCCAGGATTTGCTGCAAGAGCCACAGGCACTGCAATGTGTGTGGAAATAGACATTGGCTCTTAAACTGGAGAGAGCCAGAGACAACCCCGGCAGATGCTTCAGCACTGCAGAAGAAATGGCATTGGTCTTATTCAGGTGATTGGTATTATAACTCTTGGGTGAATTTACCTTTCCGGATCATTTTCAGTCCCGATTGCACATTTTCTATGGCACTGAGATCTCCTTGATGATGGTATATGATGGAGCCAGAAGGCTGCACAGTTTTTATTTTATGAATAGCTTGATGATTTTTTTATACTATGGATCATGGAATACCCTCAGCCATTCGCAGTATATTATAGAGATCTCGGGGGTTACAATTAAATAATGTTGTCCATGCTGTTCCTATCAGAGGGTCCAGAAGCTACTCTTTCCCCAATTGTTTGTTGTAATTCGACCCCGTAGCTTAACCTTTATTTTTAACTTGTTTCTAATGAAAGTTCTACAATATCATGGTCTCTTTCTGCTCTGTACTGTATATTGCTTAGTCACAATAGTGAACAAAAACAATATTGTGCCCACCAGTTGTTTTGTTTTATTTAACAGAAATGCAGACATAGATCTTGAAAGCTTTATGAAGTTAAGCGACTCAAAAATGTTGATTTTGTATCAAACCTTCAGACTTTTTCCAAAGTGTCCTCACATGGCAGTTAACACAACTACTACTGTTTAGGTGTAACCTCAAGCTTAAACAATCATTTACAATGCAATAGGTCTCCCATTTGCAAGAGTTGGAGCTATTGGTTTTGTAAATGACAATGTTGCTTAGCTATGTGTTTTTGTTTGTAGTGTAGTGGAGGTATGTGGTTTGAAGGTGGAAATGTGTGTTGAATTGTTAGTTTGTTTACTGTCGGGTCAAGTTTGCGCTAAATAAAACGTAAAAATATGAAAAAGGGAAAGTTTCCTGGATGTGAGAAAAAACAGTTTATGAACAATATATAACCCGCCCTATTCACTTTAAAGTGTGAGGCCGGAGGAACAAAGACAAGGTAAAGATACAAGGACTTCATATGAAGCAGTCGCAACGTGTTATCCAAATTATCTGCCCCAACATTAAACTACAGTGCAGTCCATGGTGACCTCAAGCACTTTATATCTCCAGCCCCATCCAGAGGGAAACAAATGAAACCCTGGAAAATACAGTGACTTCCACACAGCTAACAGAAGGGAGCAGAGAAACATCCTAGAAGGAGTAGCACTATATAAATGCAGCTGAAAAGTGCGCATCTTTTATTACGTTCCCTGAGAGCACCTAAAGCAGTCTATAGATGGGAGCCGACCGAGAATCTGCTCTGGTGGACAAGGGCAACATTGTTGTATAATACAAACCTGCAGGTGTTGCCCATCCAGTAGAGACTTGTAAAAGCCACGGATGCGGCGCAGGGTAGGGAGTATTAGACTACAAGAAACCGTGTTTATGCACAAGTGAAGAGCACGAAATATCAGTGTTAAAGCAAAGCGGGGAGGTCTCTTATACACCAGTGAAATACAGCTGATTGTATAGTTGTGTAGAGCTGGGGCACCAACCCACAGTAATCTCTAATAACGCCCAAGTTAATGTTAATTCCTCACAAAAATCAAGCCTTGTAATATAGGAAAGAAAACCATTATTAATGGAGACACGCAGAAAACACGGAGAATACAGTATAGGGAACATCAACAAAAGGCTGGGGTGTCCTCTGGTCCAATAGCCTGCAAGGGAGGAGGGTACCTTTAATGTATCATAAGTCTAACAAAGGTATCCAGACTGCAGCGGGGTCTTGGCGTCGGAGACTCCCCGGTGTACTGCGCCAATGGTCTGGGGATGCTGCAATATTCTGAAGAACCAGCACACGAGGCAGTAACAGCATCACTCAGCTCCCCCTTTTCTTGAAAGCACTGGATAATGAGTTGACCCCACAACACGCTGCCAGAACTGAAGAGGTGGCCCTGTGTTTAAAGGCTGTTTAAATACATCACAACAACCGTCCAGCGCACGTCTGGTGACGCCATGCCGGATGTGCCCAGGCTTGTTGTTGTGATGTCTGTGTATGTCCTGACAAGCGGCCATGTTGGAATCAGGCAAATGGTTCAGAAGTGATCATCTTTTTTACGGTGCCCCGATGTTAATTTTACGTGGGGTGCCATGTTGATACCAGAAAAGGTGCGCATGAGTGAAGGATAGCTAGGGCTAAAAGAAAGCACCGCACTCGATTCCTTGGCGAATGCTACATTAACATGCAAGCAGCTACAGGCGCCAAAATAGTCCTCAAACGATACTGTAGTCAGTACCTGCTCCACGCAAGGGAATGAAAAACAAGCCCAATCCCCGTTAAAAGAAAGGTCAAGACCAAACAAATATCCTACCAAAAAAAGCCCAACTGACGGTCGATATCAAAAATTGCAAAAAGGCTAAATAGTACAACCAACAGAGCGGGAGGCACAGCGCAGAGGCAGCACTAGCAAGAACAAGGGTCTTCGGACTGTCAGTCTCTTCCTCAAAAAGGAGAAGTTCAAGATGCTCATGTTGGCTCCGGTCTTGTCTGCCCTAGACCAAGGAGACTGGCTGGTAGCTTCGGACTTGCAGAATGCACATTTTCACATCCCCATCTTGCCTGCCCACAGGTGTTACCTGCGGTTCAAGGTTTGTCCTTACCAGCGCTCCTCTGGTGTTCACCAAGGTGTAATGGTGGGGGCAGCAGCTAATCTGCGCAGGTTAGGGGGTTTCAGTCTTCTCTTACCTCGACGACTGGCTGTTGAAGGCGGCTTGGCCCCAGACTGTCTCCCACCTCCAGACTACGGTGGACCTTCTGCATTCGCTGTGGTTCACTATAAATGTGCCGAAGAGACACCTGACTCCTTCTCAGACGCTCCCTTTCATCTGGGCTGTTCTGGACATAGTGCAGTTTCAGGCCTATCCTCCCGAGCAGCGAGTCTAGGATATTCAGGTTATAATACCGATGTTTCAGCCTCAATCCTGGATTTTGGTGAGATGACTCTGATGGCCACCTGCATCCTGTTGGTAAATCATGTCAGATGACATATGAAGGCACTGCAGTGGGACCTGAAGTTCCAGTGGGCGCAGCATCAGGGGAATCTCGCCGACATGGTCCAGAACTCAGAGGAAACCGCAAAAGACCTGCAGTAGTGGCTTACGAACCGCGATGGAGTCAAAGGCAGACTCCTCTCCCTTCCCCAACCAGGCTTGACCTGGGATGGGGCGGCCATCTGGGAGAGGTGACGATCAAAAGAATCTGGTCTCCAGCGGAATCTGGGCGATCCGACTAGCATTGAAGGCATTTCTTCCCTCTGGCAAGGGGAAGTTAGTGCAGGTGTTTCACGGACCACACTACTGCCATGTGGTACTGCAACAAGCAGGGTGGGGTTTGGCCGTGAACCCTTTGTCAAGGGGCCTTGAGTCTCTGGACGTGGCTGGAACAGCAGGGCATAACCCTGGTGGTTCAACACCTGGCAGGTTCTCTGAACGCCAGTGCGGGCACACTCAGCCATTGATGCCTAGTCGATCACGAGTGGTGTCTCCATTCGGAGGTGGCACAAGGACTATCGCAGCAGTGGGGAGAGCATTGGTTAGATCGGTTTGCCTCCAAAGAGAGTGCCCAATGTCAGCAGTATTGAGCATTGAAGTTTCTAAGGCGGCTATCGCTTGGAGAAGCTTTTTGTCATGAGCGCAGACCTCCTGTATGCTTTTCCGCCCATTCCTCTTCTGCCCAGAGTTCTCAAAAAGATCAAGAACGACCAGGCCCAAGTAATTCTTGTGGCTCCGGACTGGGCACAGCGAGTCTAGTATCATGACCTTCTGCAAATGAACATCGATCCTCTGATCAGCCTGCCCCTTCGGAAGGATCTTCTGTCGCAGCAGCAGGGGAGGGTCCTTCACCCGAACCGGTCAACTCTTCTGCCTTCTTGCATGGAGATTGAGCGGCGACAGTTGATAGCTTTTGACCTTCCTCCCAAAGTCTTTAAAGTTATCTTGGTGGCCAGGGGTGCCCTTCCCCAAAACGGGATACGCCTGCCGTTGGCAAAAAGTTGCAATATATTGTGCAGAAAAGTCTACTGACTCTCTTTCGGATAGTCTGATCTTTATTCTCATCCTTGCCCAGCAGGGCTTTGCTCTGGGCACTCTCAAAGGTTATCTTTCTGCTCTGTCAGCTTTCTTGTGGATGCCTGACCAACCCTCTTCGTTTAAGTCCCCTATTGTGCATAGGTTTCTGAAAGGGCTTGTACATATGTTTCCCCCTTTGCCCTTCATCATGCCTCAGTGGGATCTGGTTCTCACTTACCTCATGTGTGCTCACTTTGAGCCGCTACATAATTGTCCCCACTGGCTGCTTACCATCAAGACCGCTTTTCTAGTGGCAGTAACATCTGTCTGGAGGGTGAGTTGCAGGATTTGTCTTCCAAGCCTCCCTTTTTTATGGTATTCCCGAACAAGGTGGTGTGTTGTACCTGCTGCTCAGCCAGTGTGAGTGTGGTGTGGAATGTTGGTGCTTGATGCTATGGAATGTTAGATGAGTGAGTCTGTCAGTTGGAGTATGGGCTGAGCTGCAGGAAGGCTGCTCCTGGTGGGGCTCTCTGTACTTTTACTCGTGATCTTACCATCTTAATAAATACTACTTAAGCTACCTTGGAGTCGGATCACCGTTTCATTACAACATTTTGGCGACGATTTTACCAAGAAGAACCTGCGTGTTCTACCTGAAGGGAAACTATAAAGCCTAAAGTAACTTGTAATTGAAGAAGAAAAACTTGAAGAAGCTCCTCTTGTAACTAAGTTTGGTGTGTACAGGAAGCTGGCAGCCCTGAGTCCCACCAGTGACCACTAGACCGTTCGGCCCCAATCCGGGCGTGCTAGTTCCTGCTAAGCTTTCCATCTACCGGTCTGCTGCAACCATGGAAAAGTGGAGTTCCCCTGAGGAGCAACAAGTATGAAGTTTCCCTCTAGTCCGTGTCACGAACGGCATTGAGGAAGAGGCGTTCCCCTCTGTCTGTGTTGGGAAGAGCGTCTGGGGAGGTGCAACTCGAAGAGGTGTCTGTGTCGTGAAGAGCGACAAGTCCCCAAAGTCTGAGTTCAAAAGACCGATGTGTGGAAGAAGCCCCACTGTCTGTGTTTGTGGGCTGAGGAGCTTCCTTTGTCCCTGCCAAGAGGAGGAGCAATGGGTGAGGGGCTTGGAGTCCGTGTTTTGGGGGGGTGTCGGGTCTCGTGTGTCCCCAGTGTCTGAGTCAAGTCGAGCAACACTAGGGAAGAGTTCCCGGAGTCCGTGTCACTAACGGCGTTAATGTTGAGGAGTTCCCTCACTCCGTGTGGGGAAGAGCGACTTGGGAGGTGCTGCGAGGGGAACCCGCCTACTAGTTTTCCCTGTACCGTCTTTGTGGTGCAAAGTGGTACGGTGGTTGGTGCTACTCCGGTAAACATTTTTACTCCTCACTAATCTAGCAAAACCCTCGACCGTTGTGCATGCTTTTCAAACTTTTAAAATTCGTTGGCAACCATCACATACCCGCAACGGCCTCTCCCTGTCCGTTGTCTCCAGCACGAGCCCTGTCTTCGGCTCGCGGTGTGTTCTGCAGCTTCCATGCTGTGTTGAATGTGCGTGCCTGGAGCCACCCGGCACGCTCTTGGCGTATGTGTCGCCAGCGTGCTGCCATCTTGATTACGGACTGAAGCCAGAGAGTGTTGGTTATTTTCCCTCAGCGGTATTGTGGTGATCAAGGCTTGCACATCAGTGTGCTTCAGCGAGGAGTTCTGGTGCGTGAACCTTTGGAAGTGACATTTTTAAACGGCGAGGAGTACTAGTGAACGGTTGGAAGTGACATTGTTTAGCTGCAAGCCTCAAGTATGTTTCCTTTTAAGTTGGATGTACTTTCTTGGCGGCAGCTGATCACCAGCCTCGTTTTTGGGACAACCAACTCTGTCTTTCTTTTGTATGGTAACCGCTTCAGTGCAGGGGTAGAGTAGGAACTCACCCTGGGAACTCTGGCACCTCCCTTATTATGTCTGTTAGCCAAGTTCATGCTCTGTATTTCAAGCACAAGGGTATGGTTTAAAAATATGTAAATGTCTTGATTGGGTGCTTCTCTGTATATGTTTTTCCTTAAACCACTGTTTATGCTGTGTTTTGGAATTCTACTTGCAAAATGTTCTTTTGAATGACTGTGGTTTGTGAGGGTCACTCTGGGTTACCACCTTGTTGTGGTTGTGGGAGACTTAGTTGAATCTCCTACTGAGTTTGTGGTGGTGAGTTGACTTTTATGTGTGAAGTCACTCTGTGTTACCACCTTGCCGTTGTTGTGGGGGTTAGTGTATCTCTCACTGTTGGTGGTGTGTGTATGAGAAGGCTCTTGGTGTTGAGCCTCTCTGGCCTACCACTATTTTTGTGGTTGTGGGTTGACTTAGGTTTGTCACCCTGGTGGGTGCTGTCTTTGAGTTGACTGGGTAGGAGTCACTGGTGTCTACCACTTTTGTGTGGTTGGTGGTTGATTTAGGTTTCAGCCCTGGTTTTGGGTGTATGTAGGTCACCCTGTTGGTATGGTGTTTGAGTTGACTGGTTTTAGTCACTTGTGTCTACGACCTTTGTGTGGTGGTAGGTGAATTAGGTTTCACCTTTAGCTTTGGCGTTGTGGTTGAGGATTGTCTATGTGCTGGTCCTCCCTTTCCTTCCTCCTTTATAGCTTGGGGGGTGGGTCTCTTGTGTTTTGTTTTGCTCTGGTGAGATATCTTTTGCACTGTTGGGGTTTGGTTCCCTGTGTGTTCACGTTCATTTTCAGCCTGGCCAGCTGGTATGTTTGTGGCATTTGGGGTTTGTTGGTTGTGCGTGGTGTAGTAGTTTGCTGGTTTGTGTGGTGTTGTGTGTATAGGTGGAATGTATTTGTTTGTTTTGTGTGGAAAGGGAGTGGATGTTGGTAGGTATTGTCTTTTTGCTTAAAGACTTAATTTCCTTCTCCAGTTTGTTGCTTTCTTCATTGTGAGTACGTGGGTGGGCATTGTCATTTTTCATTATTGTATTGCTTTGTTAACATTCATGCTTTTTGTCACTTTATCCTGTGCTTTGCTGCATTTTGATGTTAACTTGCAAGCCCATTGTACTGTGTTTTCCTTGCTTTTTTATCCTAACTGGTTTGCCCTTAACCATCTTCATGTCTTTGCAATGGATCCTCTTCCTATTTCTGTGCATCTTATTTTTACCAATGTGTGCTTTTTCCTTGGACCATTGCATTGTGTGTTTTTGTTCGCTGTGAGGAAGGGAGAAGTGTTGTACCTGCTGCTCAGCCTGTGTGAGTGTGGTGTGGAATGTTGGTGCGTTATGATGCTGTGGAATGTTGGATGAGTGAGGCTGTCAGTTGGAGTATGGGCTGAGCAGCAGGAAGGCTGCTCTTGGTGGGGCTCTCAGTACTTTTACTCTTGATCTTACCATCTTAATAAATACTAATCTGAAAGAGACACGTTAGTGACAGATTCCTTACCTTAGAATATCCCCAGGCGTCAGGCTGGATCCGGAAAGTTTTTGCGTAGCAGTACCCTTGCGTGTCGGTAGGCGGCGTCGTGCGGCTCCGCGTCTGTCGTCGGCGTCGTGATCGCCGGGATGACGTCGCGGGCAGTACTTAGACGCCGCCCCTGCGCGCTGACGTCAGTTCTTTTTCCGCGCCAGTAAGCGCAGATCCGGGAAGAGCAGTGCCCTAGTCAATTTTTGACTAAAGTTTTGGTGATTATTTCACTGTTCCTTTTCGAGTCTTCTCGACTCCTAGGTGTCGGTAGGGATGCCTGGCTTCAAGCCATGCGACGTCTGTGGTCGAATGATGTCGATCACAGACCCGCACTTAGAGTGTCTCTACTGTCTCGGCCGAGACCACGACACGAAGTCGTGCCCTGACTGCCGGAAATTACACCCGAAGGCTTTGCGAGAGCGGTCTCGAAAGCTCCTCGAGGTCCGGCAGTCGGCTCCGCGCCGCACCAAGCCCCGGTCCCGTGAGAGGTCAAGGGGCCGGTCGCGGAGCCCCCGCCGGTCGTCGGAGTCCAAGTCTTCGCACTCCTCGGGTAAGTCGAAGCACAAAGTCTAAGAAGCACCATCGCTCTAAGACTTCGCCTCGCCGGTCTCGCGACTCGGCTGAGGCCCCTGTCGGCACCGTCCCCGCCCCCGTGGCCCCGGACGTGCCTGTGGAGCCGCCCCCGCATTACCCGTCCTTTCCGGGTTCGGGGGCCACTCCGGCCCAAATACAGGAATTCCTGTCGGCCATGGCCCGCCTCATCGGGCCTCAAGGTCCCTCCGGTGCGCCTTCGGGCCCCGCGGGCCCTGATGGGGTTGCTCCGGCGTCGCCGACGACTCCGGTCCCGGCGTCGCCTGTCCCGCCAGCCTTGATCCCGGCCTCGGCTCCGGACCCGGCCTCGATCCCGGCTCCGGTGGTACCGCAACCCCGATCGACGCCGGTTGACCTAACCACGCCTCCGTCGGCGCCGATGTCCCCGGTGCCATTCCCGACGCCGCCCGGGGCTCCGGGCGGTGTCGTTCCCCGGTTCTCTCCGGTTCCGGACATGGAGCCGGACCGACGTCGCTCGGCTCTGGTGCCGATGAGACCTTGGGTCCCAGATGTCCCTCCTCCTCCATATTTTGAACCAGAGGAGGACCAGGAGAGCTGGGAGGGGTCGGAAGACCCTCTCACACAGCAGTGTGAGTATGATCAGGACTGGGCAGAGGAACTTGGGGATGCCAGTGGTCTAGACACTTCTCCTGACACTGGCATGCTGTCTCCTCCCGTGGCTACGGAGGAGGGAGCAAATTTCGCAACGGTGTTGCGTAGAGCAGCTGGAGCCTTGCACCTCCAATTTCCTACTGTGGCTGTCAGGACTAACCTCCTGACAGAAGTGCTTCAGCCGGCAGCTTCCTCTTCGGAGACTGTGCTGCCGTTTAATGATGCACTATCTGACGTTCTTTTGGGCACCTGGTCCAAGCCCACCACAGGGGCTCCTGTGGATAGGAACGTGGCCCGACGCCATCGCCCTGCTCCGGGCGACCCCTTGTTTCTCTCTCAACATCCCACCCCCGAGAGCTTGGTGGTCCAAGCCTCTGCCTCCCAAACCGCCTTCCCTACCGCCCCTCCGGATAGGGAATCCAAACGCCTGGACCAGTTTGGGAAGAAGGCTTTTTCTTCCTCCAGTGCTGGCTTGCGGTCCGTCAACACCGCTTGCCTTTTGGGCCGATATACCCACTCCCTGTGGGATTCGGTGGCGGCTGTTTTGCCCCAGTGTTCTGAGGAGGTCCAGACACTGCTTACCCGCACCATTGCGGAAGGTAGGGATGCGGCAAAGTTCACCATACGTTGTGGCCTTGATACCGCCGACTCGCTGGGCAGATCGTTTGCAACGACGGTGGCGCTGCGTCGCCACGCCTGGCTGAGAACAACTGGTTTCTCGGGTGATGTCCAGAATACACTCATGGACATGCCCTTTGATGGAGACGGTCTTTTTGGTTCCAAAGCAGACCATGCGCTGGAGCGTTTTAAGGACTCGGGGCTACTGCCAAGTCCCTGGGCCTTTCTGTTGTGCGCCCTCCGCTAACCTCTGCTTTTTGCCCCTTTCGTGGCCACGGAAGGGGCACCCAGTCACGTCCGCTGCCCAGCCACCGGCCCGCGCAGCAAGAGTCTTCGCGTGGCCGAGGACGTGGCTACCGCCGTGGCGGTTCGGGCAACCAGCGTGCGGGTCAGGCCACCAACTCCGCCCCGTCCGCGGCCTCCAAGCCCTCCTAGTCTTTCCTTTCAGGTGCACAGCACGCCAGTAGTGGGCAGGGTCCGCCATCACCTTCACCACTGGCGTGCCATCACCTCGGACAGGTGGGTCTTGGACATTGTCCGAAGGGGCTACTCCCTCCCCTTCGAGACCACCCCCCCAGCCATGCCACCTCAATTCCACCGCATGTCAGGGGATCACTTGGTGCTTCTGCAGAAGGAAGTCACGGCCCTCGAGCATGTTCCGACCCCAGAAGTAGGATGTGGTTGCTACTCCCACTACTTTCTGGTGCCCAAAAAGGACAAGGAGGACATGCGTCCTATCTTGGACCTCCGGAACGTCAATCGCTTCCTCCGGAAGGAGAAGTTCAGGTTGCTCACCCTAGCTCAGGTCTTGACTGCCCTCGACCCTGGAGACTGGTTGGTAGCGTTGGACTTGCAGGACGCTTATTTTCACATCCTCGTCCTGCCGGCCCACCGGCGTTACCTGCGGTTCACGGTAGGCCTCGAGCATTTTCAGTTCACCGTGCTCCCTTGGCCTTACAAGTGCCCCTCGGGTGTTCACGAAAGTGATGGCGGTGGTCGCAGCTCATCTGCGCCGGGCAGGGGTTCCAGTCTTCCCCTACCTCGACGACTGGCTGCTGAAGGCGAGCTCGTCCCAGGCAGTCGTCTCCCACCTCCAGACTACGGCCGAACTCCTGCACTCGCTGGGGTTCTCCATCAATGTGCCGAAGTCGCATCTGATTCCTTCTCCACAGCTCCTTTTCATCGGAGCAGTTCTGGACATGACGCAGTTTCGGGCCTATCCTCCCGAACGGCGAGTCCGGGATATTCAGGCTATGATTCCGATCTTTCAGCCTTTATCCTGGGTTTCGATACGGATGACCCTGAGGCTGCTGGGCCTCATGGCCTCGTGCATCCTGCTGGTCGATCATGCCAGATGGCATATGCGGGCTCTGCAGTGGGACCTGAAGTTCCAGTGGGCGCAGCACCAGGGCAACCTGTCCGATCACGTCCAGATCTCGGAGGGGGCTGCAAAACAGTTGCAGTGGTGGCTCTCGAACCGGCAATGGGTCATGGGCAGATCCCTCTCCCTTCCCCAGCCAGAGCACACAGTTGTGACGGACGCGTCCCTTCTGGGATGGGGCGGTCACATGGGAGAGGCGGAGATCAGAGGCCTCTGGTCTCCGGCGGAGTCCCGGCTCCATATCAACCTTCTGGAGCTCCGGGTGATCCGACTTGCACTCAAGGCATTCCTTCCCTCTGTCAAAGGGAAGGTAGTGCAGGTGTTCACAGACAACACCACCGCCATGTGGTATTGCAACAAACAGGGCGGGGTGGGGTCGTGGACCCTATGTCAGGAGGCTCTGCGCCTTTGGACATGGCTGGAACATCAGGGCATATTCCTGATGGTTCAACACCTGGCAGGTTCCCTGAACGCCAGGGCGGACGAACTCAGCCGCAGGTGCATGATGGATCACGAATGGCGTCTTCACTCGGAAGTGGCGCAAGGACTCTTTCAGCAGTGGGGAGAGCCTTGGTTAGATCTGTTCGCCACCGAAGAGAACGCGCAATGTCAGCAGTTCTGCGCGTTGGAATTTCCAAGGAGGCAGTCGCTCGGAGACGCTTTTCGTCGCGAGTGGAGTTGCGGTCTGTTGTACGCCTTTCCGCCTATACCGCTTCTACTAAGAGTGTTGAAGAAGATTCGGCGCGACTGGGCCCAAGTCATCCTTGTGGCTCCAGACTGGGCTCGAAGAGTTTGGTATCCCGAGCTACTCCGTATGAGCGTCGATCCCCGATCCGTCTGCCTCTTTGGGAGGATCTTCTGTCGCAGCAGCAGGGGACGGTCCTCCACCCGAACCTGTCCAGCCTCCACCTGCTTGCGTGGAGATTGAGCGGCGGCAGTTGATTCCTTTCGACTTGCCTCCCGAAGTTTGTGATGTGATCCTGGCAGCCAGGCGTCCCTCCACTAAGGTGGTATACGCCTGCAGGTGGAACAAGTTTGTGGCATGGTGCACAGCAAAGGCTGTGAATCCCCTCTCTGCCCCTCTTTCTGAGGTTCTTCTGTTCCTTCTTTCTCTGGCCCAACAGGGTTCTGCCCTGGGTACCATCAAGGGCTATCTTTGTGCTCTCTTGGCCTTCCTCAGGCTTCCTGATCAGCCCTCCCTTTTCAAGTCCCCTGTTGTTAACAGGTTCCTAAAAGGCATTACACACCTCTTCCCTCCTGTTCCGTTTGTAATGCCTCAGTGGGACTTGAACTTGGTTCTTACTTTTCTCATGTGCGCTCCCTTTGAGCCTCTACATAACTGTCCTCTATGTCTTCTGACTCTGAAGACAGCCTTTCTGGTCGCCATCACCTCCGCTCGGCGGGTGAGTGAGCTACAGGCTCTATCATGCAAACCTCCCTTTCTGTCTGTCCATCCAGACAAGGTTGTTCTTCGGACGCGTCCGTCCTTCTTGCCAAAGGTGGTTACTGCCTTCCACATTGGGCAGACCATCACTTTGCCCACCTTCTTTCCGCCTCCGCATCCTTCCAGAGAGGAAGAGAGGCTCCACCGTCTGGACCCAAAACGTGCGCTTTCCTTCTATATTAACCGCACACAACACTTCCGGGTGGATGACCAGCTCTTTGTTGGCTACGTGGGCGCCAAAAAAGGTTGGGCGGTGCACAAGAGAATCATTTCCCGCTGGGTAACCTTGTGTATCAAAGCCTGCTATTCTTTGGCTAAGAAGGAGCCTCGTGTTGGGCTGCGTGCCCATTCCACCAGGGCAACGGCTGCTACCACGGCCTTAGGCCGCGGTGTTCCGCTGCAGGTTATCTGTCAGGCAGCTACGTGGGCCTCGCTGCACACGTTTACCAAGCATTACTGCCTTGACAGTCAGGTCCGGAGGGACGGCTTCTTTGGCCGTTCTGTCCTCCAGGACTTCCTTGTCTGATCTTTGTTCGCAGACCCACCACCGGGGTTGGTATTGCTGGGGTATCTATTCTAAGGTAAGGAATCTGTCACTAACGTGTCTCTTTCAGATTCACAAGTTACTAACTTGTGTAACGATATATCTGTAAGACAGTAGTTAGTGACAGATTCCTTACCGCCCCGCCCATCCTCCCCGTTCTGCGAACTGATTTCTAGGGTTAAGGACATCCCTTTCAGGGCCCTAGTATTTTTCAGACACCTATGTCAGCTTCTTGCATGGCTCTGCGTTCCTGGCGCGGAAAGTCGTGTACAGAACTGACGCTCAGCGCGCAGGGGCGGCGTCTAAGTACTGCCCGCGACGTCATCCCGGCGATCACGACGCCGACGACGGACGCGGAGCCGCACGACGCCGCCTACCGACGCGCAAGGGTACTGCTACGCAAAAACTTTCCGGATCCAGCCTGACGCCTGGGGATATTCTAAGGTAAGGAATCTGTCACTAACTACTGTCTCTTACAGATATATCGTTACACAAGTTAGTAACTTGTGCCTTAAGCTACCTTGGAGTCTGATCACCGTTTCATTACAACATGGTGCTTCGCACCCGGGCCTCTTTCCTACCTAAGGTGGTGACCCCATTTCATTTTGGACAAGCTGTGACCATGGTGTTAGCTTGTGGAGTTACTGTCCTGGACGTCTGCCATGCAGCGATGTGGGTGTCCCTGCACACGTTTCTGGCAAACACTTCTGCCTGGACAGTCAGGTCTGCAGGGACGGGCTTTTTGCACGTTCGTTCCTGCAGGACTTCTTAGTATAGTCAATTTGTCCTCAGGCCACTGCAAGAATGGCTTGGGTATCTATTCAAAGGTAAGGAATCATCAGCTTGAAGTCTCTATCAGATGAACAAGTTACTTATCTTCAGTAATGCAATATCTGGTAGAGACCATATCTAGCTGCAGATTCCTGACAGACCCACCCATGCCTCCCCGCTCTCTGGACACATTTCTAGGGCTAGGGTTGCTCCCCTTTCAGCGCCCTAGTTTTGACACACTAGTCAGTTTACTTCATGGCTCTTAGTTTCTGGCGTGGAAAGTCGTGGAAAATAACTGACGTCCTCATGCCTGGGTGGCCCCTATATAGGTGATTGCGACGTCACTTTCGGTGCCAATGAAGCTGCGCGGAACAGATTGAAGCCACCCGACGGCGTACAGAGGGTACTGCTAGCTCAAGTTTCCGGATCCAGTCTGACACCTGGGAAATTCAGAGGTAAGGAATCTGCAGCTAGATATTGTTCCTACCAGATAATGTGTCACCGAAGGTAAGTAACTTGTTCGTTATGACGCAATGTGACCTTAATTTGGTGCTGACCCCTTACAAACCCCTGCATAGTTGTCCTCTCTGACTCCCGACAATGAAGACTATTTCCTTAGTGTCCATCACACCAGCCAGGAGGGTCAGCAAGTTACAGGCTGTCTGTCCAACCTCCATATACCAGCTGCTTCCCAGATAAACTGGTTCTCCGCACCCGTGCCTCTTTTTTAGCAAAGGTACCTTTCCATGTCCGCCAAAGTATCACACTGCTGACCTTCTTTGCTCCACCAGACACCTCCAAGGATGAAGTGTCTCCGCCGTCTTTGACCCGAAAAGAGTGTTGTCCTATCTTGATCATACCACAGAACACCGGGTAGATGGTGCAAGAAAGGGAAACCAGTTCAGAAGCGGGCCAGCTCTAGATAGATTGTACTCTGCATTAAGATCTGCTGCGTACTGACCAAGAAGCAATCTACTGAGCGTTTGCTGGCATATTCTACCAGAGCCATTGCTGTGACCACTGCGTTAGCTTGCGGAGTCCCTGTCCTAGACATCAGTCAGGCTGCTACATGGGCATCCTCGCACTAGTTTACCACACAGTACTGCCTTGACAGTCTCGTCTGTCATGATGGGCACTTTGCCTGTTCTGTCCTCCAGGACCTTTTGGTCTAAGCCTGTTTGCAGACCCACCTCCGGGGAGGTATTACTTTAGTATCTTTTCTAAGGTATGGAATTTGTGGCTAGAAGTCTCTACTATATGAACAGGTTACTTACCTTTAGTAACGCCTTATTTAGCAGAGACACTATCTAGTCCCAGATTCCATACTGATCCTCCCATCTTCCCTTTTCTGCAAACTGGACTTTTCTGACTAAAAGGTCCTTGTAGGTCCTTAGAATCTGCACACTAGTCATTGACTTTCTGCTGTGGCTCTGTGCTTCTGGCACAGAAAAGTCATGAACTAAAGTCGGTGTTCTGGGTGGCACGTATATGGGCACCGTGCAAGTCACTTCTGGCATGGACGTCGCCGCCCAACACAGCTGATCAGCTGCACCTTCCGGCACGCAGAGATACTGCCAAGATTTTCCAGATTCAGTCCGACGCCTGTGGAATATTCTAAGGTAAGGAATCTGCCAGTTAAGGTGTTACTGAAGCTAAGTAACTTGTCTGTTTTTCACAAGCCTTTTTTAAAGGTCATCAGTATAGATGTTCTGGAAGAATACTCTAGCAAGAACATTTGTGAGCTCTACCACTTGTAGCAGTATCAAAGTAACCCCCCACCATAGTAACAACCAGAACAGGTCCAGCAGACCAGTTAGGCACACCAACAGTGGTATTCTAGTACTTATGAGGACCCAGTAAAAAGCCTGTATGTACACCAGCTGTGAAAGATCCGTTTGAAATGCTTCACCAAAGACTGAAGGGAAAATCGTAACAAATTAGCAAAAAAAAAAAGTGGTTGCATGTATTCTTGCTTGCTAATTTGTAAGACCTAGATACCTGTTTTCAGGCCAGATATGTTGTTTTTTTCTTTAGGTTGCTTTGTCAACATTTTCTGTGTATGTGCTGATTGATGAGAAAAATGTCCTTGATGCGGAAAAGGCATTTGTGTCGTTGGCCTTATTTAACATCCTCCGGTTTCCAATGAATATGTTGCCAATGGTCATCAGCAGCATGGTTCAGGTACGTAGATTGTAATTATGATTTATAATATTTATTGTTACAGATACAGGATTGCAGTTTGTTTTGAAAGAGCAACCAGAAATAGGACATCATAATGTTTAAAACCTAATCAATTTAAGATATTGTGATTGCCACAAGTAAAACAATTTGTATATCTTAGATTTCCAATGGGTAAATGGTGATCAAACATTTCTTTCTGATAGACTTCTAACAGAGATTCCTCACCTTTTTGAATGTTTCCCATACGTCAGACTGGATACGGAAAATATTGAGAAGTACCCCTTAAGGCCAACAGGTAGTTTTGAGGGCTCTGTTACTGCGTCGTTCTGCACAGGACGTGATGTGCGTGGGCCTATATAGGCACCAGTCATGCGTGCTGACAGTTTCTTTCTTTAAGCGCCAACAAACATGGATCTGGAGCTACCCCTCATATTTTTGAGAGTCTTCTTGATTTTTCAAAAACAATAACACCATGTGTGAAGAATTATGTCACCTCCCAAATCTACAGATTTCAACCTGTGTGGGTAATGTTGTAAACAAATGTCTGACTGATCTACTCGTGATATGACTGTGGTTCCTGGAGTCTGACCTAGACTCTAAGGCCTGTAATGACTACGACTTGATGCACCCCAAAGCCACCCTTGATCAGAAAGCGAAGTTGTTTGTGGTGAAGCACAGCAAAACTCCATGTCGTATCAAGTCAAGGTCCAGAGCCTAGTTCTGATCCCACTCCTGTGGTCAGTCCCAAGTAAAATCCTCGTTAAGATCCAAATCCACGGATAAGTCCATGAAAAAACATAAGGCCATGCATAACTCTGTATCGTCCTGCCATTCCAACTTTCTTAAGACTGAGGTCAACATCGGGCCTCAAGGTCTTGCTCCCGAAGTCGTTGTACAGCAGAGCCGATGACTTCTCTTGTCCCACAGCAACCTGAATTCCCAGGGCTTCCAGCAACACCACAGCAAATGGAGAACGTCGGTGAACCCAGGCTCCAGCTTTTTGGCACATTGCCAGCTCCTTCTAGCATACCTGTGGATCCCAAGGAGTTGCAAGGCTTCCCAACTGTGCTTCCGCAGGGGGTTTGTCTTTGGCGCCAGCTGGGCCCTCTGACTTACCAGATTCCGGCCGACATTGGTCCTGGTTCCCACTTCGGCGCTACCTCCCACGGCGGAACACGAGCTGCTGGTGCCATCCACTCTGGGTGATGGCTGCTAACCCATAGTGTTGTCCCATGCTGAGGCAGCCACCTCCCTGACCTCGACCGAGGCCACAAGATGCTTTGGCTGCACTGCAGCTGCTTAACCACCCTACTGACTCGGACACAATACCCTTGGACCCTGGAATGGCTCATGTCCTACACAAATTGTTTGATATGGACTTGGACATTTACAGCTATGATCATGGGGACGAGCATGCCGATCCCTTTCAGAGGGATACTTGGTATGAAGACCTCCAGGACACCAGTGGTCGGTATACCTCCCCAGATACTGTACCGGTGTCTCCTCTTGGCCTGAACTCGCAGGAATGCGGCTCCTTCACTATGGCTATGTGGAGGGTGGCACAAGCTTGCTACCCAGGAAGTAGTCCATTGTTTTGACTGGGGGCTTCAACCTGGTCAGACCAGTTCTAAGCCCCTTTTGCCTTTTAAAGAAATGCGCTTTTGGGGACCTGGGCCAAGCTCTGTCCAGACCTCTGTTAATTGGCAGGTTACCAGGTTCCGTCGTACTGCTCCGGGTGATCCAGTCTTCTCTTGAGAGCCTTGTGATCGAGGTATCAGCCAACAAAGTTAAACAGAATTCTTTCCCAATTACTTCCTCTGAGAGGCAATCCAAAAGAATAGATGTTTAGGAAACTGGTCTTCTCCTGGGTGAATTTAGCTCTCCATTCGTTGAATGCCAGCTGCCTTCTGGGCAACTATTCTCACACCTTACGGGACTCAGTGGCTGAAGTGCTCCTCATGGTTCCAGAAGAGGCCTGTACTACCCTATCTCAGACCATGCAGGACGGTTGTGATGCAACCATATTTACTATCTGTTGCGGATTGGGCACTATGGATTCGCTGGCGTCGCTATACGCACTCCTGTGGCCCATAACAGGCCCGCCTGGATGCGGCCCACTGTTTTCAGACGTTAAGATGAGCCTTCTGGACATGCTATTCAATAATTCCTGATTTTTGAGGACAAGCGGATTCGTCCCTAGAGTGCTTTAAAGACAGCAGGGTCATGGTGCGCTCCCTGGACCTTTCTGTCCCCCCCCCCCCCCCCTGTGACAGCCACACACCATCAGTATTTGCCCCTTCCGTGGCCATCAGTACCGCCAGAAAATCCAGCCGGTGCAACAATCCTCCAATCTTTTCATGGCCACTGCACCCACTTAACAAGTAGACAACATGGGAATTGTGCAGCCCAGTCAATCACTCCTGCTGATGCAGCCCCCAGAAATCCTTAGCGTACACTTTTCAGTACAATGCCACCCTGCCAAAGGCAGGATCTGACATTTTCTGCCAAGATAGCAGGTGATAACTTCAGTCAAGTGGGTCCTGCAAATTGTGGTGCAGGGTTACTCTCTGCCATTCCTTGAAAACCTGCTGCACCTTGCCCAGAACGAGTAACAGAGTACCACCCGTCCTTGTTGCAGCAGGAAGTGCAGACTCTTATGGCCAAATGAGCCATCGAGAGGATGCCGATGCCAGAAGTGCGCCGTTGTTATTCCAGCTTCTTTCTGGTGCCTAAAGAAGATTGCGGTCTTCGGCCAGTCTTGGATCTCTGCCCTCTCAATAACGTTCTATGAAAAGACCAATTCAAGTTGCTCACTGTGGCCCAGCTCTTGTCTGCCCTCGACCCTGGAGACTGGATGGTAGTGTTGGACCCGAGAGACGCTTACTTCTGCATCTCAGTTCTACAGGCCATCAGGAGCTACCAACGTTTCACGGTGGGCCAGGGGCATTTTCAGTTCACCATGTTCTGTTTTGGCCTCACCAGCCCCCCTTGGGTGTTCACAGATTGATGGTAGTGGTTGCAACACATCTTTGAAGGTCAGGTGTCCCAGTTTTTCCCACTTCAATGACACTATTGAATGCTTGCTTGCCCCCTCAGTATGTCCTCACCCACCTCCAGACCACTGACTCATTGTCAGTGAAATTGCTCTCCCACCCTCGCAGCTCCACCATTAAGTGAGGCCTGCCCCTGCCCCTGCACTCTCGAGTGTTGGTGATCGAGGCCCTCCTCCACCCGCAGGTTTCCCTGCGCCTCATCCCTGGTGTTCCAGTGTACCTCTGTCTCCTTCCTCTAACTCTGCTCTTTCACTCCTTTTTCTACCCTTTTTATCTTTCACCTTTCTGCATCTCTGCTCTTTTGTGCCTTATTTCTGCCTATTTTCCCTTTTTTCTTTATCCCTTATTTCCTCCCTTTACCTTTCCCCGCCGCTGCTGCCCCCGCGGCCCTCCCCCCCCCCCAGCGCGACCGGCCAATCCAGCTCCCCTCCCCGCCTCCCAGCTGTCCAGCCCTCCCCGACCCCTACTTAATGGCGACCACTGCGGGGACAGGCGAGCAAGACCACTGACTCATTGTCAGTGAAATTGCTCTCCCACCCTCGCAGCTCCACCATTAAGTGAGGCCTGCCCCTGCACTCTCGAGAGTTGGTGATCGAGGCCCTCCTCCACCCGCAGGTTTCCCTGCGCCTCATCCCTGGTGGTCCAGTGGACCTCTGTCTCCTTCCTCTAACTCTGCTCTTTCACTCGTTTTTCTACCTTTTTTATCTTTCACCTTTCTGCACTTTTCTGCATCTCTGCTCTTTTGTGCCTTATTTCTGCTCATTTTCCCTTCCTCTCGCTCTGCCCTTTCACTTGTTTTCACTCGTTTTTCTACCCTCTTTTATCTTTCACCTTTCTGCATCTCTGCTCTTTTGTGCCTTATTTCTGCCTATTTTCCCTTTTTTCTTTATCCCTTATTTCCTCCCTTTACCTTTCCCCGCCGCTGCTACCCCCGCGGCCCCCCCCCCCCAGCGCGACCGGCCAATCCAGCTCCCCTCCCCGCTCCCGCCTCCCAGCTGTCCAGACCTCCCCGACCCCTACTTAATGGCGACCACTGCGCGGCCGCGCCGAAGGCGCGTTAAAGACAAGCCCATCTGCGCCCGTCCGCGACCCGACCGCGACCAGCGCCAGGAACCCTGGACCTCCGCCCCGCCAACGCTACGACCCAGCAGCACTCCACACACTCAACCCAGGCTGCAACAACAACTGCAAGCTAGCATCACCAGCCGACTCCCACAGACCCTTCAGCTGTCACCGCTGCCGGCACACCTGCAGCACCGCCAAGAACACAGATCCAGCACAACCCGCCCACAAGAACACAACCGAACCGAAGACCCTGCAATGCATCCTCCTAAACGTCCGATCCCTCCACAAACACGCCACAGAAATCTGGGACCTCCTAGACAGCACCACCCCGGACGTGTAGCGTTCTTCACCGAAACCTGGACCAACTCCACCTCGGGACCGGCCATCGCCATCCCCCAAGGATACAAGATCTCCAGGAAGGACCGCCCCACTTGCCCAGGAGGAGGAATCGCCATCGTCCACAAATCCAGCCTCCGCCTGAGCACACTCCCTGACGAGCCCACAGAACTGATGGAACACCTTCACTTCAAGATACTGGCCAGCCCCACCGCCACCCTCCGAGGAACCCTCATCTACCGACCCCCTGGACCCGCGGACCCTTCGCCAACTCCATCACGGACATTATCTCCCCGCAAGCCATCACATCCACCAACTACACCCTGCTGGGAGACCTCAACTTCCACCTCGACAACCAACTGGACCCCAACACCACATCCCTCCTGGACAACCTCCACAACATTGGACTACGCCAGATCGTGACCGAGCCCACGCACTCAGCAGGACACACCCTCGACCCCCTCTTCACTACAGGAAACTCCATCACCTTCAGCCACACCACCGAACTCCCATGGACCGACCATCGTTAGGCCCACTTCACCTTCAGAACACCCACCATCCACAGACACCAGCACCTGCTTCCACGAAGAAACTGGACCAAAATCACCGACGACCAGCTCACCTCCTCACTCAACAACTCCACCCCAACCATCGCGGAAAACGACGACCCCAACACCGCAGCCCGAACCCTGCATAGATGGATCACGGACAGCACCAACACCATAGCCCCCTCAAGAAAAACAACAATACCCGCGCTAAGAAAGCCAGATGGTTTACCACCGAACTTCGAGAGTCCAGAAGCACATGCCGCCGCCTCGAAAAGGCCTGGAGGAACACCAAATCCACAGAAGCCCACGACAACTCTCAGAGCCGCCACAAACGCCCACCATCAACTCATCAGAGAAACGAGGAAAAAGCGATTGAAGACAGAATCTCCACCCACGCGCACAACAGCAAGGAACTCTTCAGCATCATCAAGGAGTTCGCCCAACCCACTAGCGAGTCTACCGACATCCCTCCCTCACAAGACCTCTGCGACAAACTCAGCACCTTTTTCCACCACAAAATCAAGAGCATCTACGACAACTTCGACGAAGACAACCAACACACTGAACCCTCACCAACCACCCCCTACACCCGGAAACCAGCGATTGACGACTGGACAGCCCTCACCACGGAAGACACACTGAAGACAATGAAGTCAATTCACTCAGGGGCCCCCACGGACCCCTGCCCCCACCACATCTTCAACAGAGCCGCCGACACCATCGCACCCATGCTCCGCCACACCATCAACCGCTCCCTGGCGACCGCCTCGTTCCCCGACGACTGGAAACACGCTTAGGTCAACCCCTCCTAAAGAAACCCTCAGCGGACCCAAACGACCTCAAAACTACAGACCCATCTCCCTGCTCCCGTTCCCAGCGAAAGTCATCGAGAAAGCCATCAACAGCCAACTCGCCACATTCATTGAAGAACACAACATCCTCGACTCCTCCCAATCCGGCTTCAGAAAAAACCACAGTACGGAAACCGCCCTCCTCGCCGCAACAGACGACATCCGCACCCTACTGGACAAAGGAGAAACAGTAGCCCTCATCCTCCTCGACCTATCAGCGGCGTTCGACACAGTCTCCCACCGCACCCTTATACGCAGTCTCCACGACGCAGGAATCCAGGACAAGGCCCTCGACTGGATCCGCTCCTTCCTCTCCGGCAGGACGCAGCGGGTCAGACTCCCCCCCCTTTCCTCTCGGACCCCACACCTACCACCTGCGGAGTCCCCCAGGGCTCCTCCCTCAGCCCGACGCTCTTCAACGTCTACATGGCTCCACTCTCCCCCATCGTCAGAACCTACGGACTCAGCATCGTGTCATACGCAGACGACACCCAGCTCATCCTCTCCCTATCCAACGAGCCCAACACCGCCAGACGCAACTTTCGAGAAGGCATGGAAGCCGTCGCCAAATGGATGAAAAACAGCTGCCTACAACTAAACACCAACAAAACAGAAGTACTCATCATGGGCCCAAACCCCGATGCCTGGAGCGACACCTGGTGGCCCCCCGCCCTCGGAAACCCGCCAACCCCCACGGACCACGCACGCAACCTGGGAATCATCCTGGACTCCGAGCTCAAAATGGACCGCCAGATCAACTCTGTCTCGTCTTCCTGCTTCCACACCCTCCGCCTCCTTCGTAAGACCTTCAAATGGATCCCCCTCGAACACCGAAAGACCGTCACTCACGCCCTGGTCACCAGCAGACTAGACTACGGCAACGCACTCTACGCCGGAATAAACAAAAACCTCACCCGCAAGCTAGAACACCGCCGCAAGACTGGTCCTCAACCTGCCAAAACACTGCCACATCTCCCAGCACCTGCGCACACTCCACTGGCTCCCTGTCGAGGCGAGAATCACCTTCAAGATGCTCACCCACGCACACGAGGCCCTCCATGGCACCGGACCAGCATACTTGAACAGCCGACTCAAATTCCACGCACCCCAAAGGACCCTACGATCAGCCCAGCTCTCTTACGCCGTGGTCCCCCGCACCAGAAAGACCAGATCGGGAGGCCGCTCCTTCTCCTTCCTCGCGGCCAAAGCATGGAACGCCCTTCCGCTCCACCTCAGACAGACATCGCTCCCCATCTTCGCAAGAAACCTCAAAACCTGGCTCTTCGACAGACCCCCTCCTTGATGGATGGAACCTGCACCCCCCCCCCCCCCCCTAGCGCCTTGAGACCCTTACGGGTGAGTAGTCGCGCTTTAACAAACCCCTGATTGACTGCAAACCTCCTAACATAGTTGGTGTTCACTATCAACGTGCTGAAGACACACCTTACGTTTTCCCACTTCAATGACACTGTTGAATGCTTGCTTGCCCCCTCAGTATGTCCTCACCCACCTCCAGACTACTGCAAACCTCCTAACATAGTTGGTGTTCACTATCAACGTGCTGAAGACACACCTTACGTATTCCCAGATGCTCCCCTTCATTGGAACCATTCTGGTTACAGTGCAGTTTTGCACTTGTCCCGATGGGAAAAATCCAGAACATTCAGGCTATGAAACAGCTGTTTGAACTCTGTCCTGGATCTCAGTGAGGATGACACCGAGGTTCCTGCATCCTGCTGGTTAAGCATGCCAGATGGCATATGCAGGCTCTGCCGGGGGGTGTAAAGTCCTTGTGGGCATAGCACCCAGAGGGATCTTTCCAATCTGGTCCAGATTTTGGAGGAGACTGCAAAAGATCTACAGTAGTGGCTGTGGGACAGTGATCAGTTTAGCAGCAGACCCCTCTACTTACTCCACCCAGAGCTCACATTTTTGATCACTGCACCCCTTCTGGAATGCGGATGCCATCTGGGAGAAGTGGAAATCAGAGACGTCTGGTCTTTGTGGAAGGCCCGGCACCATATCAACCTTTTGGAGCGGAGAGCCATCCTTTAGGCATTGAAAACCTTCCTGCTCTTCATAAACGAGAGGCCTGTGCAGGTGTTAGGCCCCGTTCTAGAAGGTGGGCCAAGCCCTCCCAAGATAGCCCCATGGCCCACCCAAGGCCCATTCACAAACAGAAAAGTATCTTCTGTTTTTTCCTAACGAAAAAAATCACACTGGCCTGCAGGCTTGCAATCAAAGCCTAGTTTTTTTTTTTTTTAACTTGTCTTTTATTCAATATCACACAGACAGCACATTACATGTTGTCATTTCGGGTCACAAAGCAATGAAAAATTATTCACAGATTACCTTATGTGTTGGGTAAGTAGTACAGGATATTACCGTGGCCTCAGTGTTTGCCCATGTGCTCAGCACCAATCAAAACCTAGTTGTGCAACTTTCATCTAGAACTCCAATGCCTTGGGCTACTTAAGGTGCCTGGGACAAGGGTAAGGTCTCCAGGGATGGCATCTATTACTTTGCACGTGTAAGCAGAAGGGGTACCTGAGGCATTCCCACCATATGGAGATCGCAAAGCTCCTGTCACACAGTAATTAAGAGATTAAAACATTTATATGGCAGAAACGGTATGAAGGATTTTGCCATTGGAAGAAAAGTAAGTGAAAATTTGCATACATTCAGGATATATATTTTAGCAGTGGTTTGTTATATTTTCTTTATGCTTTGACGTTATTCCTTATTTATGGCCAGGGCCACTGTAATTATGTGGCTGGGGAAAACCAAATTGTGTCAGGGTTGACTATAAATTATGTGTTAAGAAAAGGCAAATTACTCCATGTAATATGGGACATTTTATGATAGTATTACTTTATTATTTTTATATGTTTACACATTAACACTGTCTTTGCAAAGTTTGCAGCTCGTTAGTACCAGTTTAACACCGAAATACATTATTAGGGAACTGAAAGGTGACCAGTCAACCTTTGCGAAGGGCCTTCCATTGCATAGCAACACATTGCTCTGGTTTTAGTAACTATTGATTTGTTTGAGCTAGAATTTTTTTTTGTTTACCTTTGCAAATTTTACAGCAGATGATCTATTGTGACAAATGTGGCACATCCATAATTATGCGTAATACGCTACAGCCACAGAATCACATAATTCCAGATGCCCTGCTTTTGGCACTATATTAAGCAATAAAACACTGACATTGGCAAAGTTTTGACTTAAATGAAAAGACTTATCAAGTTTCACTAACACGACATAGGTACAGAATTTGAAGGAGCAGTGCAAGTGTTCAATATACAAACAAAAGGTCTGGAACAATTCCATGACAGCACTGGCAGCATCAGCTGGGGCTCTCCTGCCTACCCTCAATCTGCCAAGGTGCTCTCAGAAGGCAGAGTCTGTTAATATAATTAGAAGGAACTTGAAGAACAGACACCCAACTTTGGGGCATCAGTAACTGCATTTTATTCTCCCCCAAGAAATTCTCTCAATTTGTCATATGAGTAGACAGAATTGGATTATAGTTGGGGCCACTGGAATTCTGCAATTCTGCAGATTCAGCATTTTATGCATGATTATGGATTTGTTACATTTATTATATAGTCCATCTTCTGGTACATACATTTCAGATTTTAGCAAAAAGCCATATCAAACAGATCACAAGTTACTAAACAAATCTCAGTGACGTGTTGTTGCATAGTGGAAGGCCCTTCTCAAAGGTTTACTGGTCAGCTTTCAGCTGCTTATTGCTGCAGTTGTTTTAAACTGGCACTAATGAGGTGAAACTTTGTTCCAGACAGTTTTACCATGTAAAAAACAAAAAAAGTCAAAATAATAAAGTAATACTACCCCGCATTACGCTGCATAATTTGGTCCTTCTCATTGCATAAATCCAGTGCTGCTCTTACTACTCTGGGCCTAAACTTATAAGGTAATATTCTGGGATAATGCACTTGCTGTAGAGATGTCCATACAATCTGTGGCTTCACAAGTTCAAATCTTAATAATCAGCCTTCCATTTCTGTAAAAAGATTGAGAGTGTAGGAAATCTGCCTTTTCTTTATAGTCACCCCAGATATTTTTGCCTTTTTCTGTGCCCCATTTTTGCTGTTTTTTAAACTTTGTACACTTTACCTCTGCTAAGCAGGATAAAGTGCCCGTGCTTCCTATTTATTCATTTCTTTTTATTAGCAAATTTATAAAGATAAAACAAGCAGTGCCAGCAGAAGATTCACTTTCCCCAAGAGAGAACATTCTCTGGTACAGACATGCATAAATTGCTAATTACGTGCTGGCAAAACCCTACCCACCTCCCCAACAGTATCCCTTCCTCCCCTCCCTCACCGCACATACGAACATTTGAATTGCACAATCTTGGCTGTGTTCAATGATCTAAAGTTGCTGATGACTAAGTTGCCTCGGATTAGGGTAACGAGTGAAGATATCTTAGGCATGTTAATTCCAGATATTCCTGTGAGAGCAATGACACATATGGGCTCCAAGTCTCCAAATTCAGTTCCCCTCCCAGCCAGGGACATAGTTATCTTCTCCATACCTAGAATGTGCCGGTGCCTGTGCAGCCATGTTGTATGTGTGGGAGTTTTGGAAGTACCCCAGAGGCTAAGGGCATTTTGGGTGGCTGCCCCTAGTTCCATGCCTATCTGGCGACCGCGTTTCGATCTCAAGGGGTATGTGAGTGGGTTTGGGGAGACCCAGCAGTATATAGGCAGGGAATCGCGGGAGTTGGGTTTCCAGATGTCTATCTGTCATCTCTGACTTGTGTCCAGTATTGTTGATGCAGTGGGCATTCCCACAGTATGTGCGTCAAGGACCCCTTTCCCCCGCAGCCTCGCCAGCAGTGTGCGCTTAACTTGGGCTTGATCCTATGGAGCCTTACCGGGGTGTAGTAATGTCTGACGATTTTAGTGAGGGTTTCGGTAAGTGCATTGCTGCTGGCTGTGTGGCGAGCCCTATATGAGAGATCCTCCCATTCCTTATCACTCAGGGTCCGTCCAAGTTCCCCCTCCCACCTCGCCCGTCCCGCATTGTGTGTGCCTGTTAGTCTGAAGTAAGAGAGCATATAGTTCAGATATGAGGCTTTTATCCGATGTTTTGTCAAGAAGCCATTTCTCGTATTGCGTAAGGCGACGTTGTGCATTAGGTCTATTTTGGGGGGGTGTGATCCAATGTCTGAATTGAAGGTAATGGAGTCTTTCGGATTCCTGGAGTCCGTATTCTTCTCGCATTTGGGAAAAGGAGAGTATCCCTTCAGTGTCGAAGAAGTGGCCCATGGAGCGGCACGCCGTTTGTCTCCATTCCGCGAATCCCGCCGCCCCCACCCCTGGGGAGAAGTCTGGATTGTCCAATAAAGGGGTCACCGGGAATGGAAATGTGGTTAGTACATACCTGATGCGGGTCTTGTTCCAAGCTGTCATAATCGCTGTGTAACTGGTGAGAGATATAGATTTGGAGGTCTGTGAGCTTTTGGTAGGAAGGGAACCTTCCACAGCGATCTGCCAGCGACTGCCCTGTCCTGGAAGAGCCAGTGCTTTTCAGACTCAGGACGTCCCCATTCCACTAAGTAGTGCAGTTGCGCCCCTGATAGTAGAGGTGGTGGTCGGGTATACCCAGGCCCCCGGCATCCGGAGGAAGGTGGCTTAAGGTCTATATACACGGTTTCTTGCCTTGCCAAATGAATTAAGCTATTTCAGTCTGGAGTTTAGAGATCATGCCAGGTGGTGGCGAAAGGGCGAGGGTCTGGAAGAGATGGAGGATCTTGGGAAGGATCAACTTCTTAGTGGCTGCTATCCTCCCCAACCAGAAAATCTGAAGGAGTTTACACCTTCTAAAATCGGATCGAATTTGCCGAAGCAGTGCTATATAATTGTTGTCTGCTGTTGCCTGGATGGTGGAAGCGAGGTTGATCCCTAAATAAGGTATTGTCTCGGAGGTCCATTGAATGGGATACTGTTTTACCAGTTGTTCCAATAGCTGGGAGGGAACGGAAAGGTTAAGTGCCTGTGATTTCCCTACGTTGATCTGAAAGCCCGAGGCAGCCCCCAAAGATTCTAGCTCCCTCAAAAAGGCAGGCAGGGAACCAGCCGGCCTCTCCATGGTCGCCAGCACGTCGTCTGCGTACAAGCTAATAGTGTCGGTCGTCTCCGAATGGCACCCCAGTGATTTCTGGGTGGTCGTGAATTCTCTGGGCCAATGGCTCCATATATAGAGCAAAGAGCAGAGGGGACAGCCCTGACGTGTGCCCCTGTGTATCGGGAAGGGCGTGGATGTGTAGCCTTTAAGTCGAACCGTCGCAGTGGGGATATGATAACAGTTGAGTATACATGTTTTGCATTTTTCCCCGAACCCAAAGTGTGGGATGACTTGTTCCAAATAGGGCTGATGGACTCAGTCAAATGCCTTTTCAGCGTCGACTGCTAGTAACATATAATCCCCTTGAGCTTGGGTGGCTTTTTCTATGATATGGAGAATGCGCTTGGTATCTGAAAGAGACACGTTAGTGACAGATTCCTTACCTTAGAATATCCCCAGGCGTCAGGCTGGATCCGGAAAGTTTTTGCGTAGCAGTACCCTTGCGCGTCGGTAGGCGGCGTCGTGCGGCTCCGCGTCCGTCGTCGGCGTCGTGATCGCCGGGATGACGTCGCGGGCAGTACTTAGGCGCCGCCCCTGCGCGCTGACGTCAGTTCTTTTTCCGCGCCAGCAAGCGCAGATCCGGGAAGAGCAGTGCCCTGGTCATTTTTTGACCATACTGTTTGGTGAATTTTTCACTGTTTTTCTCAATCGACTTCAAGGTGTCGTAGGGATGCCCGGGTTTAAACGTTGCGGCGCCTGTGCTCGGATGATGTCCGTCACAGACCCGCATTGGGAGTGTCTCTTCTGCCTCGGCCGAGGCCACGACACGGAGTCTTGTACCGACTGCCAGGCCCTCAACCCGAAAGCTTTGCGAGAGCGGTCTCGAAAGCTCCTCGAGGCCCGGCATTCGGCTCCGCGGAAGCCCCGGTCGCGTGAGAGGTCCAGGGGTCGATCGCGGAGTCCACACCGGTCGTCGGCATCGAAGTCTTCTTCGTCCGGTAAGTCGAAACACAAAAAGTCCAAAAAGCATCATCGCTCTAGGACTTCGCCTCGCCGGTCTCGCGACTCGGCTGAGGCCCCTCCCGGCACCGTCCCCGCGGCCCCGGACATGCCTGTGGAGTCGCCCCCGCAATACTCGCCCTTCCCGGGTTCGGGGGCGGATCCGGCCATAGTGCAGGAATTCCTGTCGGCTATGGCCCGCCTCTTCGGGCCTCCAGGTCCCTCCGGTGCGCCTTCGGGCCCTGATGGGGTTGCTCCGGCGTCGCCGACGGCTCCGGCCCCGGCGTCGCCCGTGCCTCCAGCCTCTATCCCGGCTCCGGCTTCGGCCCCGGCCTCGATCCCGGCTCCGCAACCCCCATCGACGCCGGTCGACCTAACGACACCTCCGCCGGCACCGATGTCTCCGGTGCCGTTCTCGACGCCGCCTGGGGCTCCGGGCGGCGTCGTTCCCCAGTTCCTTCCGGCTCCGGACATGGACCCGGACCGACGTCGCTCGACGCCGGTTCCGGCGCCGATGAGACCTTGGGTCCCAAATGTCCCTCCTCCCCCTTATTTTGAACCTGAGGAGGACCAGGAGGACTGGGAGGGGTCTGATGACCCTCTGACACAACAGTGTCAGTACGATGAGGACTGGACAGAGGGTCTAGGGGATGCCAGTGGTCTAGATACTTCCCCTGACACTGGCATGCTGTCTCCTCCCGTGGCTACGGAGGAGGGAGCCAATTTTGCAACGGTGTTGCGTAGGGCGGCTGGAGCCTTACATCTCCAACTCCCTGCTGTGGCGGTCAAGGTTAATCTCTTGACAGAGGTGCTTCAGCCGGCAGCCTCCTCTACGGAGACTGTGCTGCCGTTTAACGACGCCCTCACTGACGTTCTTTTGGGCGCCTGGTCCAAGCCCAACACAGGGGCTCCTGTGGATAGGAACGTGTCCCGACGCCATCGCCCAGCTCCGGGCGACCCCTGTTTCTCTCTGTCCACCCCACCCCTGAGAGCTTGGTTGTCCAAGCCTCCGCTTCCCAAACCGCCTTCCCTTCCACCCCTCCGGATAGGGAATCCAAACGCCTGGATCAATTTGTGAAGAAGGGTTTTTCTTCCTCCAGTGCTGGCTTGCGGTCCATCAACACCGCTTGCCTTTTGGGCCGATATACCCACTCCTTGTGGGATTCGGTGGCGAATGTTTTGCCCCAGTGTTCTGAGGAGGTCCAGACACTGCTTTCCCGCGCCATTGCGGAAGGAAGGGATGCGGCCAAATACACAATCCGATGTGGCCTTGATACCGCCGACTCGCTGGGCAGGTCTATTGCAACGACGGTGGCGCTACGACGCCACGCCTGGCTGAGAACCACTGGTTTTTCAGGGGATGTCCAGAATACTCTCATGGACATGCCCTTTGATGGAGTCTGTCTTTTTGGGTCCAAAGCAGACCATGCGTTGGAGCGCTTTAAGGACTCACAGGCTACTGCAAAGTCCCTGGGCCTTTCTGCTACACGCCCTCCGCTGACTTCTGCTTTTCGCCCCTATCGTGGCCACGGTAGGGGCGCCCTTCACGTCAGCAGCCCAGCCACCGGCCCGCGCAGCAGGCGTCTTCGCGTGGCCGAGGACGTGGATTCCGCCGTGGCGGATCGGGCAACCAGCGTGCGGGTCAGGCTACCACCTCCAACCCGTCCGCGGCCTCCAAACCCTCCTAGTCCCTCCTTTCAGGTGCACAGCACGCCAGTAGGGGGCAGGGTCCGCCATCACCTTCCCCACTGGCGTACCATCACCTCGGACAGGTGGGTCTTGGACATTGTCCGAAGGGGCTACTCCCTCCCCTTCGAGTCCACCCCCCAGCCATGCCACCTCAATTCCACCGCATGTCAGGGGATCACTTGGTACTTCTGCAGAAGGAAGTCATGGCCCTCTTGGCCAAGAGGGCCATCGAGCATGTTCCGACCCCAGAAGTAGGGCGTGGTTGCTACTCCCACTACTTCCTGGTGCCCAAAAAGGACAAGGAGGACATGCGTCCTATCTTGGACCTCCGGAACGTCAATCGCTTCCTCCGGAAGGAGAAGTTCAAGATGCTCACCCTAGCTCAGGTCTTAACTGCCCTCGACCCTGGAGACTGGTTGGTAGCGTTGGACTTGCAGGACGCATATTTCCACATCCCCGTCCTGCCGGCCCACCGGCGTTACCTTCGGTTCACGGTAGGCCTCGAGCATTTTCAGTTCACCGTGCTCCCCTTTGGCCTTACCAGTGCCCCTCGGGTGTTCACGAAAGTGATGGCGGTGGTCGCAGCTCATCTGCGCCGGGCAGGGGTTTCAGTCTTCCCCTACCTCGACGACTGGCTGCTGAAGGTGGGCTCGTCCCAGGCAGTCGTCTCCCACCTCCAGACTACGGCCGAACTCCTGCACTCGCTGGGGTTCTCCATCAATGTGCCGAAGTCGCATCTGATTCCTTCTCCACAGCTCCTTTTCATCGGAGCAGTTCTGGACACGACGCAGTTTCGGGCCTATCCTCCCGAACGGCGAGTCCGGGATATTCAGGCTATGATTCCGATCTTTCAGCCTTTATCCTGGGTTTCGGTACGGATGACCCTGAGGCTGCTGGGCCTCATGGCCTCCTGCATCCTGCTGGTCAATCATGCCAGATGGCATATGCGGGCTCTGCAGTGGGACCTGAAGTTCCAGTGGGCGCAGCACCAGGGCAACCTGTCCGATCACGTCCAGATCTCGGAGGGGACTGCAAAACAGTTGCAGTGGTGGCTCTCGAACCGGCAATGGGTCATGGGCAGATCCCTCTCCCTTCCCCAGCCAGAGCACACAGTTGTGACGGACGCGTCCCTTCTGGGATGGGGCAGTCACATGGGAGAGGCGGAGATCAGAGGCCTCTGGTCTCCGGCGGAGTCCCGGCTCCATATCAACCTTCTGGAGCTCCGGGCGATCCGACTTGCACTCAAGGCATTCCTTCCCTCTGTCAAAGGGAAGGTAGTGCAGGTGTTCACAGACCACACCACCGCCATGTGGTACTGCAACAAACAAGGCGGGGTGGGGTCGTGGACCCTTTGTCAGGAGGCTCTGCGCCTCTGGACATGGCTGGAACATCAGGGCATGTTCCTGATGGTTCAACACCTGGCAGGTTCGCTGAACGCCAGGGCGGACGAACTCAGCCGCAGGTGCATGATGGATCACGAATGGCATCTTCACTCGGAAGTGGCGCAAGGACTCTTTCTACAGTGGGGAGAGCCTTGGTTAGATCTATTCGCCACCGAAGAGAACGCGCAATGTCATCAGTTCTGCGCGTTGGAATTTCCAAGGCGGCACTCGCTCGGCGACGCTTTTCGTCACGAGTGGAGTTGCGGTCTATTGTACGCCTTTCCGCCTATACCACTTCTACCCAGAGTGTTGAAGAAGATTCGGCACGACCGGGCCCAAGTCATTCTTGTGGCTCCGGACTGGGCTCGAAGAGTTTGGTATCCCGAGCTACTCAATATGAGCGTAGATCCCCCGATCCGTCTGCCTCTTCGGGAGGATCTTCTGTCGCAGCAGCAGGGGACGGTCCTCCACCCGAACCTGTCCAGTCTACACCTGCTTGCGTGGAGATTGAGCGGCGGCAGTTGATTCCTTTCGACTTGCCTCCCGAAGTTTGTGATGTGATTCTGGCAGCCAGGCGTCCCTCCACTAAGGTGGTATACGCCTGCAGGTGGAACAAATTTGTGGCATGGTGCACAGCAAAGGCTGTGAATCCCCTTTCTGCCCCTCTTTCTGAGGTCCTTCTGTTCCTTCTCTCTCTGGCCCAACAGGGTTCTGCCCTGGGTACCATCAAGGGTTATCTTTGTGCTATCTCGGCCTTCCTCAGGCTCCCTGATCAGCCCTCCCTTTTCAAGTCCCCTGTTGTTAACAGGTTCTTAAAAGGCATTACTCACCTCTTCCCTCCTGTTCCGTTTGTGATGCCTCAGTGGTATTTCAACTTGGTTCTTACCTTTTTAATGTGCGCTCCCTTTGAGCCTCTGCATAACTGTCCTCTTCGTCTTCTGACTCTGAAGACAGCCTTTCTGGTGGCCATCACCTCCGCTCAGCGGGTGAGTGAGCTCCAGGCTCTATCTTGCAAACCTCCCTTTCTGTCTGTTCATCCAGACAAGGTTGTTCTTCGGACGCGTCCGTCCTTCTTGCCAAAGGTGGTTACTGCTTTCCACATTGGGCAGACCATCACTTTGCCCACCTTCTTTCCGCCTCCGCATCCTTCCAGAGAGGAAGAGAGGCTCCACCGTCTGGACCCAAAACGTGCGCTCTCCTTCTATATTGACCGCACAAAACACTTCCGGGTGGATGACCAGCTCTTTGTTGGCTACGTGGGCGCCAAAAAGGTCGGGCGGTGCACAAGAGGACCATCTCCCGCTGGGTTACCTTGTGCATCAAGACCTGCTATTCTTTGGCTAAAAGGAGCCTCCTGTTGGGCTGCGTGCCCATTCCACCAGGGCAACGGCTGCTACCACGTCCTTGGGCCGCGGTGTTCCGCTGCCGGTTATCTGTCAGGCAGCTACGTGGGCCTCGCTGCACACGTTTACGAAGCATTACTGCCTTGACAGTCAGGTCCGGAGGGACAGCTTCTTTGGCCGTTCTGTCCTCCAGGACTTCCTTGTCTGATCTTTGTTCGCAGACCCACCACCGGGGTTGGTATTGCTGCCGTATCTATTCTAAGGTAAGGAATCTGTCACTAACGTGTCTCTTTCAGATGCACAAGTTACTAACTTGTTCAACGATATATCTGTAAGAGACAGTAGTTAGTGACAGATTCCTTACCGCCCCACCCATCCTCCCCGTTCTGCGAACTGATTTCTAGGGTTAAGGACATCCCTTTCAGGGCCCTAGTATTTTTCAGACACCTATGTCAGCTTCTTGCATGGCTCTGCGTTCCTGGCGCGGAAAGTCGTGTACAGAACTGACGTCAGCGCGCAGGGGCGGCGCCTAAGTACTGCCCGCGACGTCATCCCGGCGATCACGACGCCGACGACGGACGCGGAGCCGCACGACGCCGCCTACCGACGCGCAAGGGTAGTGCTACGCAAAAACTTTCCGGATCCAGCCTGACGCCTGGGGATATTCTAAGGTAAGGAATCTGTCACTAACTACTGTCTCTTACAGATATATCGTTACACAAGTTAGTAACTTGTGCGTTATCGCTAGTTTGTCTCCGGGGATAAAGCTGGCTTTATCCTGTTCCACTAATGAGGATATGTGTGCATTGAGCCAATATGCAGTAATGCTTGTAAATAGTTTCAAAGCTAAATTCAGCAGGAAAATAGGTCTGTATTAGCTACATTGCGTTTTGTCTTTGCCTGGTTTAAGTAAAACTATAATGGAGGCTGCGAGCATCGAGGTAGGAATCGCCTCGGGCTCGGAGAAAGAGTTAAATAGTTGTCAAGATTGGTGCTAGGACAGGGCAGAAGGTCTTGTAGAAAACTGCGGTGTATCCATCCGGGCCTGGTGATTTGGCAAGTTTTAGTCGGGAGATGGCTGCTATGAACTCCTCTATATGGATGTCCCCTTCTAGGGACGCCGATTGCTCTGGGGTGAGAGGTGTAGTGCACGCCGACTTGAGATATCAGGCACAGGCCTCTGGGTCTAGGGATTGATGTGAGTAGAAATCTTTAAATGTGTTCGCTATGTCCTTGTCGTCGAAGACAAGATCGCCCCCTGTCGTGTGGATCGAGAGAACGCCCTATTCTTGTCTCTTGACTTGCAATTTGTTTGCTAGACGGCGGCCGCACTTGTGCACCCCAACATAATAAGAATGTCGTAGGTGGAGGGCGGACTATTCCGCTCTATCCATGTCTATCGCTGCCAGTTGGGAGCGTATGTTAGCGAGTTGACGCTACACTCTTGGGGCGCCAGTGCGTTGGTGGATGCGCTATAGCTCTTTAATTTGTTTATTGAGATCTTCTCTCTTTTCCCTGCTGATTTTATTGTCTGCTGATGCGATCGCTATAAATTCCCCCCTTATGACGGCTTTAAGCGTTTCCCAAAGAATCGCGGGCCAGATTTCAGGGATATCCTTGTGTGTAAGAAAGTCGGTAAGTGATTGTTGGATTTGCTTTATCACCTACTGACGGTGAAGCAAGGTGTCGTGCCAGTGTCTGGTGGGGGGGGGTTGTAGGGGGATCGTGGGAGGGAGGGTCGAGGGAGGGGAGGGACATTGAGATCGTAACTGCCCCGTGATCTGATGAGGCACTGTGTGTATTGCTATATCTTTTGTGAGGGTCTGAATCCCCTTTGTGCCCAGAAAGTAATCCAGCCTGGCATACGTTTTATGTGCATTGGAGTAAAAGGAGTATTGTTTAGCCTGCGGGTGGTTAATCCTCCATAAGTCTACCAGTCCCAGATCCTTGAGCCATGCATGGCCCTCGCGTGATAAGGCTCCTGTCTTTCCGTATCTGAGTTGATCTATCCAATGTATTGTCAAACACCAGGTTTAGGTCCCCTCCCAGCAGCACCAGGTCATCCCCGGTCATCAGCGCCCCTCGAGTGCGTTGTGTAGGAACTCCTCCTGCCTTTCATTGGGAGGGTACATTGAGCCCACCACCAGGGAACTACTAGTGAGGGTGAAACGATATACAAGAAGTCTGCCTCTAATCTCTTTGACTTTCTGATCCACCTTTCCTCGAAAGGAGTTCGCCACCAGAATGGCCACTCCAGCTGTTTTAGAAGGGGAGGAAGATAAATACTGCTGAGGGAAGGCCCTCGATCTAAGCGGATGACAAACTCGCGCAAGGAGGCTTGTCTCCTGCAGGAGGCAGATGTCTGCTCCTATGGACTCCAGATACGCAAGTATTGCCCTGCGCTTAATTGGGTTGTTGAGACCACGCACAATAAGTGTGAGAATTCTAGGAGGAGTACCTGTCATGAATATCAAGGGTATGCTGCATTTTCTCGGCTATGATGCCACCACATTCCCAAGGGGATGGTGCTCGATCGTGATGAGACTGTAATCCCCAGGTCAACTAGTCGGTTATATGTCCCATGTGAAGGTGAGTGTGTGCCCCATATGTCACCTGAACAAAACAAATTAACACAAACAATGAACATCTTGGAACTTTGTCTTAAGTTCGGTCCTGCAACCTGGTGTGGATGCACGGCCAGTCCTATGGTGTTTCGAATGTGGCTGATGGTCCCGTCCCTCCCCACCCACCGCCCGGCCCCAAAGCTTCATGTGATGCAAAAAAGTGTCCCGCGCTTCAAGATCCCTCAGTTCTCGCCAGGGCTGATGGTACTGCCTCCAGAGCTGCTTGCTGTCCCTTGGCTATCTCCTCTGGATCGGGCTTGTTTGGGATGCGCCACCGACCCTGCCTTATCCAGCCAGGCTGTTGCTCCCTTTGAGGAAGAGGGAAAGACCCCCCCCCCCCTGCTGCTCCCCCGGGTCTCAAGTCTCAACACGCGGCAGGTCTCAGTCAGTGAGCGTAATTGGTGAAGCCGTCCCTCCCAGCAAAAGATCAGACGTAAGGGGTGACCCCACGAGTAAGAAACTCCATGGCTACGAAGATGCGCGTTTGCCGGTCGAAATGTTCTTTGCTTCTGTAACGTGAGGGCCGCGAGGTCCTGAAAGAGGGTTGAGGAGTGCCCTTGAAGGTGATGGGATGCATATTAAGTGCTTTGCGCAGGATGTCCTCCTTGACTTGGAAATCATGCACACAGACTAGAATGTCGGGGGTTAGTTGAGTTCTGTCTAGGGAGACCCAGTTGAATTCTCGTTTCCGGGGGGGGGACTCCTAGGATATAATGGAAGAGGTCTCTAACATAGCCAAAGATGTTGTCTCCTTCCACCTTAGATGTCACTCCCATAATGAGGATGTTGTTCCTCCGAGACCTTATTTTCTAAATCCTCCAGGTGAGACTAAGTTTATATCTTGTTCTCGGAGGCGGATGACCTCCTGTTGAAGCGCTTCAGTCTCCTCTTCCCGACCCCCCTGTTTGTCTTCCAATTCCGTGACGCGGTCTCCCAGCGCGTCTACATCCCTCCAGACCTCTTTAATATCTTGTGATAGCTCGCGCTTTAGTGATTGGAGGTCTTCCCGGAGGGTCTTGAAAATCGACTCCAAAAACCACGGGTCACAGGATCTTTGGTTGACTGGTCCGACCGATCTCCCGCTTGATCCGGTTGCTGGGCCGTGTCTCCAGCCGGGCTCATTGTCGGGAGGGAGAGCTCAAGTGGGAGAGTGTCTTTAAGGGTGCAGTCCTTCTTGGGGCGGCCAGTCGCCATTTGGGAAGTGTCTCATCTGAGATACTCGTGTTGGTGGACTCAATGTATGAGTTAGGTCACAGGACCTGGTGACTTCCTTCCCTCCCAAAGTGTTCAAAGCGGTCGTGGTTCTGCACCCGGAGGGAAGTAACGTTTGATGTCCCCACTTCAGAAGCTACAGGACGGCCCACGGGTCGCTGTTGTGCTTCCGCCGTTATAAAGCTCGGGATCGAACTGCCCGTCGGCGCTGGAAGAGGTCGGGGGCCGGCTCGACGATCTCAGTCCCCGGCCACCACTGTGCTGATGGGTTTCCGTGCTCGCTGAGGAGAGCCTACTTCACCTGGGCTTCCCTCCTCCCCTGCAGGCACACTCCTTCCTAGGGGCCCAACTCGGCCACCGTGTGCGGGTCACCAAGGGCCCCGTCTGTGATCACTGCACCCACTCAGACTTTGGGGCAAGCCAGTGCCGATCCGCACGGCGACGTCAGCCCCGTGCCCTCTCACTCCCGGGCCCTCGCAGTTGCCGCCTTGGTTTATCTGAGGAGGCTGTGTGTTGGCCCCTCCCAGGGCTGCTCCTACTCGCTGGGGAACTACCGCCCTCCGCTGCCCAGGCTTTGTTCTCGCAGGCCGCCCGCTCCACCACTAGCCCGGGCCAATCCACACGGCGTTGCTGAACGGGGGGGGGGGGGCAGTCTCCAACCTGCAGGCCCTCCCTGCCGCTGCGAGCGGCCGGTGTCGTCCCCCCATAGATCCAAGTCGATCCCCCTACAAGGGCAAGAACAGCAAAGGGGCTAGTCTCCTCTCGCCCCCAGGCCTTTCTATTGCTTCCTCAGTGTAGCTGGCGTGACATGTGGGGACTTCTCCCTGAGGCCCTCTCTACAGGATACCAGACCTTCACCTGTGGCTGCCTGTTCCATGCTGCTCCCTCAGGCGAGCAGCTTTCCTCAAGGCCTGCCAGACCCTGTCTTCGAATATGCTGGGGGAGGGGCCGTACCTGAACGGCACCTGATCCGCGGCCCGCAATTACTCTGGGCCTTCTGTTCTTGGGCGCTCTGCTTGGCGAGCTGCCCCCTCACCACCACCGGCCCGGACCGATCCGCCCGGCAATTTCAAGACCGTGGGGCCCCGCCTGCGATCCTCCGCAGGCCCTCCCTCCTATGGTGAATGGGCGCCGCTGTCCTCGCGGGAGGCGCTCGCCTCCCAGATCTCTCCCCCAACGACAGGCCGCTCTCACCTGGGGAGACGCTCAGGGCTGGAACCACAAAGCAGAGCCACCCAGCCCCCGCACCTCTACGATCCCCGGCGGGGCCTCCGATGTAGAGCGAGTCCCGGGACTCAGGCCCGGCCGAGCTCCGACTCCCGGCCTCCGCGCTGCTCCCACCTGGAGGACCGGAATACCTCTCCTCCGGGGTCTCTGTGCGTGTCTTCTGCCGGGCACTCGGTGCCCCTGGGCGTCACCAGGCTACGCCAACACAATCGCCAGCTCCGGCTCGCTTTGAAGAGCCCGGGGCACAGATTAGGCCTGCGGCGGGCAGGATGAACAGCTAGGCGCGTCCTACCTCGGTGCCATCTTGGCCACGCCCCGTGCTTCCCATTTAAACATAGGTGAATTGGCTTATTTGTAACTGACACATTTTTCTTGCCTATGTTTCTCTAGTATATGTTCTAAAAAATGCACACATGGCCTGGAAGTTAAATGGCACTTGTGGACTGCAGCACCAATTGTGCGATCCACAGAGTGGGCCTGCAAAACTTTGCTTCAGGCTTATCATTGTAACCTGATGGCTGCAATGTAAAAAGTGCAGTACAACCTATTAAAAAAAACCTTTTGGCAGGTAAAGACCTCTATTTTTATAATATGAAAACGTCAACCATATGTAAGCCTCGTAGCCCACAAGGTAGGGTGAATGGCATTTAAAAGCAGGACACGTACAAAATTAGTGACACCATGTCCCTAGAGTGGAAGGCCCCGAAAGCTACTTTCACTGTGGTAGGCCTGGCTGTCCTATACAGAAAACCAGATTACACATTAAAATATTAATTCTGCTATCTTGGGTTTGGGACAAGCAAAGAAAACAAGCTACTATTTCTAATAGTTATTAAAATCCAATTTAAATTGTGAAGTTGAATTTTTAATAAGTATTAGGAAAGTATCTCTTATAAAGTTACATTTACCCTGCCTTAATCTCCTGGAGGCTAATTTGCATTAGCTCCCTGGCAACTGCTCAGCCAGTACATAGCCTTTAATGAGGTGTGAAATTCCTTCTAGTAGCCACGCAATAGACCACTTTGATAGTCCGGTCGACCTGAATTGGCACTTACGACTCCTCTGAGCTTAGCTGGACTTTCAGGGTGAGGGTTGCTGCCCCTTCTGTTCACACATCAGTGTAAAATCCTGCCTGAAAGGCCCGTCTGACGCCCATGTAAACATGTTGCGCCCTTGAAAGAGATCAAACAGAATCTGATCACAATTCTTGTGTATCCTTTGTCTGGTTGCTGAAGTACCCTGCTATGTCTTTCCAGACTTCTGCCTCATTTTTTGTTGTGGGTCCAGGGCCTGCTTCAAACTGAATTTTTAAAGCATGCAATATAAGAAATAAAACTGATGTACTACCATCAATATAAAAAGACAAGAGAGGAGAAATTGATGGACACGGGAGCATGATGGATAGAGGGGGCGATAGGAATGGAAGATACTTGTGGGAGACAGGAGAATGGGAAGCATGGCAGTCACTCTTTAGGAGAGAGTTCAGTTTTGAGGCCCTCACATGAGCTATAAGTTTCCTCTTTGTCCCCCCTTAAGCTACATTCTGCTCAAAGGACTGACAACAAAATGGTGGTCCAGTAATAGGCATCAAATTACAAGCCCAGTCGTCAACTTCGGAAGATGTACTCTTGGCATTGTGGGCAGACATGGGTAGAAACAGGCCCATGTTTGATTTCTGGATTAGGTTTGATGCCCGGGTTGCCACCTTTGATTGGTAATTGTTGCCTTGCTTATTTAGTTATATTATGCTTAACCCCAGATCTCTGTAGATTTTGTGCTCATGAGTATGCACTATATAGTCCAGTCCTTAGTGCTGCCACGGTTTAGAATGTGGAGAACTACCAGTGTAGAACAGATATAGGGATGCAAAAGTACCAAGCCCGATTACACACACCCATACACCCACACATGTACATCTCTCATTCCATTATATAAACAAAATCATTATCCTATAGGCAGCAGCGAAGGTGAGGCTGACAAGAGGATGAGATGGAGAGTCCAGGGTGTGGTGGAGAAAGAGAGGGTTGAGGTGGAGAGAGGGGGAAGGTGAAGCAGAGAGTCAGGAGGGTAATAAGTAGGAGTCTGAGGCAAGAGGGAGGATAAGGAAAAAAGATGTTCACGGGAGGGAAGTAGTGCAAGTTGGCAAGACAGAGGAGGGTGAGCCAGAGTGAGACAAGAGGAAGGAACAAGGAAAAGGGCAAGGAAGAGGGCGAAGGGCAAGGAAGAGGGCGAAGGGCAAGGGAGAGAGAGAAGGGCCTGGATACCCTCACGGATGACAAGCAGCACTCTATTAATCCACCTTTACATTACATTACCAGGGTGAGGTGGAGAGAGAAGGGTGAGATGGAAGTAGGTGGATGAAGTGGAGAGAGAGTATGTTGACGCGCAGTGAGAGGACGACAAGTTCAGGAAAGAGTGATAGTAGGATATGGCAGAAAGAGAAGACTGTGAAGTGGAGAAAGACTGGCACAGCAGGGAAACAGGTGGATAAGGCAGAGAGTAGGATGAGGTGAAGAGAGTGAGGTGGGGGAAGTAGAGGGTAGGGTGCGAGGGACAACAGTGTGAGACAGAGAAATGAGGGTGAGGTAGAGTGAGCTGAAGAAATCCCAATAGGTTTAAACCTCTAGAAATACACAGTTAAAACTAGTAGATTGAACCTGGCAACAGGTGTGATCTACAGATGTGAGCTGCATAAGACCATCCAGCATGCCCAGACCTAGCTCTCAGACACCTGGGAGACTCTGGCCATCCCAACTTATCCTTATGGCCTACCCATTCATCTTCATGGCCTTCGCAGATACTAATTCCTGGAGCTGGGCATGCCAGGTACTCTGACTCCACCACCATGCAGAACTACAACAAGCATGTTGGGGTGGGGTTGAGGACTCTGTGCAAGGAGGATTTGCCTCTCTGGATGTGGCTAGACCACCAAGGACTTTTTCTGGTGACACAACAGCTGGTGGGTTCCCTGAAAGCAAGAGCGGATGAAATATGCCATTGAAACCTTGCTGATCATGAATGGTAATTACATCCGGAGGTTGTGCAGGTTCTTTTACATGGATGGAGAAAGCCCTTGTTCGATATTTTCGCCACTGTCTAGAACGCCCAGTGTCAACATTTTTATGCGTTGGAGCTCGAAGGCATCTCTTGTTCGAAGACTCATTCCCTGTAGAGTGGAATTGATGACTCCAGTCCTGTGTGCCTACTTGTCAATACCTCTCCTGCCCAAGTTCAAGATGAAGACCAACTGGGCCCAAGTCATCCTAGTGGCCCAAGATTGGGCACTGAGAATATGGCATCCCAAACTCCCTGGGCATTAGCATCTGTCCTCTGACCAGGCTACCTCTTCAGGAGGATCTCCTGTTTCAGAAGCAGGGCAGAATCCTACATCCAAACCTGGGCAACCTACACCTCCATGCTTGGGGATTGATGGATTGAGTGCCTTCGACCTTCCACCCAAAGTTGTTAATGTCTAGGAGTGCCTCAACCAAATCTGTATATTACTGCAATTGGGATTTGTTTGTGGCCTGGTGCACTTCTAAACTGATTGAACTACTCCATGCGAAGCTGCCTGAAGTTTTGTTGTTTGTGATGTCACTAGCCCAGTAAGGCCTTGCTTTGGGCACCTATCGACTGACTTTTTTACAGTTGCTGGACCAGACCTCATTGTTTGAGTTACCAGTTGAGATGTGTTTCCTTAAGAGGTTACTATATAGGTTTCCACCTTCTCAGTTTGTAATGCCTCTATGGGATTTAAATTTGGTCCTCTCCTTTCTCATGTATACCCTTTGAGCCTTTACACCGTTGTTCTCTCCGGCTGCTGACCCTCAAAACAATCTTTCTTGTTGCTATAACATTGGCAAGGCAAGTGAGTGAGTTATAGACACTGTTTTTCAACCCTCCCTACACCAGTTTCTACCCAGACAGCTGGTTCTGCGGACCAGAGCTTTCTTCCTGCCGTAGGTGGTGACCCAATTTCTTGTTGGTTAGAGCATTACTCTTCTGGCATTCCTTGCTCCACGTCTCCTCTCTAGGGGAAGAAGAGACTTCACTGGCTGGATCCAAAAAGGGCTCCCAGCTTCTACATTGATGGGACCAGTGAACACGGGTGGATGATCAGCTTTTTATTGGATTCACAGGAACAAAGAAAGACATCGCTGTGCAGCAAATGGCCATCTCGGGCTGGATCACGCTCTGGATTAACATCTGCTATGCACTTGCTCAAATGCAGCCCCTTGATGGTTTGTGATCTCATTCCACCAGAGTCAAGGCTTCTACCACTACATTAGTACGCGTGGTGCCTGTTCTGGACATTAGTCCTGCTGTTAAGTGAGCTGCTCTTCATACATTCATGACACTGTCTGGACAGCCAGGTTTGCTGAGAATGGCATTTCACCTGCTTGGTCCTTCAAGACTTTTTGGATTGAGCTGCTTCATAGACCCTCCACCTGGGAGGTAATACTCTGTTAGCTATTCAGAAGGTGAGGAATCTTTGGTTAGAAGTTTCTATCAGAAGAACAAGTTACTTAACTGTGGTAACCCTCTTTTCGGTAGAGACCCTCCCGCCTCTAATTTTGTGAATTGGGCTCTTTAATCTATTTTTCCCCCAGAAAGGATCTAACAGATACTTATCGGTAGCTTGGTTATATGCCAAGAAAAATTGAGTGAAGTAATATTTTAAGCCGTTGTTGCCACATACTTCTGGTGTCTCTAACTATCTTGACTTGCTTGTATTAGTTGGGATCGACATATTGGACTAGCTATCCCTTAGCATTGGTACCTACGCGCATCCAGTATATGTTATCTTAGTTGTCTTTTCCTGAAGAATAAAGCAAACTTGTGCGTCAATTGCCTATAGCTGCCCAGTAATAAAACTAGAAGTTCAGCAGTTACCACCACCCCTCTTCTGGTGAGATTTTGAGAAATTTGACATCACGGTGAACCTACTTGTAGCCCCACACAACTATATATGGCAGCATTTAGTTGCTTAAAGAAAATTAAAGGAATATAAATTAGAATGCAGCAAAATAAATATAAACATTTAAAAAGTAGGGTCATTTTAATTAGATTGCATTTGCCAATTAAGTATATAGGGAGTCTATCCCATCTCTTCATTAGTATGTTTAAGTAGTGCATAATAGTCCAGGTGAAACATCTTGCACGTATAGGTACAAATGTGTGCTCCCAAATATTTAACTGCTTTGGATTTCACATAGACTTTGTTACAAATTGTTCTTTGTTAAAACATCAGTTATGGTGGTATTTAATTTAGAGCCTGACACTTAGTAATTCAGTTGCTATTCTGTAGCAGTCATAGCTGCTGTAGCATTTCTAGAAAACCTGAAGCAAGAAATTCCTGTCACGTGTTAGTGGCACCAGAAGCTGCTTGGAGGTACAACTGCTCACAGCTGATGGACCTCCAATGAGTCACCCCTGCATTGAGGAACCAGCTTGAGTCGCTTTTGTCGGCCAACGGTGAGCGGTGGAGGAGACCTGGGATAGGTTGGACATACTGGTCCAGTGGAATTATCACCAGTTGTTTCATCGCGAGGGTGACAAGTCAGGACGCCTGCTGGCATGGTTACTTGAGAGAACAACCATAACCAGTGATTCTTGCTCTGAGATGCTGGGATGTTACCCTGGCAGGGTCACAGACTGTGATTAATCTGCTGCGGGATCACTTTGCGAAAGTTTATGGCATGACAGGAGTTAGCCGATCACCTGTGGCAAGCAGTTTTTTTAGATCATCTTCTTCTCCATCATCTCATGGCTAACCTGGCAGAAAACACTAGAGGGGGATCTTTTGTTAGAAGAACTGAAGGAGGTGGTCCGGGAGATGGCGTGCTGCAAGGCACCGGGCCCCTATGGGCTACCGGCAGAATACTACCAAGCATATTCTGAGTTACTCCTCCCCTGATTATTATAGATGCTCCAGGAGGTGCGGAGTTGTGGGATGTTACCGCAGACAATGCGTGAAGCACAGATAGTCCTGCTCCCCAAGCCAGGTAAGGATCCCTGGATCCTAGCTTGTATCGGCCTTTGTCCATGCTGGGAGTAGATGCTAAGCTACTTGAGAAGAACATGGCCACTAGGCTGAGGGGCATGGTCACCCACTTGGTGCACAATGACCAGTGCGGCTTTATGCTGGGACGGGGGACACAGCAGAATCTCTGGAGATTGTGCCATGTGCTACACTCGTTTGCTGATAGTGAGATGGCGTTCGACACCCTCGATTGGGAATACCTCTCGGATGTCCTTCAGAAAATGGGCCTTGGACCGGTGTTTCTGTCCTGGGTGAAACTGCTCTATTCTGGCACCGTTGCGCATGTTCGGACTGGCTCTGTGATGTCAGAGCTTCCCCATTGGGAGAGGTACGAGACAAGGCTGCCCCCTGTTGCTTCTTCTTTTCGCTCTGGCGATCGAGCCATTAACAATTCGCCTTCACCGCGATATGGCGGAGTGGGGTGTTGAGGTGGGGGCGTCACCCATGTTGCCTCTTTATGCAGACGACGCATTGGTATGTGTCACCCGGCCTGAGCTGTCGGTGAGGTTACTGTTGTGGATCAGGTCTAAATTCGAAGTGGTGTCAGGCCTCCGGGTCAACAAGCAGAAGACGGTGCAGTTCCCTATGGCTGCTCTGGCGAGGGTGCGACCAGCCAAGCTCCTGGTAACTAAGCTCAGCTGGGAAGGGGATCACTTCCTGTATCGGGGGATTCAGATAGCAAACACCTTGGTTGCCTGATAGTCTTAATATGGACAGTGTGCTCCAGGGACTGGAGAACTCCATTAGTTTCTGGGTCTGCCGGCCACTGTCCATATTGGATAGTCGCACTGAACAAAATGGTTCTGTTACTCCGCTCTCTCTATGCTCAAACGCCATGTATGAAATTCCAGTAGCCTCCTTCCATAAACGTAACAGGCTTCTAGTGTTCCTAGTGTGAGCAGGTAAGCACAGCAGAGTTAAACTGGACGTTCTGAAGCAGGATACAGACCTAGGAGGACTGGTACTGCCAGACCTAAGGCTGTATTATTTCACAGGTCTTTTGCAATATGTGGTCCAGTGGTGCACCACTGGCCTGAATATAGAGGAGAAACTGCTGGGCACATGTGGAGCTGAAATAGATCTTCCACAGTGCCTTAGGTTAGGAGCGGGTATTCCGATAGACCATCATTTTATTGTCCGAGCGGTGGCCTCGGAGCATACAGTTACACAGGTGTTAAGTCGGCCCCCCTATGCTAGGCTCTTGCCCCTCTGTTGGCTGAAGCCCATTTGTGAGAGCCAATCTGTGATGGACCTGACGCAGTGGTTCGCAGTCGGCTGTAATACCCCTGACGATCTTTATCGTAATTGCGCGTTCCTTATGGTGGCGGAGGCTCAAGATGTGTTTGGCCTTCACCAAGGACAATTCCTCCAATGTGCCAAGGTATCCTGTACGATCCGTTAAATCTGGATGGATTTCCCAGCCGAACCGGTGGAATTTTGGATGTTACAGATCATATTAGACTCTGGGTCGCCTTGGGGCTCAAAGTCTCGCATTTACAGGGTTCTTGAGGGGGATCGACATGTCGATGTGTCAGGGTTTCGGGACAGGATGGAAGCTCTGCCGGAGCCTCTTACAGAAGGCCCCTGGAAGAGATCATTTGCTCAAGTTAAGGAAATGACCAGTAATGCGAGGTTCAAACTCGCACAGTTTTACTACTTACATCAGGCCTACCTGACCCCACAGCGGTTGCATAGGATCAACGTAGCTCGTTCTGATGCATGCACCCACTGTAGGCTAGCCCCAGAGTCCTTTCTTCATAAGTCCTGAGACTGCAATAAATTATGAGGGTTTTGGTAAGAGATCTTGAGGACATTTTACAAGAAGTCACGCGGGTGCCAGTGGAGACCTCGTTCGCTCATTGTTTGCTTGGAGTGCTACCAATGCCTTGACAGGGAGGCCGGGTGAACCATAGGTTCGTCCTCCTTGGATTGGTGCTGGCCAAGTGACGGGTGGCCATCCACTGGATACAGTCTACGCCCCCGGCAAGCTGCAAATGGTTGGCGGATATGCACAAATGGGATGTGGCGGAAGAGAGACTGTTGCAGGCAGTGCGTATGAGCTTGGTGAGCGAGATCTGGAATTGTGGTAGAACATGCTGGATAGCCTGTCGGAAGTAGATTTACCAATGGCTCCCTCCCCCGCTACTGGAGAACCGGAATGGGAGCCAACCAGCACGGGGAGTTTGACTAGTGTGTCCGAAGCTGAATCTGGTAGAGTCACTTTACCTATGTGATTTTGGGGTAATAATGGAGTTGAGATTAGGGCGCTCTGGCCATACCCCCTCCCCCACAACGATTCCCTCTGTTCCCCCTTGCCCCATGCTCAATCCTGTAATATATCCCTCTTTACCACCCTCCCACCCCTGTTTTATTCATGGGGGTGCGCGGGAGAGACTTTAAGTCTGGTAAAGTGACGCTTAGTTGCTTTTCTTTTTCCTGTTTTTGATGCTGTTTTGTTTTAGCACAGGATGCATATTGTTCTCCTACCATGTACTGCTTACACCTTGTATTTGGGCAATTGATCCTACTGTAATTGCGTTGAGTGCTGTACATGTAACCCTGGGTGGCTTTCCTACACCAGTGATATTCAAATGTGCATTACCTATGTGCTTATTACGAATAAAAACAAGTTAAAAAAAAAAAAAAGAAATTCTAGACAAAATTGCCACATCGGCTCTTTCGTCCAATAAGATTACAACTTTGAGTAGTGCACACTGCTCATGATTGATTTTGGCCCTACATTTGCGGGTGTGGACGGTTTAGAAAACAACTGATGTCTTGTGCATCAGTGCTCCTGTATAGGCCGCATACGTCACATTGGGCGCAGAACGATGTATATGCGGAGCCATCGGTGCACCCTGCTGGTTCATGGAGGTACTGCAAAAAGTTTCTGGATCCAGTCTGACACCAGGAGAATATTCAATAGGTGATGTGTGGTTCGATAGTCTATACCAAAGGTAAGTAACTTGTTCTTTAGGATATTTCATCTTTCCACAAATGTGTGCCTTGTGTTACAACAATAGAACCGTATGTTTTTTTTTTTTACAGAACCAACTTTTGAATGCTCTGTACATTTATTATATAGTCCATCTTCTGGTACATACATTTCAGATTTTAGCAAAAAGCCATATCAAACAGATCACAAGTTACTAAACAAATCTCAGTGACGTGTTGTTGCATAGTGGAAGGCCCTTCTCAAAGGTTTACTGGTCAGCTTTCAGCTGCTTATTGCTGCAGTTGTTTTAAACTGGCACTAATGAGGTGAAACTTTGTTCCAGACAGTTTTACCATGTAAAAAACAAAAAAAGTCAAAATAATAAAGTAATACTACCCCGCATTACGCTGCATAATTTGGTCCTTCTCATTGCATAAATCCAGTGCTGCTCTTACTACTCTGGGCCTAAACTTATAAGGTAATATTCTGGGATAATGCACTTGCTGTAGAGATGTCCATACAATCTGTGGCTTCACAAGTTCAAATCTTAATAATCAGCCTTCCATTTCTGTAAAAAGATTGAGAGTGTAGGAAATCTGCCTTTTCTTTATAGTCACCCCAGATATTTTTGCCTTTTTCTGTGCCCCATTTTTGCTGTTTTTTAAACTTTGTACACTTTACCTCTGCTAAGCAGGATAAAGTGCCCGTGCTTCCTATTTATTCATTTCTTTTTATTAGCAAATTTATAAAGATAAAACAAGCAGTGCCAGCAGAAGATTCACTTTCCCCAAGAGAGAACATTCTCTGGTACAGACATGCATAAATTGCTAATTACGTGCTGGCAAAACCCTACCCACCTCCCCAACAGTATCCCTTCCTCCCCTCCCTCACCGCACATACGAACATTTGAATTGCACAATCTTGGCTGTGTTCAATGATCTAAAGTTGCTGATGACTAAGTTGCCTCGGATTAGGGTAACGAGTGAAGATATCTTAGGCATGTTAATTCCAGATATTCCTGTGAGAGCAATGACACATATGGGCTCCAAGTCTCCAAATTCAGTTCCCCTCCCAGCCAGGGACATAGTTATCTTCTCCATACCTAGAATGTGCCGGTGCCTGTGCAGCCATGTTGTATGTGTGGGAGTTTTGGAAGTACCCCAGAGGCTAAGGGCATTTTGGGTGGCTGCCCCTAGTTCCATGCCTATCTGGCGACCGCGTTTCGATCTCAAGGGGTATGTGAGTGGGTTTGGGGAGACCCAGCAGTATATAGGCAGGGAATCGCGGGAGTTGGGTTTCCAGATGTCTATCTGTCATCTCTGACTTGTGTCCAGTATTGTTGATGCAGTGGGCATTCCCACAGTATGTGCGTCAAGGACCCCTTTCCCCCGCAGCCTCGCCAGCAGTGTGCGCTTAACTTGGGCTTGATCCTATGGAGCCTTACCGGGGTGTAGTAATGTCTGACGATTTTAGTGAGGGTTTCGGTAAGTGCATTGCTGCTGGCTGTGTGGCGAGCCCTATATGAGAGATCCTCCCATTCCTTATCACTCAGGGTCCGTCCAAGTTCCCCCTCCCACCTCGCCCGTCCCGCATTGTGTGTGCCTGTTAGTCTGAAGTAAGAGAGCATATAGTTCAGATATGAGGCTTTTATCCGATGTTTTGTCAAGAAGCCATTTCTCGTATTGCGTAAGGCGACGTTGTGCATTAGGTCTATTTTGGGGGGGTGTGATCCAATGTCTGAATTGAAGGTAATGGAGTCTTTCGGATTCCTGGAGTCCGTATTCTTCTCGCATTTGGGAAAAGGAGAGTATCCCTTCAGTGTCGAAGAAGTGGCCCATGGAGCGGCACGCCGTTTGTCTCCATTCCGCGAATCCCGCCGCCCCCACCCCTGGGGAGAAGTCTGGATTGTCCAATAAAGGGGTCACCGGGAATGGAAATGTGGTTAGTACATACCTGATGCGGGTCTTGTTCCAAGCTGTCATAATCGCTGTGTAACTGGTGAGAGATATAGATTTGGAGGTCTGTGAGCTTTTGGTAGGAAGGGAACCTTCCACAGCGATCTGCCAGCGACTGCCCTGTCCTGGAAGAGCCAGTGCTTTTCAGACTCAGGACGTCCCCATTCCACTAAGTAGTGCAGTTGCGCCCCCTGATAGTAGAGGTGGTGGTCGGGTATACCCAGGCCCCCGGCATCCGGAGGAAGGTGGCTTAAGGTCTATATACACGGTTTCTTGCCTTGCCAAATGAATTAAGCTATTTCAGTCTGGAGTTTAGAGATCATGCCAGGTGGTGGCGAAAGGGCGAGGGTCTGGAAGAGATGGAGGATCTTGGGAAGGATCAACTTCTTAGTGGCTGCTATCCTCCCCAACCAGAAAATCTGAAGGAGTTTACACCTTCTAAAATCGGATCGAATTTGCCGAAGCAGTGCTATATAATTGTTGTCTGCTGTTGCCTGGATGGTGGAAGCGAGGTTGATCCCTAAATAAGGTATTGTCTCGGAGGTCCATTGAATGGGATACTGTTTTACCAGTTGTTCCAATAGCTGGGAGGGAACGGAAAGGTTAAGTGCCTGTGATTTCCCTACGTTGATCTGAAAGCCCGAGGCAGCCCCAAAAGATTCTAGCTCCCTCAAAAAGGCAGGCAGGGAACCAGCCGGCCTCTCCATGGTCGCCAGCACGTCGTCTGCGTACAAGCTAATAGTGTCGGTCGTCTCCGAATGGCACCCCAGTGATTTCTGGGTGGTCGTGAATTCTCTGGGCCAATGGCTCCATATATAGAGCAAAGAGCAGAGGGGACAGCCCTGACGTGTGCCCCTGTGTATCGGGAAGGGCGTGGATGTGTAGCCTTTAAGTCGAACCGTCGCAGTGGGGATATGATAACAGTTGAGTATACATGTTTTGCATTTTTCCCCGAACCCAAAGTGTGGGATGACTTGTTCCAAATAGGGCTGATGGACTCAGTCAAATGCCTTTTCAGCGTCGACTGCTAGTAACATATAATCCCCTTGAGCTTGGGTGGCTTTTTCTATGATATGGAGAATGCGCTTGGTATCTGAAAGAGACACGTTAGTGACAGATTCCTTACCTTAGAATATCCCCAGGCGTCAGGCTGGATCCGGAAAGTTTTTGCGTAGCAGTACCCTTGCGCGTCGGTAGGCGGCGTCGTGCGGCTCCGCGTCCGTCGTCGGCGTCGTGATCGCCGGGATGACGTCGCGGGCAGTACTTAGGCGCCGCCCCTGCGCGCTGACGTCAGTTCTTTTTCCGCGCCAGCAAGCGCAGATCCGGGAAGAGCAGTGCCCTGGTCATTTTTTGACCATACTGTTTGGTGAATTTTTCACTGTTTTTCTCAATCGACTTCAAGGTGTCGTAGGGATGCCCGGGTTTAAACGTTGCGGCGCCTGTGCTCGGATGATGTCCGTCACAGACCCGCATTGGGAGTGTCTCTTCTGCCTCGGCCGAGGCCACGACACGGAGTCTTGTACCGACTGCCAGGCCCTCAACCCGAAAGCTTTGCGAGAGCGGTCTCGAAAGCTCCTCGAGGCCCGGCATTCGGCTCCGCGGAAGCCCCGGTCGCGTGAGAGGTCCAGGGGTCGATCGCGGAGTCCACACCGGTCGTCGGCATCGAAGTCTTCTTCGTCCGGTAAGTCGAAACACAAAAAGTCCAAAAAGCATCATCGCTCTAGGACTTCGCCTCGCCGGTCTCGCGACTCGGCTGAGGCCCCTCCCGGCACCGTCCCCGCGGCCCCGGACATGCCTGTGGAGTCGCCCCCGCAATACTCGCCCTTCCCGGGTTCGGGGGCGGATCCGGCCATAGTGCAGGAATTCCTGTCGGCTATGGCCCGCCTCTTCGGGCCTCCAGGTCCCTCCGGTGCGCCTTCGGGCCCTGATGGGGTTGCTCCGGCGCCGCCGACGGCTCCGGCCCCGGCGTCGCCCGTGCCTCCAGCCTCTATCCCGGCTCCGGCTTCGGCCTCGATCCCGGCTCCGCAACCCCCATCGACGCCGGTCGACCTAACGACACCTCCGCCGGCACCGATGTCTCCGGTGCCGTTCTCGACGCCGCCTGGGGCTCCGGGCGGCGTCGTTCCCCAGTTCCTTCCGGCTCCGGACATGGACCCGGACCGACGTCGCTCGACGCCGGTTCCGGCGCCGATGAGACCTTGGGTCCCAAATGTCCCTCCTCCCCCTTATTTTGAACCTGAGGAGGACCAGGAGGACTGGGAGGGGTCTGATGACCCTCTGACACAACAGTGTCAGTACGATGAGGACTGGACAGAGGGTCTAGGGGATGCCAGTGGTCTAGATACTTCCCCTGACACTGGCATGCTGTCTCCTCCCGTGGCTACGGAGGAGGGAGCCAATTTTGCAACGGTGTTGCGTAGGGCGGCTGGAGCCTTACATCTCCAACTCCCTGCTGTGGCGGTCAAGGTTAATCTCTTGACAGAGGTGCTTCAGCCGGCAGCCTCCTCTACGGAGACTGTGCTGCCGTTTAACGACGCCCTCACTGACGTTCTTTTGGGCGCCTGGTCCAAGCCCAACACAGGGGCTCCTGTGGATAGGAACGTGTCCCGACGCCATCGCCCAGCTCCGGGCGACCCCCTGTTTCTCTCTGTCCACCCCACCCCTGAGAGCTTGGTTGTCCAAGCCTCCGCTTCCCAAACCGCCTTCCCTTCCACCCCTCCGGATAGGGAATCCAAACGCCTGGATCAATTTGTGAAGAAGGGTTTTTCTTCCTCCAGTGCTGGCTTGCGGTCCATCAACACCGCTTGCCTTTTGGGCCGATATACCCACTCCTTGTGGGATTCGGTGGCGAATGTTTTGCCCCAGTGTTCTGAGGAGGTCCAGACACTGCTTTCCCGCGCCATTGCGGAAGGAAGGGATGCGGCCAAATACACAATCCGATGTGGCCTTGATACCGCCGACTCGCTGGGCAGGTCTATTGCAACGACGGTGGCGCTACGACGCCACGCCTGGCTGAGAACCACTGGTTTTTCAGGGGATGTCCAGAATACTCTCATGGACATGCCCTTTGATGGAGTCTGTCTTTTTGGGTCCAAAGCAGACCATGCGTTGGAGCGCTTTAAGGACTCACAGGCTACTGCAAAGTCCCTGGGCCTTTCTGCTACACGCCCTCCGCTGACTTCTGCTTTTCGCCCCTATCGTGGCCACGGTAGGGGCGCCCCTTCACGTCAGCAGCCCAGCCACCGGCCCGCGCAGCAGGCGTCTTCGCGTGGCCGAGGACGTGGATTCCGCCGTGGCGGATCGGGCAACCAGCGTGCGGGTCAGGCTACCACCTCCAACCCGTCCGCGGCCTCCAAACCCTCCTAGTCCCTCCTTTCAGGTGCACAGCACGCCAGTAGGGGGCAGGGTCCGCCATCACCTTCCCCACTGGCGTACCATCACCTCGGACAGGTGGGTCTTGGACATTGTCCGAAGGGGCTACTCCCTCCCCTTCGAGTCCACCCCCCAGCCATGCCACCTCAATTCCACCGCATGTCAGGGGATCACTTGGTACTTCTGCAGAAGGAAGTCATGGCCCTCTTGGCCAAGAGGGCCATCGAGCATGTTCCGACCCCAGAAGTAGGGCGTGGTTGCTACTCCCACTACTTCCTGGTGCCCAAAAAGGACAAGGAGGACATGCGTCCTATCTTGGACCTCCGGAACGTCAATCGCTTCCTCCGGAAGGAGAAGTTCAAGATGCTCACCCTAGCTCAGGTCTTAACTGCCCTCGACCCTGGAGACTGGTTGGTAGCGTTGGACTTGCAGGACGCATATTTCCACATCCCCGTCCTGCCGGCCCACCGGCGTTACCTTCGGTTCACGGTAGGCCTCGAGCATTTTCAGTTCACCGTGCTCCCCTTTGGCCTTACCAGTGCCCCTCGGGTGTTCACGAAAGTGATGGCGGTGGTCGCAGCTCATCTGCGCCGGGCAGGGGTTTCAGTCTTCCCCTACCTCGACGACTGGCTGCTGAAGGTGGGCTCGTCCCAGGCAGTCGTCTCCCACCTCCAGACTACGGCCGAACTCCTGCACTCGCTGGGGTTCTCCATCAATGTGCCGAAGTCGCATCTGATTCCTTCTCCACAGCTCCTTTTCATCGGAGCAGTTCTGGACACGACGCAGTTTCGGGCCTATCCTCCCGAACGGCGAGTCCGGGATATTCAGGCTATGATTCCGATCTTTCAGCCTTTATCCTGGGTTTCGGTACGGATGACCCTGAGGCTGCTGGGCCTCATGGCCTCCTGCATCCTGCTGGTCAATCATGCCAGATGGCATATGCGGGCTCTGCAGTGGGACCTGAAGTTCCAGTGGGCGCAGCACCAGGGCAACCTGTCCGATCACGTCCAGATCTCGGAGGGGACTGCAAAACAGTTGCAGTGGTGGCTCTCGAACCGGCAATGGGTCATGGGCAGATCCCTCTCCCTTCCCCAGCCAGAGCACACAGTTGTGACGGACGCGTCCCTTCTGGGATGGGGCAGTCACATGGGAGAGGCGGAGATCAGAGGCCTCTGGTCTCCGGCGGAGTCCCGGCTCCATATCAACCTTCTGGAGCTCCGGGCGATCCGACTTGCACTCAAGGCATTCCTTCCCTCTGTCAAAGGGAAGGTAGTGCAGGTGTTCACAGACCACACCACCGCCATGTGGTACTGCAACAAACAAGGCGGGGTGGGGTCGTGGACCCTTTGTCAGGAGGCTCTGCGCCTCTGGACATGGCTGGAACATCAGGGCATGTTCCTGATGGTTCAACACCTGGCAGGTTCGCTGAACGCCAGGGCGGACGAACTCAGCCGCAGGTGCATGATGGATCACGAATGGCATCTTCACTCGGAAGTGGCGCAAGGACTCTTTCTACAGTGGGGAGAGCCTTGGTTAGATCTATTCGCCACCGAAGAGAACGCGCAATGTCATCAGTTCTGCGCGTTGGAATTTCCAAGGCGGCACTCGCTCGGCGACGCTTTTCGTCACGAGTGGAGTTGCGGTCTATTGTACGCCTTTCCGCCTATACCACTTCTACCCAGAGTGTTGAAGAAGATTCGGCACGACCGGGCCCAAGTCATTCTTGTGGCTCCGGACTGGGCTCGAAGAGTTTGGTATCCCGAGCTACTCAATATGAGCGTAGATCCCCCGATCCGTCTGCCTCTTCGGGAGGATCTTCTGTCGCAGCAGCAGGGGACGGTCCTCCACCCGAACCTGTCCAGTCTACACCTGCTTGCGTGGAGATTGAGCGGCGGCAGTTGATTCCTTTCGACTTGCCTCCCGAAGTTTGTGATGTGATTCTGGCAGCCAGGCGTCCCTCCACTAAGGTGGTATACGCCTGCAGGTGGAACAAATTTGTGGCATGGTGCACAGCAAAGGCTGTGAATCCCCTTTCTGCCCCTCTTTCTGAGGTCCTTCTGTTCCTTCTCTCTCTGGCCCAACAGGGTTCTGCCCTGGGTACCATCAAGGGTTATCTTTGTGCTATCTCGGCCTTCCTCAGGCTCCCTGATCAGCCCTCCCTTTTCAAGTCCCCTGTTGTTAACAGGTTCTTAAAAGGCATTACTCACCTCTTCCCTCCTGTTCCGTTTGTGATGCCTCAGTGGTATTTCAACTTGGTTCTTACCTTTTTAATGTGCGCTCCCTTTGAGCCTCTGCATAACTGTCCTCTTCGTCTTCTGACTCTGAAGACAGCCTTTCTGGTGGCCATCACCTCCGCTCAGCGGGTGAGTGAGCTCCAGGCTCTATCTTGCAAACCTCCCTTTCTGTCTGTTCATCCAGACAAGGTTGTTCTTCGGACGCGTCCGTCCTTCTTGCCAAAGGTGGTTACTGCTTTCCACATTGGGCAGACCATCACTTTGCCCACCTTCTTTCCGCCTCCGCATCCTTCCAGAGAGGAAGAGAGGCTCCACCGTCTGGACCCAAAACGTGCGCTCTCCTTCTATATTGACCGCACAAAACACTTCCGGGTGGATGACCAGCTCTTTGTTGGCTACGTGGGCGCCAAAAAGGTCGGGCGGTGCACAAGAGGACCATCTCCCGCTGGGTTACCTTGTGCATCAAGACCTGCTATTCTTTGGCTAAAAAGGAGCCTCCTGTTGGGCTGCGTGCCCATTCCACCAGGGCAACGGCTGCTACCACGTCCTTGGGCCGCGGTGTTCCGCTGCCGGTTATCTGTCAGGCAGCTACGTGGGCCTCGCTGCACACGTTTACGAAGCATTACTGCCTTGACAGTCAGGTCCGGAGGGACAGCTTCTTTGGCCGTTCTGTCCTCCAGGACTTCCTTGTCTGATCTTTGTTCGCAGACCCACCACCGGGGTTGGTATTGCTGCCGTATCTATTCTAAGGTAAGGAATCTGTCACTAACGTGTCTCTTTCAGATGCACAAGTTACTAACTTGTTCAACGATATATCTGTAAGAGACAGTAGTTAGTGACAGATTCCTTACCGCCCCACCCATCCTCCCCGTTCTGCGAACTGATTTCTAGGGTTAAGGACATCCCTTTCAGGGCCCTAGTATTTTTCAGACACCTATGTCAGCTTCTTGCATGGCTCTGCGTTCCTGGCGCGGAAAGTCGTGTACAGAACTGACGTCAGCGCGCAGGGGCGGCGCCTAAGTACTGCCCGCGACGTCATCCCGGCGATCACGACGCCGACGACGGACGCGGAGCCGCACGACGCCGCCTACCGACGCGCAAGGGTAGTGCTACGCAAAAACTTTCCGGATCCAGCCTGACGCCTGGGGATATTCTAAGGTAAGGAATCTGTCACTAACTACTGTCTCTTACAGATATATCGTTACACAAGTTAGTAACTTGTGCGTTATCGCTAGTTTGTCTCCGGGGGATAAAGCTGGCTTTATCCTGTTCCACTAATGAGGATATGTGTGCATTGAGCCAATATGCAGTAATGCTTGTAAATAGTTTCAAAGCTAAATTCAGCAGGAAAATAGGTCTGTATTAGCTACATTGCGTTTTGTCTTTGCCTGGTTTAAGTAAAACTATAATGGAGGCTGCGAGCATCGAGGTAGGAATCGCCTCGGGCTCGGAGAAAGAGTTAAATAGTTGTCAAGATTGGTGCTAGGACAGGGCAGAAGGTCTTGTAGAAAACTGCGGTGTATCCATCCGGGCCTGGTGATTTGGCAAGTTTTAGTCGGGAGATGGCTGCTATGAACTCCTCTATATGGATGTCCCCTTCTAGGGACGCCGATTGCTCTGGGGTGAGAGGTGTAGTGCACGCCGACTTGAGATATCAGGCACAGGCCTCTGGGTCTAGGGATTGATGTGAGTAGAAATCTTTAAATGTGTTCGCTATGTCCTTGTCGTCGAAGACAAGATCGCCCCTGTCGTGTGGATCGAGAGAACGCCCTATTCTTGTCTCTTGACTTGCAATTTGTTTGCTAGACGGCGGCCGCACTTGTGCACCCCAACATAATAAGAATGTCGTAGGTGGAGGGCGGACTATTCCGCTCTATCCATGTCTATCGCTGCCAGTTGGGAGCGTATGTTAGCGAGTTGACGCTACACTCTTGGGGCGCCAGTGCGTTGGTGGATGCGCTATAGCTCTTTAATTTGTTTATTGAGATCTTCTCTCTTTTCCCTGCTGATTTTATTGTCTGCTGATGCGATCGCTATAAATTCCCCCCTTATGACGGCTTTAAGCGTTTCCCAAAGAATCGCGGGCCAGATTTCAGGGATATCCTTGTGTGTAAGAAAGTCGGTAAGTGATTGTTGGATTTGCTTTATCACCTACTGACGGTGAAGCAAGGTGTCGTGCCAGTGTCTGGTGGGGGGGGGTTGTAGGGGGATCGTGGGAGGGAGGGTCGAGGGAGGGGAGGGACATTGAGATCGTAACTGCCCCGTGATCTGATGAGGCACTGTGTGTATTGCTATATCTTTTGTGAGGGTCTGAATCCCCTTTGTGCCCAGAAAGTAATCCAGCCTGGCATACGTTTTATGTGCATTGGAGTAAAAGGAGTATTGTTTAGCCTGCGGGTGGTTAATCCTCCATAAGTCTACCAGTCCCAGATCCTTGAGCCATGCATGGCCCTCGCGTGATAAGGCTCCTGTCTTTCCGTATCTGAGTTGATCTATCCAATGTATTGTCAAACACCAGGTTTAGGTCCCCTCCCAGCAGCACCAGGTCATCCCCGGTCATCAGCGCCCCTCGAGTGCGTTGTGTAGGAACTCCTCCTGCCTTTCATTGGGAGGGTACATTGAGCCCACCACCAGGGAACTACTAGTGAGGGTGAAACGATATACAAGAAGTCTGCCTCTAATCTCTTTGACTTTCTGATCCACCTTTCCTCGAAAGGAGTTCGCCACCAGAATGGCCACTCCAGCTGTTTTAGAAGGGGAGGAAGATAAATACTGCTGAGGGAAGGCCCTCGATCTAAGCGGATGACAAACTCGCGCAAGGAGGCTTGTCTCCTGCAGGAGGCAGATGTCTGCTCCTATGGACTCCAGATACGCAAGTATTGCCCTGCGCTTAATTGGGTTGTTGAGACCACGCACAATAAGTGTGAGAATTCTAGGAGGAGTACCTGTCATGAATATCAAGGGTATGCTGCATTTTCTCGGCTATGATGCCACCACATTCCCAAGGGGATGGTGCTCGATCGTGATGAGACTGTAATCCCCAGGTCAACTAGTCGGTTATATGTCCCATGTGAAGGTGAGTGTGTGCCCCATATGTCACCTGAACAAAACAAATTAACACAAACAATGAACATCTTGGAACTTTGTCTTAAGTTCGGTCCTGCAACCTGGTGTGGATGCACGGCCAGTCCTATGGTGTTTCGAATGTGGCTGATGGTCCCGTCCCTCCCCACCCACCGCCCGGCCCCAAAGCTTCATGTGATGCAAAAAAGTGTCCCGCGCTTCAAGATCCCTCAGTTCTCGCCAGGGCTGATGGTACTGCCTCCAGAGCTGCTTGCTGTCCCTTGGCTATCTCCTCTGGATCGGGCTTGTTTGGGATGCGCCACCGACCCTGCCTTATCCAGCCAGGCTGTTGCTCCCTTTGAGGAAGAGGGAAAGACCCCCCCCCCCCCCCTGCTGCTCCCCCGGGGTCTCAAGTCTCAACACGCGGCAGGTCTCAGTCAGTGAGCGTAATTGGTGAAGCCGTCCCTCCCAGCAAAAGATCAGACGTAAGGGGTGACCCCACGAGTAAGAAACTCCATGGCTACGAAGATGCGCGTTTGCCGGTCGAAATGTTCTTTGCTTCTGTAACGTGAGGGCCGCGAGGTCCTGAAAGAGGGTTGAGGAGTGCCCCTTGAAGGTGATGGGATGCATATTAAGTGCTTTGCGCAGGATGTCCTCCTTGACTTGGAAATCATGCACACAGACTAGAATGTCGGGGGTTAGTTGAGTTCTGTCTAGGGAGACCCAGTTGAATTCTCGACTCCGAGGATATAATGGAAGAGGTCTCTAACATAGCCAAAGATGTTGTCTCCTTCCACCTTAGATGTCACTCCCATAATGAGGATGTTGTTCCTCCGAGACCTTATTTTCTAAATCCTCCAGGTGAGACTAAGTTTATATCTTGTTCTCGGAGGCGGATGACCTCCTGTTGAAGCGCTTCAGTCTCCTCTTCCCGACCCCCCTGTTTGTCTTCCAACTCCGTGACGCGGTCTCCCAGCGCGTCTACATCCCTCCAGACCTCTTTAATATCTTGTGATAGCTCGCGCTTTAGTGATTGGAGGTCTTCCCGGAGGGTCTTGAAAATCGACTCCAAAAACCACGGGTCACAGGATCTTTGGTTGACTGGTCCGACCGATCTCCCGCTTGATCCGGTTGCTGGGCCGTGTCTCCAGCCGGGCTCATTGTCGGGAGGGAGAGCTCAAGTGGGAGAGTGTCTTTAAGGGTGCAGTCCTTCTTGGGGCGGCCAGTCGCCATTTGGGAAGTGTCTCATCTGAGATACTCGTGTTGGTGGACTCAATGTATGAGTTAGGTCACAGGACCTGGTGACTTCCTTCCCTCCCAAAGTGTTCAAAGCGGTCGTGGTTCTGCACCCGGAGGGAAGTAACGTTTGATGTCCCCACTTCAGAAGCTACAGGACGGCCCACGGGTCGCTGTTGTGCTTCCGCCGTTATAAAGCTCGGGATCGAACTGCCCGTCGGCGCTGGAAGAGGTCGGGGGCCGGCTCGACGATCTCAGTCCCCGGCCACCACTGTGCTGATGGGTTTCCGTGCTCGCTGAGGAGAGCCTACTTCACCTGGGCTTCCCTCCTCCCCTGCAGGCACACTCCTTCCTAGGGGCCCAACTCGGCCACCGTGTGCGGGTCACCAAGGGCCCCGTCTGTGATCACTGCACCCACTCAGACTTTGGGGCAAGCCAGTGCCGATCCGCACGGCGACGTCAGCCCCGTGCCCTCTCACTCCCGGGCCCTCGCAGTTGCCGCCTTGGTTTATCTGAGGAGGCTGTGTGTTGGCCCCTCCCAGGGCTGCTCCTACTCGCTGGGGAACTACCGCCCTCCGCTGCCCAGGCTTTGTTCTCGCAGGCCGCCCGCTCCACCACTAGCCCGGGCCAATCCACACGGCGTTGCTGAACGGGGGGGGGGGGGCAGTCTCCAACCTGCAGGCCCTCCCTGCCGCTGCGAGCGGCCGGTGTCGTCCCCCCATAGATCCAAGTCGATCCCCCTACAAGGGCAAGAACAGCAAAGGGGCTAGTCTCCTCTCGCCCCCAGGCCTTTCTATTGCTTCCTCAGTGTAGCTGGCGTGACATGTGGGGACTTCTCCCTGAGGCCCTCTCTACAGGATACCAGACCTTCACCTGTGGCTGCCTGTTCCATGCTGCTCCCTCAGGCGAGCAGCTTTCCTCAAGGCCTGCCAGACCCTGTCTTCGAATATGCTGGGGGAGGGGCCGTACCTGAACGGCACCTGATCCGCGGCCCGCAATTACTCTGGGCCTTCTGTTCTTGGGCGCTCTGCTTGGCGAGCTGCCCCTCACCACCACCGGCCCGGACCGATCCGCCCGGCAATTTCAAGACCGTGGGGCCCCGCCTGCGATCCTCCGCAGGCCCTCCCTCCTATGGTGAATGGGCGCCGCTGTCCTCGCGGGAGGCGCTCGCCTCCCAGATCTCTCCCCCAACGACAGGCCGCTCTCACCTGGGGAGACGCTCAGGGCTGGAACCACAAAGCAGAGCCACCCAGCCCCCGCACCTCTACGATCCCCGGCGGGGCCTCCGATGTAGAGCGAGTCCCGGGACTCAGGCCCGGCCGAGCTCCGACTCCCGGCCTCCGCGCTGCTCCCACCTGGAGGACCGGAATACCTCCCTCCGGGGTCTCTGTGCGTGTCTTCTGCCGGGCACTCGGTGCCCCCGGGCGTCACCAGGCTACGCCAACACAATCGCCAGCTCCGGCTCGCTTTGAAGAGCCCGGGGCACAGATTAGGCCTGCGGCGGGCAGGATGAACAGCTAGGCGCGTCCTACCTCGGTGCCATCTTGGCCACGCCCCGTGCTTCCCATTTAAACATAGGTGAATTGGCTTATTTGTAACTGACACATTTTTCTTGCCTATGTTTCTCTAGTATATGTTCTAAAAAATGCACACATGGCCTGGAAGTTAAATGGCACTTGTGGACTGCAGCACCAATTGTGCGATCCACAGAGTGGGCCTGCAAAACTTTGCTTCAGGCTTATCATTGTAACCTGATGGCTGCAATGTAAAAAGTGCAGTACAACCTATTAAAAAAAACCTTTTGGCAGGTAAAGACCTCTATTTTTATAATATGAAAACGTCAACCATATGTAAGCCTCGTAGCCCACAAGGTAGGGTGAATGGCATTTAAAAGCAGGACACGTACAAAATTAGTGACACCATGTCCCTAGAGTGGAAGGCCCCGAAAGCTACTTTCACTGTGGTAGGCCTGGCTGTCCTATACAGAAAACCAGATTACACATTAAAATATTAATTCTGCTATCTTGGGTTTGGGACAAGCAAAGAAAACAAGCTACTATTTCTAATAGTTATTAAAATCCAATTTAAATTGTGAAGTTGAATTTTTAATAAGTATTAGGGAAAGTATCTCTTATAAAGTTACATTTACCCTGCCTTAATCTCCTGGAGGCTAATTTGCATTAGCTCCCTGGCAACTGCTCAGCCAGTACATAGCCTTTAATGAGGTGTGAAATTCCTTCTAGTAGCCACGCAATAGACCACTTTGATAGTCCGGTCGACCTGAATTGGCACTTACGACTCCTCTGAGCTTAGCTGGACTTTCAGGGTGAGGGTTGCTGCCCCTTCTGTTCACACATCAGTGTAAAATCCTGCCTGAAAGGCCCGTCTGACGCCCATGTAAACATGTTGCGCCCTTGAAAGAGATCAAACAGAATCTGATCACAATTCTTGTGTATCCTTTGTCTGGTTGCTGAAGTACCCTGCTATGTCTTTCCAGACTTCTGCCTCATTTTTTGTTGTGGGTCCAGGGCCTGCTTCAAACTGAATTTTTAAAGCATGCAATATAAGAAATAAAACTGATGTACTACCATCAATATAAAAAGACAAGAGAGGAGAAATTGATGGACACGGGAGCATGATGGATAGAGGGGGGCGATAGGAATGGAAGATACTTGTGGGAGACAGGAGAATGGGAAGCATGGCAGTCACTCTTTAGGAGAGAGTTCAGTTTTGAGGCCCTCACATGAGCTATAAGTTTCCTCTTTGTCCCCCCTTAAGCTACATTCTGCTCAAAGGACTGACAACAAAATGGTGGTCCAGTAATAGGCATCAAATTACAAGCCCAGTCGTCAACTTCGGAAGATGTACTCTTGGCATTGTGGGCAGACATGGGTAGAAACAGGCCCATGTTTGATTTCTGGATTAGGTTTGATGCCCGGGTTGCCACCTTTGATTGGTAATTGTTGCCTTGCTTATTTAGTTATATTATGCTTAACCCCAGATCTCTGTAGATTTTGTGCTCATGAGTATGCACTATATAGTCCAGTCCTTAGTGCTGCCACGGTTTAGAATGTGGAGAACTACCAGTGTAGAACAGATATAGGGATGCAAAAGTACCAAGCCCGATTACACACACCCATACACCCACACATGTACATCTCTCATTCCATTATATAAACAAAATCATTATCCTATAGGCAGCAGCGAAGGTGAGGCTGACAAGAGGATGAGATGGAGAGTCCAGGGTGTGGTGGAGAAAGAGAGGGTTGAGGTGGAGAGAGGGGGAAGGTGAAGCAGAGAGTCAGGAGGGTAATAAGTAGGAGTCTGAGGCAAGAGGGAGGATAAGGAAAAAAGATGTTCACGGGAGGGAAGTAGTGCAAGTTGGCAAGACAGAGGAGGGTGAGCCAGAGTGAGACAAGAGGAAGGAACAAGGAAAAGGGCAAGGAAGAGGGCGAAGGGCAAGGAAGAGGGCGAAGGGCAAGGGAGAGAGAGAAGGGCCTGGATACCCTCACGGATGACAAGCAGCACTCTATTAATCCACCTTTACATTACATTACCAGGGTGAGGTGGAGAGAGAAGGGTGAGATGGAAGTAGGTGGATGAAGTGGAGAGAGAGTATGTTGACGCGCAGTGAGAGGACGACAAGTTCAGGAAAGAGTGATAGTAGGATATGGCAGAAAGAGAAGACTGTGAAGTGGAGAAAGACTGGCACAGCAGGGAAACAGGTGGATAAGGCAGAGAGTAGGATGAGGTGAAGAGAGTGAGGTGGGGGAAGTAGAGGGTAGGGTGCGAGGGACAACAGTGTGAGACAGAGAAATGAGGGTGAGGTAGAGTGAGCTGAAGAAATCCCAATAGGTTTAAACCTCTAGAAATACACAGTTAAAACTAGTAGATTGAACCTGGCAACAGGTGTGATCTACAGATGTGAGCTGCATAAGACCATCCAGCATGCCCAGACCTAGCTCTCAGACACCTGGGAGACTCTGGCCATCCCAACTTATCCTTATGGCCTACCCATTCATCTTCATGGCCTTCGCAGATACTAATTCCTGGAGCTGGGCATGCCAGGTACTCTGACTCCACCACCATGCAGAACTACAACAAGCATGTTGGGGTGGGGTTGAGGACTCTGTGCAAGGAGGATTTGCCTCTCTGGATGTGGCTAGACCACCAAGGACTTTTTCTGGTGACACAACAGCTGGTGGGTTCCCTGAAAGCAAGAGCGGATGAAATATGCCATTGAAACCTTGCTGATCATGAATGGTAATTACATCCGGAGGTTGTGCAGGTTCTTTTACATGGATGGAGAAAGCCCTTGTTCGATATTTTCGCCACTGTCTAGAACGCCCAGTGTCAACATTTTTATGCGTTGGAGCTCGAAGGCATCTCTTGTTCGAAGACTCATTCCCTGTAGAGTGGAATTGATGACTCCAGTCCTGTGTGCCTACTTGTCAATACCTCTCCTGCCCAAGTTCAAGATGAAGACCAACTGGGCCCAAGTCATCCTAGTGGCCCAAGATTGGGCACTGAGAATATGGCATCCCAAACTCCCTGGGCATTAGCATCTGTCCTCTGACCAGGCTACCTCTTCAGGAGGATCTCCTGTTTCAGAAGCAGGGCAGAATCCTACATCCAAACCTGGGCAACCTACACCTCCATGCTTGGGGATTGATGGATTGAGTGCCTTCGACCTTCCACCCAAAGTTGTTAATGTCTAGGAGTGCCTCAACCAAATCTGTATATTACTGCAATTGGGATTTGTTTGTGGCCTGGTGCACTTCTAAACTGATTGAACTACTCCATGCGAAGCTGCCTGAAGTTTTGTTGTTTGTGATGTCACTAGCCCAGTAAGGCCTTGCTTTGGGCACCTATCGACTGACTTTTTTACAGTTGCTGGACCAGACCTCATTGTTTGAGTTACCAGTTGAGATGTGTTTCCTTAAGAGGTTACTATATAGGTTTCCACCTTCTCAGTTTGTAATGCCTCTATGGGATTTAAATTTGGTCCTCTCCTTTCTCATGTATACCCTTTGAGCCTTTACACCGTTGTTCTCTCCGGCTGCTGACCCTCAAAACAATCTTTCTTGTTGCTATAACATTGGCAAGGCAAGTGAGTGAGTTATAGACACTGTTTTTCAACCCTCCCTACACCAGTTTCTACCCAGACAGCTGGTTCTGCGGACCAGAGCTTTCTTCCTGCCGTAGGTGGTGACCCAATTTCTTGTTGGTTAGAGCATTACTCTTCTGGCATTCCTTGCTCCACGTCTCCTCTCTAGGGGAAGAAGAGACTTCACTGGCTGGATCCAAAAAGGGCTCCCAGCTTCTACATTGATGGGACCAGTGAACACGGGTGGATGATCAGCTTTTTATTGGATTCACAGGAACAAAGAAAGACATCGCTGTGCAGCAAATGGCCATCTCGGGCTGGATCACGCTCTGGATTAACATCTGCTATGCACTTGCTCAAATGCAGCCCCTTGATGGTTTGTGATCTCATTCCACCAGAGTCAAGGCTTCTACCACTACATTAGTACGCGTGGTGCCTGTTCTGGACATTAGTCCTGCTGTTAAGTGAGCTGCTCTTCATACATTCATGACACTGTCTGGACAGCCAGGTTTGCTGAGAATGGCATTTCACCTGCTTGGTCCTTCAAGACTTTTTGGATTGAGCTGCTTCATAGACCCTCCACCTGGGAGGTAATACTCTGTTAGCTATTCAGAAGGTGAGGAATCTTTGGTTAGAAGTTTCTATCAGAAGAACAAGTTACTTAACTGTGGTAACCCTCTTTTCGGTAGAGACCCTCCCGCCTCTAATTTTGTGAATTGGGCTCTTTAATCTATTTTTCCCCCAGAAAGGATCTAACAGATACTTATCGGTAGCTTGGTTATATGCCAAGAAAAATTGAGTGAAGTAATATTTTAAGCCGTTGTTGCCACATACTTCTGGTGTCTCTAACTATCTTGACTTGCTTGTATTAGTTGGGATCGACATATTGGACTAGCTATCCCTTAGCATTGGTACCTACGCGCATCCAGTATATGTTATCTTAGTTGTCTTTTCCTGAAGAATAAAGCAAACTTGTGCGTCAATTGCCTATAGCTGCCCAGTAATAAAACTAGAAGTTCAGCAGTTACCACCACCCCTCTTCTGGTGAGATTTTGAGAAATTTGACATCACGGTGAACCTACTTGTAGCCCCACACAACTATATATGGCAGCATTTAGTTGCTTAAAGAAAATTAAAGGAATATAAATTAGAATGCAGCAAAATAAATATAAACATTTAAAAAGTAGGGTCATTTTAATTAGATTGCATTTGCCAATTAAGTATATAGGGAGTCTATCCCATCTCTTCATTAGTATGTTTAAGTAGTGCATAATAGTCCAGGTGAAACATCTTGCACGTATAGGTACAAATGTGTGCTCCCAAATATTTAACTGCTTTGGATTTCACATAGACTTTGTTACAAATTGTTCTTTGTTAAAACATCAGTTATGGTGGTATTTAATTTAGAGCCTGACACTTAGTAATTCAGTTGCTATTCTGTAGCAGTCATAGCTGCTGTAGCATTTCTAGAAAACCTGAAGCAAGAAATTCCTGTCACGTGTTAGTGGCACCAGAAGCTGCTTGGAGGTACAACTGCTCACAGCTGATGGACCTCCAATGAGTCACCCCTGCATTGAGGAACCAGCTTGAGTCGCTTTTGTCGGCCAACGGTGAGCGGTGGAGGAGACCTGGGATAGGTTGGACATACTGGTCCAGTGGAATTATCACCAGTTGTTTCATCGCGAGGGTGACAAGTCAGGACGCCTGCTGGCATGGTTACTTGAGAGAACAACCATAACCAGTGATTCTTGCTCTGAGATGCTGGGATGTTACCCTGGCAGGGTCACAGACTGTGATTAATCTGCTGCGGGATCACTTTGCGAAAGTTTATGGCATGACAGGAGTTAGCCGATCACCTGTGGCAAGCAGTTTTTTTAGATCATCTTCTTCTCCATCATCTCATGGCTAACCTGGCAGAAAACACTAGAGGGGGATCTTTTGTTAGAAGAACTGAAGGAGGTGGTCCGGGAGATGGCGTGCTGCAAGGCACCGGGCCCCTATGGGCTACCGGCAGAATACTACCAAGCATATTCTGAGTTACTCCTCCCCTGATTATTATAGATGCTCCAGGAGGTGCGGAGTTGTGGGATGTTACCGCAGACAATGCGTGAAGCACAGATAGTCCTGCTCCCCAAGCCAGGTAAGGATCCCTGGATCCTAGCTTGTATCGGCCTTTGTCCATGCTGGGAGTAGATGCTAAGCTACTTGAGAAGAACATGGCCACTAGGCTGAGGGGCATGGTCACCCACTTGGTGCACAATGACCAGTGCGGCTTTATGCTGGGACGGGGGACACAGCAGAATCTCTGGAGATTGTGCCATGTGCTACACTCGTTTGCTGATAGTGAGATGGCGTTCGACACCCTCGATTGGGAATACCTCTCGGATGTCCTTCAGAAAATGGGCCTTGGACCGGTGTTTCTGTCCTGGGTGAAACTGCTCTATTCTGGCACCGTTGCGCATGTTCGGACTGGCTCTGTGATGTCAGAGCTTCCCCATTGGGAGAGGTACGAGACAAGGCTGCCCCCTGTTGCTTCTTCTTTTCGCTCTGGCGATCGAGCCATTAACAATTCGCCTTCACCGCGATATGGCGGAGTGGGGTGTTGAGGTGGGGGCGTCACCCATGTTGCCTCTTTATGCAGACGACGCATTGGTATGTGTCACCCGGCCTGAGCTGTCGGTGAGGTTACTGTTGTGGATCAGGTCTAAATTCGAAGTGGTGTCAGGCCTCCGGGTCAACAAGCAGAAGACGGTGCAGTTCCCTATGGCTGCTCTGGCGAGGGTGCGACCAGCCAAGCTCCTGGTAACTAAGCTCAGCTGGGAAGGGGATCACTTCCTGTATCGGGGGATTCAGATAGCAAACACCTTGGTTGCCTGATAGTCTTAATATGGACAGTGTGCTCCAGGGACTGGAGAACTCCATTAGTTTCTGGGTCTGCCGGCCACTGTCCATATTGGATAGTCGCACTGAACAAAATGGTTCTGTTACTCCGCTCTCTCTATGCTCAAACGCCATGTATGAAATTCCAGTAGCCTCCTTCCATAAACGTAACAGGCTTCTAGTGTTCCTAGTGTGAGCAGGTAAGCACAGCAGAGTTAAACTGGACGTTCTGAAGCAGGATACAGACCTAGGAGGACTGGTACTGCCAGACCTAAGGCTGTATTATTTCACAGGTCTTTTGCAATATGTGGTCCAGTGGTGCACCACTGGCCTGAATATAGAGGAGAAACTGCTGGGCACATGTGGAGCTGAAATAGATCTTCCACAGTGCCTTAGGTTAGGAGCGGGTATTCCGATAGACCATCATTTTATTGTCCGAGCGGTGGCCTCGGAGCATACAGTTACACAGGTGTTAAGTCGGCCCCCCTATGCTAGGCTCTTGCCCCTCTGTTGGCTGAAGCCCATTTGTGAGAGCCAATCTGTGATGGACCTGACGCAGTGGTTCGCAGTCGGCTGTAATACCCCTGACGATCTTTATCGTAATTGCGCGTTCCTTATGGTGGCGGAGGCTCAAGATGTGTTTGGCCTTCACCAAGGACAATTCCTCCAATGTGCCAAGGTATCCTGTACGATCCGTTAAATCTGGATGGATTTCCCAGCCGAACCGGTGGAATTTTGGATGTTACAGATCATATTAGACTCTGGGTCGCCTTGGGGCTCAAAGTCTCGCATTTACAGGGTTCTTGAGGGGGATCGACATGTCGATGTGTCAGGGTTTCGGGACAGGATGGAAGCTCTGCCGGAGCCTCTTACAGAAGGCCCCTGGAAGAGATCATTTGCTCAAGTTAAGGAAATGACCAGTAATGCGAGGTTCAAACTCGCACAGTTTTACTACTTACATCAGGCCTACCTGACCCCACAGCGGTTGCATAGGATCAACGTAGCTCGTTCTGATGCATGCACCCACTGTAGGCTAGCCCCAGAGTCCTTTCTTCATAAGTCCTGAGACTGCAATAAATTATGAGGGTTTTGGTAAGAGATCTTGAGGACATTTTACAAGAAGTCACGCGGGTGCCAGTGGAGACCTCGTTCGCTCATTGTTTGCTTGGAGTGCTACCAATGCCTTGACAGGGAGGCCGGGTGAACCATAGGTTCGTCCTCCTTGGATTGGTGCTGGCCAAGTGACGGGTGGCCATCCACTGGATACAGTCTACGCCCCCGGCAAGCTGCAAATGGTTGGCGGATATGCACAAATGGGATGTGGCGGAAGAGAGACTGTTGCAGGCAGTGCGTATGAGCTTGGTGAGCGAGATCTGGAATTGTGGTAGAACATGCTGGATAGCCTGTCGGAAGTAGATTTACCAATGGCTCCCTCCCCCGCTACTGGAGAACCGGAATGGGAGCCAACCAGCACGGGGAGTTTGACTAGTGTGTCCGAAGCTGAATCTGGTAGAGTCACTTTACCTATGTGATTTTGGGGTAATAATGGAGTTGAGATTAGGGCGCTCTGGCCATACCCCCTCCCCCACAACGATTCCCTCTGTTCCCCCTTGCCCCATGCTCAATCCTGTAATATATCCCTCTTTACCACCCTCCCACCCCTGTTTTATTCATGGGGGTGCGCGGGAGAGACTTTAAGTCTGGTAAAGTGACGCTTAGTTGCTTTTCTTTTTCCTGTTTTTGATGCTGTTTTGTTTTAGCACAGGATGCATATTGTTCTCCTACCATGTACTGCTTACACCTTGTATTTGGGCAATTGATCCTACTGTAATTGCGTTGAGTGCTGTACATGTAACCCTGGGTGGCTTTCCTACACCAGTGATATTCAAATGTGCATTACCTATGTGCTTATTACGAATAAAAACAAGTTAAAAAAAAAAAAAAGAAATTCTAGACAAAATTGCCACATCGGCTCTTTCGTCCAATAAGATTACAACTTTGAGTAGTGCACACTGCTCATGATTGATTTTGGCCCTACATTTGCGGGTGTGGACGGTTTAGAAAACAACTGATGTCTTGTGCATCAGTGCTCCTGTATAGGCCGCATACGTCACATTGGGCGCAGAACGATGTATATGCGGAGCCATCGGTGCACCCTGCTGGTTCATGGAGGTACTGCAAAAAGTTTCTGGATCCAGTCTGACACCAGGAGAATATTCAATAGGTGATGTGTGGTTCGATAGTCTATACCAAAGGTAAGTAACTTGTTCTTTAGGATATTTCATCTTTCCACAAATGTGTGCCTTGTGTTACAACAATAGAACCGTATGTTTTTTTTTTTTACAGAACCAACTTTTGAATGCTCTGTACATTTATTATATAGTCCATCTTCTGGTACATACATTTCAGATTTTAGCAAAAAGCCATATCAAACAGATCACAAGTTACTAAACAAATCTCAGTGACGTGTTGTTGCATAGTGGAAGGCCCTTCTCAAAGGTTTACTGGTCAGCTTTCAGCTGCTTATTGCTGCAGTTGTTTTAAACTGGCACTAATGAGGTGAAACTTTGTTCCAGACAGTTTTACCATGTAAAAAACAAAAAAAGTCAAAATAATAAAGTAATACTACCCCGCATTACGCTGCATAATTTGGTCCTTCTCATTGCATAAATCCAGTGCTGCTCTTACTACTCTGGGCCTAAACTTATAAGGTAATATTCTGGGATAATGCACTTGCTGTAGAGATGTCCATACAATCTGTGGCTTCACAAGTTCAAATCTTAATAATCAGCCTTCCATTTCTGTAAAAAGATTGAGAGTGTAGGAAATCTGCCTTTTCTTTATAGTCACCCCAGATATTTTTGCCTTTTTCTGTGCCCCATTTTTGCTGTTTTTTAAACTTTGTACACTTTACCTCTGCTAAGCAGGATAAAGTGCCCGTGCTTCCTATTTATTCATTTCTTTTTATTAGCAAATTTATAAAGATAAAACAAGCAGTGCCAGCAGAAGATTCACTTTCCCCAAGAGAGAACATTCTCTGGTACAGACATGCATAAATTGCTAATTACGTGCTGGCAAAACCCTACCCACCTCCCCAACAGTATCCCTTCCTCCCTCCCTCACCGCACATACGAACATTTGAATTGCACAATCTTGGCTGTGTTCAATGATCTAAAGTTGCTGATGACTAAGTTGCCTCGGATTAGGGTAACGAGTGAAGATATCTTAGGCATGTTAATTCCAGATATTCCTGTGAGAGCAATGACACATATGGGCTCCAAGTCTCCAAATTCAGTTCCCCTCCCAGCCAGGGACATAGTTATCTTCTCCATACCTAGAATGTGCCGGTGCCTGTGCAGCCATGTTGTATGTGTGGGAGTTTTGGAAGTACCCCAGAGGCTAAGGGCATTTTGGGTGGCTGCCCCTAGTTCCATGCCTATCTGGCGACCGCGTTTCGATCTCAAGGGGTATGTGAGTGGGTTTGGGGAGACCCAGCAGTATATAGGCAGGGAATCGCGGGAGTTGGGTTTCCAGATGTCTATCTGTCATCTCTGACTTGTGTCCAGTATTGTTGATGCAGTGGGCATTCCCACAGTATGTGCGTCAAGGACCCCTTTCCCCCGCAGCCTCGCCAGCAGTGTGCGCTTAACTTGGGCTTGATCCTATGGAGCCTTACCGGGGTGTAGTAATGTCTGACGATTTTAGTGAGGGTTTCGGTAAGTGCATTGCTGCTGGCTGTGTGGCGAGCCCTATATGAGAGATCCTCCCATTCCTTATCACTCAGGGTCCGTCCAAGTTCCCCCTCCCACCTCGCCCGTCCCGCATTGTGTGTGCCTGTTAGTCTGAAGTAAGAGAGCATATAGTTCAGATATGAGGCTTTTATCCGATGTTTTGTCAAGAAGCCATTTCTCGTATTGCGTAAGGCGACGTTGTGCATTAGGTCTATTTTGGGGGGGTGTGATCCAATGTCTGAATTGAAGGTAATGGAGTCTTTCGGATTCCTGGAGTCCGTATTCTTCTCGCATTTGGGAAAAGGAGAGTATCCCTTCAGTGTCGAAGAAGTGGCCCATGGAGCGGCACGCCGTTTGTCTCCATTCCGCGAATCCCGCCGCCCCCACCCCTGGGGAGAAGTCTGGATTGTCCAATAAAGGGGTCACCGGGAATGGAAATGTGGTTAGTACATACCTGATGCGGGTCTTGTTCCAAGCTGTCATAATCGCTGTGTAACTGGTGAGAGATATAGATTTGGAGGTCTGTGAGCTTTTGGTAGGAAGGGAACCTTCCACAGCGATCTGCCAGCGACTGCCCTGTCCTGGAAGAGCCAGTGCTTTTCAGACTCAGGACGTCCCCATTCCACTAAGTAGTGCAGTTGCGCCCCTGATAGTAGAGGTGGTGGTCGGGTATACCCAGGCCCCCGGCATCCGGAGGAAGGTGGCTTAAGGTCTATATACACGGTTTCTTGCCTTGCCAAATGAATTAAGCTATTTCAGTCTGGAGTTTAGAGATCATGCCAGGTGGTGGCGAAAGGGCGAGGGTCTGGAAGAGATGGAGGATCTTGGGAAGGATCAACTTCTTAGTGGCTGCTATCCTCCCCAACCAGAAAATCTGAAGGAGTTTACACCTTCTAAAATCGGATCGAATTTGCCGAAGCAGTGCTATATAATTGTTGTCTGCTGTTGCCTGGATGGTGGAAGCGAGGTTGATCCCTAAATAAGGTATTGTCTCGGAGGTCCATTGAATGGGATACTGTTTTACCAGTTGTTCCAATAGCTGGGAGGGAACGGAAAGGTTAAGTGCCTGTGATTTCCCTACGTTGATCTGAAAGCCCGAGGCAGCCCCAAAAGATTCTAGCTCCCTCAAAAAGGCAGGCAGGGAACCAGCCGGCCTCTCCATGGTCGCCAGCACGTCGTCTGCGTACAAGCTAATAGTGTCGGTCGTCTCCGAATGGCACCCCAGTGATTTCTGGGTGGTCGTGAATTCTCTGGGCCAATGGCTCCATATATAGAGCAAAGAGCAGAGGGGACAGCCCTGACGTGTGCCCCTGTGTATCGGGAAGGGCGTGGATGTGTAGCCTTTAAGTCGAACCGTCGCAGTGGGGATATGATAACAGTTGAGTATACATGTTTTGCATTTTTCCCCGAACCCAAAGTGTGGGATGACTTGTTCCAAATAGGGCTGATGGACTCAGTCAAATGCCTTTTCAGCGTCGACTGCTAGTAACATATAATCCCCTTGAGCTTGGGTGGCTTTTTCTATGATATGGAGAATGCGCTTGGTATCTGAAAGAGACACGTTAGTGACAGATTCCTTACCTTAGAATATCCCCAGGCGTCAGGCTGGATCCGGAAAGTTTTTGCGTAGCAGTACCCTTGCGCGTCGGTAGGCGGCGTCGTGCGGCTCCGCGTCCGTCGTCGGCGTCGTGATCGCCGGGATGACGTCGCGGGCAGTACTTAGGCGCCGCCCCTGCGCGCTGACGTCAGTTCTTTTTCCGCGCCAGCAAGCGCAGATCCGGGAAGAGCAGTGCCCTGGTCATTTTTTGACCATACTGTTTGGTGAATTTTTCACTGTTTTTCTCAATCGACTTCAAGGTGTCGTAGGGATGCCCGGGTTTAAACGTTGCGGCGCCTGTGCTCGGATGATGTCCGTCACAGACCCGCATTGGGAGTGTCTCTTCTGCCTCGGCCGAGGCCACGACACGGAGTCTTGTACCGACTGCCAGGCCCTCAACCCGAAAGCTTTGCGAGAGCGGTCTCGAAAGCTCCTCGAGGCCCGGCATTCGGCTCCGCGGAAGCCCCGGTCGCGTGAGAGGTCCAGGGGTCGATCGCGGAGTCCACACCGGTCGTCGGCATCGAAGTCTTCTTCGTCCGGTAAGTCGAAACACAAAAAGTCCAAAAAGCATCATCGCTCTAGGACTTCGCCTCGCCGGTCTCGCGACTCGGCTGAGGCCCCTCCCGGCACCGTCCCCGCGGCCCCGGACATGCCTGTGGAGTCGCCCCCGCAATACTCGCCCTTCCCGGGTTCGGGGGCGGATCCGGCCATAGTGCAGGAATTCCTGTCGGCTATGGCCCGCCTCTTCGGGCCTCCAGGTCCCTCCGGTGCGCCTTCGGGCCCTGATGGGGTTGCTCCGGCGCCGCCGACGGCTCCGGCCCCGGCGTCGCCCGTGCCTCCAGCCTCTATCCCGGCTCCGGCTTCGGCCTCGATCCCGGCTCCGCAACCCCCATCGACGCCGGTCGACCTAACGACACCTCCGCCGGCACCGATGTCTCCGGTGCCGTTCTCGACGCCGCCTGGGGCTCCGGGCGGCGTCGTTCCCCAGTTCCTTCCGGCTCCGGACATGGACCCGGACCGACGTCGCTCGACGCCGGTTCCGGCGCCGATGAGACCTTGGGTCCCAAATGTCCCTCCTCCCCCTTATTTTGAACCTGAGGAGGACCAGGAGGACTGGGAGGGGTCTGATGACCCTCTGACACAACAGTGTCAGTACGATGAGGACTGGACAGAGGGTCTAGGGGATGCCAGTGGTCTAGATACTTCCCCTGACACTGGCATGCTGTCTCCTCCCGTGGCTACGGAGGAGGGAGCCAATTTTGCAACGGTGTTGCGTAGGGCGGCTGGAGCCTTACATCTCCAACTCCCTGCTGTGGCGGTCAAGGTTAATCTCTTGACAGAGGTGCTTCAGCCGGCAGCCTCCTCTACGGAGACTGTGCTGCCGTTTAACGACGCCCTCACTGACGTTCTTTTGGGCGCCTGGTCCAAGCCCAACACAGGGGCTCCTGTGGATAGGAACGTGTCCCGACGCCATCGCCCAGCTCCGGGCGACCCCCTGTTTCTCTCTGTCCACCCCACCCCTGAGAGCTTGGTTGTCCAAGCCTCCGCTTCCCAAACCGCCTTCCCTTCCACCCCTCCGGATAGGGAATCCAAACGCCTGGATCAATTTGTGAAGAAGGGTTTTTCTTCCTCCAGTGCTGGCTTGCGGTCCATCAACACCGCTTGCCTTTTGGGCCGATATACCCACTCCTTGTGGGATTCGGTGGCGAATGTTTTGCCCCAGTGTTCTGAGGAGGTCCAGACACTGCTTTCCCGCGCCATTGCGGAAGGAAGGGATGCGGCCAAATACACAATCCGATGTGGCCTTGATACCGCCGACTCGCTGGGCAGGTCTATTGCAACGACGGTGGCGCTACGACGCCACGCCTGGCTGAGAACCACTGGTTTTTCAGGGGATGTCCAGAATACTCTCATGGACATGCCCTTTGATGGAGTCTGTCTTTTTGGGTCCAAAGCAGACCATGCGTTGGAGCGCTTTAAGGACTCACAGGCTACTGCAAAGTCCCTGGGCCTTTCTGCTACACGCCCTCCGCTGACTTCTGCTTTTCGCCCCTATCGTGGCCACGGTAGGGGCGCCCCTTCACGTCAGCAGCCCAGCCACCGGCCCGCGCAGCAGGCGTCTTCGCGTGGCCGAGGACGTGGATTCCGCCGTGGCGGATCGGGCAACCAGCGTGCGGGTCAGGCTACCACCTCCAACCCGTCCGCGGCCTCCAAACCCTCCTAGTCCCTCCTTTCAGGTGCACAGCACGCCAGTAGGGGGCAGGGTCCGCCATCACCTTCCCCACTGGCGTACCATCACCTCGGACAGGTGGGTCTTGGACATTGTCCGAAGGGGCTACTCCCTCCCCTTCGAGTCCACCCCCCAGCCATGCCACCTCAATTCCACCGCATGTCAGGGGATCACTTGGTACTTCTGCAGAAGGAAGTCATGGCCCTCTTGGCCAAGAGGGCCATCGAGCATGTTCCGACCCCAGAAGTAGGGCGTGGTTGCTACTCCCACTACTTCCTGGTGCCCAAAAAGGACAAGGAGGACATGCGTCCTATCTTGGACCTCCGGAACGTCAATCGCTTCCTCCGGAAGGAGAAGTTCAAGATGCTCACCCTAGCTCAGGTCTTAACTGCCCTCGACCCTGGAGACTGGTTGGTAGCGTTGGACTTGCAGGACGCATATTTCCACATCCCCGTCCTGCCGGCCCACCGGCGTTACCTTCGGTTCACGGTAGGCCTCGAGCATTTTCAGTTCACCGTGCTCCCCTTTGGCCTTACCAGTGCCCCTCGGGTGTTCACGAAAGTGATGGCGGTGGTCGCAGCTCATCTGCGCCGGGCAGGGGTTTCAGTCTTCCCCTACCTCGACGACTGGCTGCTGAAGGTGGGCTCGTCCCAGGCAGTCGTCTCCCACCTCCAGACTACGGCCGAACTCCTGCACTCGCTGGGGTTCTCCATCAATGTGCCGAAGTCGCATCTGATTCCTTCTCCACAGCTCCTTTTCATCGGAGCAGTTCTGGACACGACGCAGTTTCGGGCCTATCCTCCCGAACGGCGAGTCCGGGATATTCAGGCTATGATTCCGATCTTTCAGCCTTTATCCTGGGTTTCGGTACGGATGACCCTGAGGCTGCTGGGCCTCATGGCCTCCTGCATCCTGCTGGTCAATCATGCCAGATGGCATATGCGGGCTCTGCAGTGGGACCTGAAGTTCCAGTGGGCGCAGCACCAGGGCAACCTGTCCGATCACGTCCAGATCTCGGAGGGGACTGCAAAACAGTTGCAGTGGTGGCTCTCGAACCGGCAATGGGTCATGGGCAGATCCCTCTCCCTTCCCCAGCCAGAGCACACAGTTGTGACGGACGCGTCCCTTCTGGGATGGGGCAGTCACATGGGAGAGGCGGAGATCAGAGGCCTCTGGTCTCCGGCGGAGTCCCGGCTCCATATCAACCTTCTGGAGCTCCGGGCGATCCGACTTGCACTCAAGGCATTCCTTCCCTCTGTCAAAGGGAAGGTAGTGCAGGTGTTCACAGACCACACCACCGCCATGTGGTACTGCAACAAACAAGGCGGGGTGGGGTCGTGGACCCTTTGTCAGGAGGCTCTGCGCCTCTGGACATGGCTGGAACATCAGGGCATGTTCCTGATGGTTCAACACCTGGCAGGTTCGCTGAACGCCAGGGCGGACGAACTCAGCCGCAGGTGCATGATGGATCACGAATGGCATCTTCACTCGGAAGTGGCGCAAGGACTCTTTCTACAGTGGGGAGAGCCTTGGTTAGATCTATTCGCCACCGAAGAGAACGCGCAATGTCATCAGTTCTGCGCGTTGGAATTTCCAAGGCGGCACTCGCTCGGCGACGCTTTTCGTCACGAGTGGAGTTGCGGTCTATTGTACGCCTTTCCGCCTATACCACTTCTACCCAGAGTGTTGAAGAAGATTCGGCACGACCGGGCCCAAGTCATTCTTGTGGCTCCGGACTGGGCTCGAAGAGTTTGGTATCCCGAGCTACTCAATATGAGCGTAGATCCCCCGATCCGTCTGCCTCTTCGGGAGGATCTTCTGTCGCAGCAGCAGGGGACGGTCCTCCACCCGAACCTGTCCAGTCTACACCTGCTTGCGTGGAGATTGAGCGGCGGCAGTTGATTCCTTTCGACTTGCCTCCCGAAGTTTGTGATGTGATTCTGGCAGCCAGGCGTCCCTCCACTAAGGTGGTATACGCCTGCAGGTGGAACAAATTTGTGGCATGGTGCACAGCAAAGGCTGTGAATCCCCTTTCTGCCCCTCTTTCTGAGGTCCTTCTGTTCCTTCTCTCTCTGGCCCAACAGGGTTCTGCCCTGGGTACCATCAAGGGTTATCTTTGTGCTATCTCGGCCTTCCTCAGGCTCCCTGATCAGCCCTCCCTTTTCAAGTCCCCTGTTGTTAACAGGTTCTTAAAAGGCATTACTCACCTCTTCCCTCCTGTTCCGTTTGTGATGCCTCAGTGGTATTTCAACTTGGTTCTTACCTTTTTAATGTGCGCTCCCTTTGAGCCTCTGCATAACTGTCCTCTTCGTCTTCTGACTCTGAAGACAGCCTTTCTGGTGGCCATCACCTCCGCTCAGCGGGTGAGTGAGCTCCAGGCTCTATCTTGCAAACCTCCCTTTCTGTCTGTTCATCCAGACAAGGTTGTTCTTCGGACGCGTCCGTCCTTCTTGCCAAAGGTGGTTACTGCTTTCCACATTGGGCAGACCATCACTTTGCCCACCTTCTTTCCGCCTCCGCATCCTTCCAGAGAGGAAGAGAGGCTCCACCGTCTGGACCCAAAACGTGCGCTCTCCTTCTATATTGACCGCACAAAACACTTCCGGGTGGATGACCAGCTCTTTGTTGGCTACGTGGGCGCCAAAAAAGGTCGGGCGGTGCACAAGAGGACCATCTCCCGCTGGGTTACCTTGTGCATCAAGACCTGCTATTCTTTGGCTAAAAGGAGCCTCCTGTTGGGCTGCGTGCCCATTCCACCAGGGCAACGGCTGCTACCACGTCCTTGGGCCGCGGTGTTCCGCTGCCGGTTATCTGTCAGGCAGCTACGTGGGCCTCGCTGCACACGTTTACGAAGCATTACTGCCTTGACAGTCAGGTCCGGAGGGACAGCTTCTTTGGCCGTTCTGTCCTCCAGGACTTCCTTGTCTGATCTTTGTTCGCAGACCCACCACCGGGGTTGGTATTGCTGCCGTATCTATTCTAAGGTAAGGAATCTGTCACTAACGTGTCTCTTTCAGATGCACAAGTTACTAACTTGTTTAACGATATATCTGTAAGAGACAGTAGTTAGTGACAGATTCCTTACCGCCCCACCCATCCTCCCCGTTCTGCGAACTGATTTCTAGGGTTAAGGACATCCCTTTCAGGGCCCTAGTATTTTTCAGACACCTATGTCAGCTTCTTGCATGGCTCTGCGTTCCTGGCGCGGAAAGTCGTGTACAGAACTGACGTCAGCGCGCAGGGGCGGCGCCTAAGTACTGCCCGCGACGTCATCCCGGCGATCACGACGCCGACGACGGACGCGGAGCCGCACGACGCCGCCTACCGACGCGCAAGGGTAGTGCTACGCAAAAACTTTCCGGATCCAGCCTGACGCCTGGGGATATTCTAAGGTAAGGAATCTGTCACTAACTACTGTCTCTTACAGATATATCGTTACACAAGTTAGTAACTTGTGCGTTATCGCTAGTTTGTCTCCGGGGGATAAAGCTGGCTTTATCCTGTTCCACTAATGAGGATATGTGTGCATTGAGCCAATATGCAGTAATGCTTGTAAATAGTTTCAAAGCTAAATTCAGCAGGAAAATAGGTCTGTATTAGCTACATTGCGTTTTGTCTTTGCCTGGTTTAAGTAAAACTATAATGGAGGCTGCGAGCATCGAGGTAGGAATCGCCTCGGGCTCGGAGAAAGAGTTAAATAGTTGTCAAGATTGGTGCTAGGACAGGGCAGAAGGTCTTGTAGAAAACTGCGGTGTATCCATCCGGGCCTGGTGATTTGGCAAGTTTTAGTCGGGAGATGGCTGCTATGAACTCCTCTATATGGATGTCCCCTTCTAGGGACGCCGATTGCTCTGGGGTGAGAGGTGTAGTGCACGCCGACTTGAGATATCAGGCACAGGCCTCTGGGTCTAGGGATTGATGTGAGTAGAAATCTTTAAATGTGTTCGCTATGTCCTTGTCGTCGAAGACAAGATCGCCCCCTGTCGTGTGGATCGAGAGAACGCCCTATTCTTGTCTCTTGACTTGCAATTTGTTTGCTAGACGGCGGCCGCACTTGTGCACCCCAACATAATAAGAATGTCGTAGGTGGAGGGCGGACTATTCCGCTCTATCCATGTCTATCGCTGCCAGTTGGGAGCGTATGTTAGCGAGTTGACGCTACACTCTTGGGGCGCCAGTGCGTTGGTGGATGCGCTCTAGCTCTTTAATTTGTTTATTGAGATCTTCTCTCTTTTCCCTGCTGATTTTATTGTCTGCTGATGCGATCGCTATAAATTCCCCCCCTTATGACGGCTTTAAGCGTTTCCCAAAGAATCGCGGGCCAGATTTCAGGGATATCCTTGTGTGTAAGAAAGTCGGTAAGTGATTGTTGGATTTGCTTTATCACCTACTGACGGTGAAGCAAGGTGTCGTGCCAGTGTCTGGTGGGGGGGGGTTGTAGGGGGATCGTGGGAGGGAGGGTCGAGGGAGGGGAGGGACATTGAGATCGTAACTGCCCCGTGATCTGATGAGGCACTGTGTGTATTGCTATATCTTTTGTGAGGGTCTGAATCCCCTTTGTGCCCAGAAAGTAATCCAGCCTGGCATACGTTTTATGTGCATTGGAGTAAAAGGAGTATTGTTTAGCCTGCGGGTGGTTAATCCTCCATAAGTCTACCAGTCCCAGATCCTTGAGCCATGCATGGCCCTCGCGTGATAAGGCTCCTGTCTTTCCGTATCTGAGTTGATCTATCCAATGTATTGTCAAACACCAGGTTTAGGTCCCCTCCCAGCAGCACCAGGTCATCCCCGGTCATCAGCGCCCCCTCGAGTGCGTTGTGTAGGAACTCCTCCTGCCTTTCATTGGGAGGGTACATTGAGCCCACCACCAGGGAACTACTAGTGAGGGTGAAACGATATACAAGAAGTCTGCCTCTAATCTCTTTGACTTTCTGATCCACCTTTCCTCGAAAGGAGTTCGCCACCAGAATGGCCACTCCAGCTGTTTTAGAAGGGGAGGAAGATAAATACTGCTGAGGGAAGGCCCTCGATCTAAGCGGATGACAAACTCGCGCAAGGAGGCTTGTCTCCTGCAGGAGGCAGATGTCTGCTCCTATGGACTCCAGATACGCAAGTATTGCCCTGCGCTTAATTGGGTTGTTGAGACCACGCACAATAAGTGTGAGAATTCTAGGAGGAGTACCTGTCATGAATATCAAGGGTATGCTGCATTTTCTCGGCTATGATGCCACCACATTCCCAAGGGGATGGTGCTCGATCGTGATGAGACTGTAATCCCCAGGTCAACTAGTCGGTTATATGTCCCATGTGAAGGTGAGTGTGTGCCCCATATGTCACCTGAACAAAACAAATTAACACAAACAATGAACATCTTGGAACTTTGTCTTAAGTTCGGTCCTGCAACCTGGTGTGGATGCACGGCCAGTCCTATGGTGTTTCGAATGTGGCTGATGGTCCCGTCCCTCCCCACCCACCGCCCGGCCCCAAAGCTTCATGTGATGCAAAAAAGTGTCCCGCGCTTCAAGATCCCTCAGTTCTCGCCAGGGCTGATGGTACTGCCTCCAGAGCTGCTTGCTGTCCCTTGGCTATCTCCTCTGGATCGGGCTTGTTTGGGATGCGCCACCGACCCTGCCTTATCCAGCCAGGCTGTTGCTCCCTTTGAGGAAGAGGGAAAGACCCCCCCCCCCTGCTGCTCCCCCGGGTCTCAAGTCTCAACACGCGGCAGGTCTCAGTCAGTGAGCGTAATTGGTGAAGCCGTCCCTCCCAGCAAAAGATCAGACGTAAGGGGTGACCCCACGAGTAAGAAACTCCATGGCTACGAAGATGCGCGTTTGCCGGTCGAAATGTTCTTTGCTTCTGTAACGTGAGGGCCGCGAGGTCCTGAAAGAGGGTTGAGGAGTGCCCTTGAAGGTGATGGGATGCATATTAAGTGCTTTGCGCAGGATGTCCTCCTTGACTTGGAAATCATGCACACAGACTAGAATGTCGGGGGTTAGTTGAGTTCTGTCTAGGGAGACCCAGTTGAATTCTCGTTTCCGGGGGGGGGACTCCTAGGATATAATGGAAGAGGTCTCTAACATAGCCAAAGATGTTGTCTCCTTCCACCTTAGATGTCACTCCCATAATGAGGATGTTGTTCCTCCGAGACCTTATTTTCTAAATCCTCCAGGTGAGACTAAGTTTATATCTTGTTCTCGGAGGCGGATGACCTCCTGTTGAAGCGCTTCAGTCTCCTCTTCCCGACCCCCCTGTTTGTCTTCCAATTCCGTGACGCGGTCTCCCAGCGCGTCTACATCCCTCCAGACCTCTTTAATATCTTGTGATAGCTCGCGCTTTAGTGATTGGAGGTCTTCCCGGAGGGTCTTGAAAATCGACTCCAAAAACCACGGGTCACAGGATCTTTGGTTGACTGGTCCGACCGATCTCCCGCTTGATCCGGTTGCTGGGCCGTGTCTCCAGCCGGGCTCATTGTCGGGAGGGAGAGCTCAAGTGGGAGAGTGTCTTTAAGGGTGCAGTCCTTCTTGGGGCGGCCAGTCGCCATTTGGGAAGTGTCTCATCTGAGATACTCGTGTTGGTGGACTCAATGTATGAGTTAGGTCACAGGACCTGGTGACTTCCTTCCCTCCCAAAGTGTTCAAAGCGGTCGTGGTTCTGCACCCGGAGGGAAGTAACGTTTGATGTCCCCACTTCAGAAGCTACAGGACGGCCCACGGGTCGCTGTTGTGCTTCCGCCGTTATAAAGCTCGGGATCGAACTGCCCGTCGGCGCTGGAAGAGGTCGGGGGCCGGCTCGACGATCTCAGTCCCCGGCCACCACTGTGCTGATGGGTTTCCGTGCTCGCTGAGGAGAGCCTACTTCACCTGGGCTTCCCTCCTCCCCTGCAGGCACACTCCTTCCTAGGGGCCCAACTCGGCCACCGTGTGCGGGTCACCAAGGGCCCCGTCTGTGATCACTGCACCCACTCAGACTTTGGGGCAAGCCAGTGCCGATCCGCACGGCGACGTCAGCCCCGTGCCCTCTCACTCCCGGGCCCTCGCAGTTGCCGCCTTGGTTTATCTGAGGAGGCTGTGTGCTGGCCCCTCCCAGGGCTGCTCCTACTCGCTGGGGAACTACCGCCCTCCGCTGCCCAGGCTTTGTTCTCGCAGGCCGCCCGCTCCACCACTAGCCCGGGCCAATCCACACGGCGTTGCTGAACGGGGGGGGGGGCAGTCTCCAACCTGCAGGCCCTCCCTGCCGCTGCGAGCGGCCGGTGTCGTCCCCCCATAGATCCAAGTCGATCCCCCTACAAGGGCAAGAACAGCAAAGGGGCTAGTCTCCTCTCGCCCCCAGGCCTTTCTATTGCTTCCTCAGTGTAGCTGGCGTGACATGTGGGGACTTCTCCCTGAGGCCCTCTCTACAGGATACCAGACCTTCACCTGTGGCTGCCTGTTCCATGCTGCTCCCTCAGGCGAGCAGCTTTCCTCAAGGCCTGCCAGACCCTGTCTTCGAATATGCTGGGGGAGGGGCCGTACCTGAACGGCACCTGATCCGCGGCCCGCAATTACTCTGGGCCTTCTGTTCTTGGGCGCTCTGCTTGGCGAGCTGCCCCCTCACCACCACCGGCCCGGACCGATCCGCCCGGCAATTTCAAGACCGTGGGGCCCCGCCTGCGATCCTCCGCAGGCCCTCCCTCCTATGGTGAATGGGCGCCGCTGTCCTCGCGGGAGGCGCTCGCCTCCCAGATCTCTCCCCCAACGACAGGCCGCTCTCACCTGGGGAGACGCTCAGGGCTGGAACCACAAAGCAGAGCCACCCAGCCCCCGCACCTCTACGATCGCCGGCGGGGCCTCCGATGTAGAGCGAGTCCCGGGACTCAGGCCCGGCCGAGCTCCGACTCCCGGCCTCCGCGCTGCTCCCACCTGGAGGACCGGAATACCCTCCTCCGGGGTCTCTGTGCGTGTCTTCTGCCGGGCACTCGGTGCCCCTGGGCGTCACCAGGCTACGCCAACACAATCGCCAGCTCCGGCTCGCTTTGAAGAGCCCGGGGCACAGATTAGGCCTGCGGCGGGCAGGATGAACAGCTAGGCGCGTCCTACCTCGGTGCCATCTTGGCCACGCCCCGTGCTTCCCATTTAAACATAGGTGAATTGGCTTATTTGTAACTGACACATTTTTCTTGCCTATGTTTCTCTAGTATATGTTCTAAAAAATGCACACATGGCCTGGAAGTTAAATGGCACTTGTGGACTGCAGCACCAATTGTGCGATCCACAGAGTGGGCCTGCAAAACTTTGCTTCAGGCTTATCATTGTAACCTGATGGCTGCAATGTAAAAAGTGCAGTACAACCTATTAAAAAAAACCTTTTGGCAGGTAAAGACCTCTATTTTTATAATATGAAAACGTCAACCATATGTAAGCCTCGTAGCCCACAAGGTAGGGTGAATGGCATTTAAAAGCAGGACACGTACAAAATTAGTGACACCATGTCCCTAGAGTGGAAGGCCCCGAAAGCTACTTTCACTGTGGTAGGCCTGGCTGTCCTATACAGAAAACCAGATTACACATTAAAATATTAATTCTGCTATCTTGGGTTTGGGACAAGCAAAGAAAACAAGCTACTATTTCTAATAGTTATTAAAATCCAATTTAAATTGTGAAGTTGAATTTTTAATAAGTATTAGGGAAAGTATCTCTTATAAAGTTACATTTACCCTGCCTTAATCTCCTGGAGGCTAATTTGCATTAGCTCCCTGGCAACTGCTCAGCCAGTACATAGCCTTTAATGAGGTGTGAAATTCCTTCTAGTAGCCACGCAATAGACCACTTTGATAGTCCGGTCGACCTGAATTGGCACTTACGACTCCTCTGAGCTTAGCTGGACTTTCAGGGTGAGGGTTGCTGCCCCTTCTGTTCACACATCAGTGTAAAATCCTGCCTGAAAGGCCCGTCTGACGCCCATGTAAACATGTTGCGCCCTTGAAAGAGATCAAACAGAATCTGATCACAATTCTTGTGTATCCTTTGTCTGGTTGCTGAAGTACCCTGCTATGTCTTTCCAGACTTCTGCCTCATTTTTTGTTGTGGGTCCAGGGCCTGCTTCAAACTGAATTTTTAAAGCATGCAATATAAGAAATAAAACTGATGTACTACCATCAATATAAAAAGACAAGAGAGGAGAAATTGATGGACACGGGAGCATGATGGATAGAGGGGGGCGATAGGAATGGAAGATACTTGTGGGAGACAGGAGAATGGGAAGCATGGCAGTCACTCTTTAGGAGAGAGTTCAGTTTTGAGGCCCTCACATGAGCTATAAGTTTCCTCTTTGTCCCCCTTAAGCTACATTCTGCTCAAAGGACTGACAACAAAATGGTGGTCCAGTAATAGGCATCAAATTACAAGCCCAGTCGTCAACTTCGGAAGATGTACTCTTGGCATTGTGGGCAGACATGGGTAGAAACAGGCCCATGTTTGATTTCTGGATTAGGTTTGATGCCCGGGTTGCCACCTTTGATTGGTAATTGTTGCCTTGCTTATTTAGTTATATTATGCTTAACCCCAGATCTCTGTAGATTTTGTGCTCATGAGTATG